>OX375884.1:62801910-63146061 GCA_947359465.1 Metellina segmentata
GTCGTCATTGAGCATGCGTGGCAACCACCTTGCACAGATTTTTCTGAAATTGAGATGATCTGTTACCACTTTGTAAATGATAGTGCGAGACACATGTGAAATTTTTCATAAATTACATTCAAAGTCACACACCGATCTTGTTTGATGAATTTGTTAACATACTTGACAAGCTTATCCGTACTGACACTTGGGCGGCCATATCGCTCCTCATCATGGACGTTCTCACTTCCCTTATTAAAATTTCGGCACCAATGACGGACACATGATTCATTCATTGCATCACCATACACTGCTTTGATTTCACGATAAATTTAGTTGGTCACACACTTTTTGTGTTTAGAAATCGGATCACAGATCTCCCTTCACATTTGGTGGAACGCTCGATTTTCTTGGACATTTTATTTGCTTACCAAAGCAACAATAACCGTTATAATGTGAAGTAATTCAGGAAACAGCTGACATACGAGTCACGAAAACTGGTTAACCTTGACCGGTGCACCTTCCATCGTCACAGTGGTGCGCATGCTCAAACTGGTATTACTTTCCGAACAACTCTCGTAATTGCATACAGGTTGCAATTTTTATTGAAATTCAATGAATATTTTCAGGAGTTCTAAATTTGTACAGATACAGAGTTGATTTTATTATGTTTTGTAATTGACTTTTGAATATTTTCTAAGCTTACCTAACCTCAAATATTAAAACAGAAAATCATCGACAAACATAGTTTGGAGCCTGAAAAGTTCGATCGATTTTGGTCTAATTTTGAGGTGCTGATTAAAAAAAAATTTATTAATTTTAGGTATTCAGTTATTTATAGTTATGACGAAAAGAGGGTTATGGTCTACAGTTTGGAGATACTCCTTTAGTCACTTTTAATATGCTAATTCAGCTTATGATTTTCTGAAATTTGGTATCCTAAACTGCAATATTTGCCATTTCTGTATTATTTTGAAAACTATTAATGTCATGGTTAAAATTTTACATTCTATTAAAATAACCGTATAGTGTCTAGGTCAGTTTATTTCAATATAAGGGAACAGACAAAAAAGGGTTTGCCAGTTAATACATCAACTTCTTTCTCGTTGGACTCTAATAATTAGATTTATCAATATAGTCAAAATTGGTTTCAGAAATAACCAAGGGGGTAAAATGTCATATCCTTGAAAAATCTCTCCCTCCTTTCCGCTAAATTATCAAGATTTTCTGAAAAGCTACACATGTTACAAACTGTTTAGGTAGAATATTAGTTAGAGTGCTGAAGCTCTGTTCAAAAACGCTTGGGTGACTGTGTAGGACTGGTTCTTGGGTAACGATAAAGTGACTAAAAATTATTATCCAGAATGCAGATAAAAGCAACAGTACTTTATTTCACGATTTAGTGAAAAGAGGTGTGTGAATATGGAAAAAAAAAAAAAAAAAAAAAAAAAAAAAAGCAGTAACGAATATAAAAAAAATAATGGCTTGAATACTTAAAAATTTATCGTTTTTTCCTCTCTGAATACTCATAAAAACAAACATTATAACAGATTTTAGAGAAATAAATGCTCTATTCTAACACATAATTTGGAATTAAAAACGTTTTTAAACCTGTATTCAGGAAACTGAAGCTCTCGACTTTCAGATGTGGGTTTGTGGTTCTCGGTTCCTGCTGAAAATCCACGGATTCTGGGGTTCGGGTAACAATGGTAAGTTTATTTGGAAGTTTAAGTGGCTCAGATTGAAACCAAGTTCATGATCAATTTATTCTTCTGAACACTACAGACTTTCAACACTCACTAAAATTGCATTTCTCAGAAAATATTCTCCTTTAAGACGTCATTGATAGGTAGGTATTTTATTGAACGTCTAACTGGAGCAACATAACTTGTTATTGACCACGATCCGGGATAAAACCCAAAGCATTGGAAAAGGAGAAAATAACATTTTACGTGTTTTTCTTAAAATATAGGTAATAGTAAATTTCACAAGTTTTTAAACATATAAAAAGTATTATAGGTTTATACATTATACATTTTTCAATGAACTCGTCTGGATGATGTGGAGGGCACGTGTTTAAGTGAGAATGGTATTTAACTGCTGCTGGAGAAGGTAAGCAATCATTCTTGCACTTACTTTTGCGAGTGACGGGAAAGGCTGCTGATCTAATCGAACTTGATAGAGGGCAGATCGTAATGGTCCGAAGACTAGGAACGAGTATCACCGAAACCGCATGACTGGTAGGTTGTTCATAATCTGCCGGTGTTATTACTCATGCAAAGTGGATAACTGACGGTGGCACCAGCAGAAAACGCCAAGGTGTTGGTCGTCTACGCGTCATCAAAGAAAAAGGACATAGGAGACTGTCCTGCTTGGTAAAGCAAAATCGGCGCTAGACAATGGCTCAGCTGACAGCCCAATATAATGAAGGTCCAAGCGTACGTGTTTCGGAAAGCACAGTTCAGCGGACACTGTTGGATATGGGACTGTGCAGCAGACGTCCTACTCGTCTGCCTCTGTTGACCTCTGCTTAGACATTGGGTACAACCTGTCTCAACCTGTCATGTACCAAGAACTTGTGGCATCTATGCCCAGGCGAGTTTCAGCTGTTTTCCAGGCCAAAGGAGTGTATACTGAAGAGCCAAAACATTATGACCACCTACTCAATTACGCGTTGCGCCTCCTTTGGCCTGCAAAACATTTGCAACTTGCCTGGGCATAGATCCAACAAGTTCTTGGTACATGACTTGAGACAGGTTGTACTACATGTCTAAGCAGCGGTCACGCAAAGTCGAGATATTCGGACATACTGGTGATTGAGCTCTGAGCTGCCTCTCCATGACACCTCAAATGTGCTCTATCGTATTAAGATCCGGCGAGTCATGTGGCCAGGACATTAAGTGGAATTCATCAGTATGCTCCTCGAACAACTCCAACACAATCCGAGCCTTGTGACATGGGGCGTTGTCCTGCTGGAAGCTTCAATTTCCAGTTGGGAAGACAGACGCCATGTAAGGTGCAACTGATCCGCAATGATGTTCAGATTGTTCACAGCGTTCATGATATGTTTTACCATAACTACGGGTCCCATACTCTCCCATGAGAACGTCCCCCAAAGCATAATACCGCCACCATCAGCCTGTGTATGACCTGCTGCACAAGAGGGGAGCAACTGTTCGCCTGGCAGAAGGCGTACCTTGACACGACCATCGACGTGATGAATGAGAAATCGGGATTCATCTGACCGAGACTGTATCTTCCACTCATCCATGGTCCAGTCTCGATGTTCCCGGGCCCACTGTAGGCGTAGTTGACGATGACTCTTGGTAAAACAGAGGCACACGAGTGGGACGTCAGCTGCACAGTTCCATATCCAACAGTGTCCGCTGAACTGTGTGTTCCGAAACACTTGCGCTTGGACCTGCATTGTATTGGGCTGACAGTTGAACCACTGTCTCGCGCCGATTTTGCTCTACCAAGCGGGACAGTCTCAGAAACATTTTTTTTGATGACGCGTGAACGACCAACACCTTGGCGTCTACTGCTGGTGTCACCGTCATTTATCCACTCTGCATGAATACTAACAACGGCAGATCGTGAACAACCTACAAGTCGTGCAGTTTCGGTGATACTCGTTCTGAGTCTTCGGGCCATTACGATCTGCCCTCTATCAAATTTGCTTAGATCAGCAGCCTTTCCCATCACTCGCAAAAGTAAGTGCAATAATGATTACTTACCTTCTACATCAGCAGTTAATACCATTTCACTTACTACGGTCACGGGACAAAGAGGGGTGGTACAGCTTACTAAAACATACATTTTTCGTATAGGTATGTATGGTCGGAAGTGACACGTAAAGGCACGAACACAAAAAATGAGACGAGAACAGAAAAACATTGTTTGTTCACAACTTCCTTGCAAAGTGTTTCTTTATAACAATGTTTACAATAAATACTCAAAATTACGACCACCGACAGTAATACATGCTTGGTAGCGTCGAAGGAGTGATTGGCATACAGTTCCAAAGATGCCAGGCATTTCGCGCACGCTTGCAGCCGCGATGGATAGTTGAGCAACGAGGTCCTCAACTGAGTTAACTGGAGTCCCGTAAACGATGGTCTTCAAATGCCCCCATAAGAAGTAACGTTGCTCGATAAATCTGACCATCGGTGTGCCCGTCGGACTTGTCCACCACGCCCAATCCATCGCCAAGAAAAACTGGCATCCAGGTAATTTGGGACAACCATGTTGAAATGGGTTTGCGCTCCATCATGTTGAAACCACATGTGATTACGAACGATAGTTGGAACATCTTGCAGCAATTCTGGTTAAACCTCTTCCAGAAAAATACGACAATGTGAGCCACATTGAGTCGCGTTGGTAGGAGATAATACATGCGGACGTGTAGAGTGTAGATTTTCTGTTGCCCACACATGAGTATTGTGCACAATTAAAACAACTTCCTTTATAAAAGTCGCCTAATCTGTGAATAGGAAGCTGGGAAATCCGGCTGCAGCGCACACTGCTGCAAGAACCATTGGCAGAATTCTACACGCAGCGGGTAATCACTTGCCTGCAACGCTTGGACTCTCTGAATATGGAATGGGTGTAAGCTTTCTTCATTTAAGATTTTCCAAACGTGGGTTATCTCACATGCACACGACGTGCAATTGCTCTTGTACTTGTGTGGGGTGTTTTATACACAATGTTCAAGATGGTTTCTTCCATGTTTCGATCGTACAGTTCTTGATTCAGTTCAGAGCTGGGGATGAATGAACCATTTTCACAAAGGTACCGATGCAACCGCTCAAACATTTTGTGATTCGGCATACGCCTGTTCGGAAAACTTTCCTGATACAGCCGTAGCGCTGCTATGCCATTCCCATTAGCAGCACAGAACATCATATGCATGTCTACCGCTTCATTATTTGTAAAATCTCCCATCACGGCGGACAGCACAGTTGCAAATGATGTTTTCCTGCAGATGCATCAGATCACGGATGGCAAGGCGCACTACTGCCCTCTACCCACATCATTGTCAGCCAATCACAGCTGCCAAGTTTGTATTACTGTTGGTTGTCGCAATTTTGAAAATTTATTAATAACATTGCTGCAAAGAAGCATTTTGCAATTAATGTATAAATAAACAATGCTTTTCTGTTCATGTCTCATTTTTTTGTGTTCGCGCCTCCACGTGTCACTTCTGACCATACATTCCTATACGAAAAATATATGTTTTAGTAAGCTGTACCATCCCTCCAAGTTCGTCCCATGACCATAGAATCACCATGTATACTATCACTTTCAGAAAAATAAAACCCGTGTTATATCATGAAGGTTACATATCAAATCATCCACGTCTGTTATTTTCTCATTAGTTATTGGATTCTGAATTTTTTTTAGTTCTTACATTTGTGATCTTAATTATTTTGAAACCAGTTTTGCAAACTAAAAGCATACATTCTGGAGTTTTTTGCAAGTTGTTATGCAGTTGTTACACGGTTTGACGCTAGACTGGTAACCAAATATTAGCCATCGTTGAATTATTCAAGATGTTAAAAGAAAATCTGCCCAAGATTACTCCAGTCCAAAAGAAATGGTTACGTGGTGTTGTTGTCGGATCTTTCCCTTAGAGGATTGATCCCGGAACGTCGTTAATAACCCGTTGTGTTGCTCCAGTACGATGTTAATTAAAATACATACCTACAAAAAGAAATGGTTAAGTGGTGGAGAGATTGATCGACTCCATTAACCCTCTTGGTGATTGCCTCGACGACATATTGTGTTATTGGCAAAAATGATCACATCGTGATGGACGAGATATCTCGTCGAAACCACCTGGAGTGTTACTTTGATGGTCAAACGTTTACGAAATGGTCCTCTGAGTAGATATGAACGTTTCGCAGGAAATATTTGCTTTATGATAGGCAGCTAGAGCGATGTCTTGGGCTAGCCTAGTTTTGGATGTATCTCTAATGAGATTTTTCTACACGAGGGCTAATTAGATTGGACATTAAAGGGAATTTCGAACCTCTACAAGCATTTATACATGACCGGTATTTTAGCATTTTAACAATGTTAACCCTCCTGGTGATTGACTGTCTCAACGAGGTATCTCGTCATTACAAAACTCACCAGATCTTAATCTCGTTATCACAAAAAAAACGGATCTTGATCTAGTCATCATAAAAAAACCCGGATATTCATGTTGTCATCATAAAAAAAAAACGGATATTCATCTCGTCATCATAAAAAAGGATCTTGAACTCGTCATTATAAAAAAACGGATATTCATTTTGTCATCATAAAAAACGGATATTCATCTCGTCCTCATAAAAAAACGGATCTTGAACTCGTCATTATAAAAAAAAAACGTATATTCATCTCGTCATCATAAAAAAAATGGATATTCATCTCTTCATCATAAAAATAAACGTATATTCATCTCGTCATCATAAAATAAAAACCGGATCTTGATGGCGATAGATCTCGTCATTAGGAAAATTGGACAGATCTTGATGGACGGAATCTCGAGGAGATATGGATAGACGATTGATAGGAGATATGTATAGAGATGGAGATATCTCGTAGGAAAAACATAGAAAATTAAACCAATAGCTATGGACAAGAAAAAACCCATAAGCACAAATCAAAACATTGATTTATTTGTATTTATCAGAAGTAACTATCCATTCAATCGATTAGAGTGATATGGTTTACATAAAAATCAGTATTAAAGCAGAAGCGTCTTGATATGTTTTAATACACCTTAGCAACCGTAATATATCATACTAGGGGGCCCGCCCCCTGCTCGCTAACGCTCGCCAACCCCCAGAGGATTGCTTCGCAATCCTCATTGGTTCGCTTCGCTCGCATCAATGAAGACATGTGTCCTAGCAGAAGGAATTGTTAACAAAATATGATATTCCAAAAAAATATTTTTCAAATCTAAATTTTATGCTGTTTTTCAGAAAAGATATTTACAGTACCTCTGGAATCAGAATTCAAATGGAAACTTTGAGCAAATTTTGACTCGAAATGTGAGCGTTGATTTGGAAATTGAAAACCCAGCATGTTGGTTGTGTGTACATTTACCCAGCACTCGAGCCACCCACGCTTTTTCATTGAGTTTGTCGAAAGTTGTAATGCAAGCGTCTTGTTGAACTATAATAGTTTGCCCCGAAACGGACCTTTTTTTTTAAATGACCCTGAAAAGATCCTTCGTTTTCTTTGATTTCTATTATTTACTGCAACAGCTCGACTAAAATTCATTTTTTACAATAAAATTTCATCCGATAACGCTATAAATTCAATTGATTCGCGAGGCTTTGGGATAAACAAAGAATCGTACAATGTTGCCAAAACGCGAAAACAAATAACGTCTTTTTTGCGTGCCACGTAAGAGAATTATATATATAGATCTAGTCTTAACCCTTTTTCAGAAGGCTATTTTCCTCAAAATTAGATGAATGATCGTTTATGTGTGTTTAAATAAAATGATTATTTAATGAAATTATTAAAGATTGAATCCTTTTTATATTCATTACTTTATCTCGAAAGTAACACATTTGAGGATTCGAGTTACTAACGTTACGTAGTGATAAGTATCCATAAAATTTGTTTTACTTATGAAACCAGACCATATTGGAAAACTTTTTTGTCAGGTCACTGAAGTTATTTATGAAGTTATTATTACATCTGTTTTATGATATGATATGTTGATATGTTTTAATACACCTTAGCAAACATAATATACCATATCTAGTCAACCCTATTTGAAAGAAGTGGCCTTCAAAAGGGTTAAAGCACTGAGATATATTGAAAAAGGAATAATGTAAACGGGGTATAACGACACGGAAATGACAAAAAAATCTGTTCTAAAGCGGAGGCGTCTTAATATGTTTTAATACACCATAGTAACCTTAATGAACCAAAAATATTTAAATATCCATCTTAACCCTATTTGATGGAGGTGACTCCCAGAAGGGTTAAAGCATCGGGACACATGAAAGGAATGATGTAAATAGGTTATAACGACACCCAAACAACAAATAACTTGTTTTAAAGCAGAAAAGCCTCTTGATATGTTTTAATATAAATTATAAACCTTAATGTACTAAAAATATTTACATATCTAGTTAACACTACTTGAAGGAGGTGACTTCCAAAAGAATTAAAGCACCGGGACACACAGAGAAAGGAATTGATGTATATGGGTTATAACAACACCCAAACAACAAATAATTTATTTTAAAGCAGAAGCATCTTGATATGTTTTAATATACCTTAGCAACCTTAATGTACCAAAAATATTTACATATCTAGTCTCAATCCTATTTGAAGGAGGTGGCCCCCAAAAGGGTTAAACCACAACGGGACACATAGGAAAAGGAATGATGTAAACGGGATATAACGACCCACAAACAACAAAAACCCAGTTTAAAGCAGAGGCGTCTTGATATGTTTTTGACATCACTGCCATCATGCAGAATCCAGGTTTTAGAATCAGGTATTGAAGGTGAAGCTCAAAAAATAAATCCAAGCAGCCAGGATATGAGAAACGTATGGAAATGGGCAGATGAGTGATTGAAGTTCTGGAAGAGTGCTCCAGAGCTGAATAACGAGGCAGAAAAGCTTGAGCCTCCCCTAGTTGAGGTTCAAATCCGATCTTCAAACAGATTGCGAGGAGAACAAAATGCCCCAGTCGGATAAATCTCTCGAAATGCGAGAGATGAGGATTTGTCGTCCACTCAAACCGCCTTTTATATGTTAAGTTTCTCTCGAAAAGAATTTAGAGAATTCTCGGACTCGAATAAGATTTCTAACAACACAGCTGCATTCTATTATGAGAAATCCTTTTAGCTTCCGCTTATGCATTTCCCGGGGAGAAAATGAAAGATGCAGAAGTGTGTGCGTATGTGGGCAAATAGAGATGGGTCCTCGTGGAGACCTTTATGGGGAAATGGACGGTATTTGAGGTTGTTGGCTATTGTCGGCGAGTGGTAAGTAGGGCGGTGCAGTGAAGCAACAGTTGGGATTTGCGTGTTATAAATCAAACCGCTTTATGAGTTGTAAAAAGACGTCGCCTCGTGTGAGTATTTTGGGACGAGATTTACTGCTGTTGTGCTTTTATGAGTGTGTCAGTTTAATGGTTTTAAGATGTACTGTACGAAAGAGTATTTATTTGTTTTGAAAAAGAATGCAGTTGCTCTGTATGGATGAACCCCATTTCATATTTCTTTTATAAGGAAGGTGTATATGTAGCACATTTATATCCCATCGTTAGTCGCATTAGTATTGATGATTAGGATGCAGTAGCTTTGTATGGATGAACCCACTTCCATATTTCTTTTATAAGGAAGGTGTATATGTAGCACATTTATATCCCATCGTTAGTTGCATTAGTATTAATGATTAGGATACAGTAGCTATGTATGGATGAACCCACTTCCATATTTCTTTTATAGGGAAGGTGTATATGTAGCACATTCATATCCCATCGTTAGTCGAAGTAGTCTTGATGATTAGGATGCAGTAGCTTTGTATGGATGAACGCCCTTACATATTTCTTTTATAATCGAGGTGTATCTGTAGCACATTTATATCCCATCGTTAGTCGAAGTAGTCTTGATGATTAGGATGCAGTAGCTTTGTATGGATGAACGCCCTTCCATATTTCTTTTATAAGGAAGGTGTATCTGTAGCACATTTATATCCCATCGTTAGTCGCATTAGTCTTGATGATTGCATTTTGACTTTTTTCAATGTTTCTCAATGCTATACAATGAAAAGAATGTTAAAAATATTATTTATAAATTTAAATAATATGTTTTTACAGTATTTGTTTTTCAGTATGCTCTAAAGTCTTACTATTTATATAAAAATGAATAATTACTGCACGCGTGAGAAGCAAAGAAATTGATATAAATCAAACCGTTTTTTGAGTGGTAAAAAAGCGTCGTCTTGTGTACGTATTTGCCAGTTATTGCTATAATTTTCTGTGTCAGTTTGATGGTTTTAGGATGTATTCTAAAAAAGAGAATTTACTTCTTTTGAGAAAGGAAGTAACTTGATTTATATGTATGCACCCCTTCTCCTTATTTATTGTAAGGGAGGCATTAATGTAGTATTTAACTCTGCTTTAGACGTATTGGTCAAGACAGGTGTATGGTGACCGTTTTTCAATGTTTTTCATTGCTACTCAATGAAAAGAATAACTAAAAGATGTATTATTTATAAATTTAAACAAATATTTGTACGCTTATTTGTTTTTAGTATGCACTAAAACATACTACGTATTTTAAAAATGAACAATAACTGCTATAGCAACTAGCAAAGAAATTGATATAGTAAGGGTTACAAACAAACCACTTTGTCTATATACTTTCTGTACTTTTATGCGTGCATCCGTTTAATTTTTTTTAAGATCTAAGAAACAGTATTGGGTCATTCGGAAAGTTCTGCTCGTTTGTTAAGATAAATACCGATGAAGCAGTAGAAAAACATAAGAAAATTTTATTAAATCACATAAGACCCATTTTATTCTATGACTTTTTACCATCTTTCTGGCAGTTGGAAAATTCCTTTAAAAAATTCATTAGGCTTATTTGTAAAGAAGTTATCGAGGTGCTGTTTGATAGTCTCCAGAGAATTGAACTCCAGGCCGTTCATAGAATTTTAAAGTAACCTGAAAAGGTGAAAATCTGAGGGGGCAAGGTCTGGTGAATATGGGGGTGACACAAAACATCCCAGCCATACTCAATAAGTCTTTGTCTGACATTCAGCGAAATGTGGGGCCGAGCATTGTCATGCTGGAAGACAACATCTCGACGATTGGTCCGTTCTGGTCTCTTTGCTTCGACTTCTGCTTTTAATACTGCCATTTGAGAACAGGATTTTTCCGAATTCATTGTCTGATTTTGTGATAACAATTCTTAATAAACAATTCCTTTGTAGTCGCACCATACTTAAAGTATTACTTTTTGTCTTCGTTTACAGAGGATGGTCGTCCAAAGAGGGCATCATCTTCGAGGCTGATATTTTCACTCTTAAATTTAACAAACCACCTTCGATCTGCGGCCTCAGAAACAGCACTATGTCCATATACAGCACATTTTACGAGCAGTCTGACTAACATTTTTCCTTTCTTATAATAAAAGAGCATAATATGACGAAAATGAACTCTCTGGTTCTCCACTCTTTACACTGCAGTGAAACAAATATTATGCCACAACACATGCTATAATTATGCAGTGTAAGCAGAAAAGACCGAATATAAACATCTGATTCAATCAAGGTCACTTCTTATCAGCGATAGCAAAATAATAATAACAAAGCTAGCTTCGATTTGAAAACACGCAGAACTTTTCCGGATGATCCAATATTTATTTCTTGTAAAAAAGGATGGAAGTTTGTTTTATGGATGACCCCCCCTTTTCTTATTTCGTATGTAAGGGAGGCATATATGTAGTATTTAATCCTCTAATTAGTTGCATTGATACTGATAGGTAAATGTTGATTTGTTTTCAATTTTTTAAATGTTGCGTATGGAAATGAATAACTGAAAAATGTGTTATTTATAAATTTAACTAAACATTTTTTACAGATTTTTTAGAATGTCCTTAAGTATGGTACGTTAAAAAAATAATGGTTTATGCGTGTGTAACTAGGGAAAGACATCGATCACCTAAGACATACACCAAGATCTCATTTGATAAAAATGGACAAATGCATTCATGTATGAAGTGGTTAAAGATTGAACAACTTATTTATACTAGTGCAAGATTATAACGAATTGAGGATCTGGGGTGAGACGTCCTAGCTACACGATATGTAAAATTAGAAGAGCAAGACAAGCATGTGCGAAGTAAGAAGCAGAGTGTGGGAATGTTGCAAGATCGTCAAATCTATAGCGTGAGCAACATATTTATGAAGGTTGTGATGTCGAATTGATAATACTATTTGCCTGGAAACTCAATCATGAAATGAAGCGCGATTAGCGATAGGATGGATTAAACCTCTAAGCGGTTCAGACGAGATATCTCGTCCATCAAGATCTGACCAATTTTGACGAGATATCTCGTCCATCAAAGTCTGGTAAGTTTTGCCAATGCCGAGAAACCTATTCAAATGGGTTACACCAGGATGATTAAGGTGAAGTGTTTCGGAATTTCGTTACATATGTATATATCATCGGCTTAGAGCAGAAACTTCTTAACTAACAAATTTCTGTTTTACTGTATTTCTGTTTAAAGACTCAAGTTTTAGGTCAAAAGATAAAAATCATAAGCAGATTCATAGTGCTATATATCTTTTAAAAGATTACAAAGTGACCATATATTTCTCGTTATCATGAAAACAAACACATAGTGTCTCCGAAAAAAGTGTCAGTTAATGAGTTTCTGATATAAGTCGATGATGTATACTTTGCTGTTGTTGCTTATCCTCCAGTGTCTGGAGGACAAGATCCAGACAAGATTTTGCCAGACGTGTCAAGCCAGATGTGTCTGGCAGGACAAGATCCATAAGACCGTTGACTCGCAAGAAGTCGAGCACAAGAAGTGGATCGCGATAAATGTCCTCCCTGGTGAGGACCATGCAATCTATTAGATGCTCTGCAAAAGTCTGATGGTTGAGGCACTTGGTGCAAGTGGCAAAGACCTTCCTGTCCTCGATGAATGATTTGTACGTAGTAGAAGCAACATTAGCCGCTTCTCGGGTTAACCTAATATAATATACTAGACTCAAAGCAATAAAGTATGAATCAATTGTTGCATTAAAGAAAATGTAAATATCCCTTGTGTATATAAGAATATTGATTACTTCTCGTGAATAACATCCACAGAGAATTTTCCGTGGTTAACTTAAAAAGTAGATACATACACTTGATGTAATCAATCACAATTCGTCCAGATGTATTGATAAAATGTATTGATAATCAGTGCTCAGATTATCGGAAGGCGGATAACTTTATTTCATACAATATTGGCAACTTTCTTTAAAAATAATCGATTTTTTTTTTCGCGGGAAAATTAGAATTTAGCATTACGTGAAATAACGTAAAGCTACAAATAAATATTTTAGTTTCAGTTATATTGACCTATCGATTTTGAAAAGAAAAACCACTGGCTACTTATTTCAAAAGCAATCGATTATTCTTTCGTGGAAAAATTACAATCTAGCGTTACGTGTAACATAAAAAAAAGCTACTAATAAATATTTTAGTTGCAGTTAAAATGACTATCATTTTTGAAAATAAAACACAATTTTTAATAGAATATTCGCAGATAATTACTCGTGATGGTTAAAGCAATACTAATTATGAAAGTTGACAACCTTGGTATAAGTATGTTTGGTTTGAAATTCCTAGTTTAAATTTTTCAAATCAATGTTTTATAAAAAGACAATTTGCATGTAAAACTAGGTGACTTCAGCAACAAAATTGTAACTGGGCAAAATTAACTATCTAAAACAATCATCTTTTACAGAATTTGTAAACAAAAATGATAATTTTCCTATTACTTCACAGCATTAAATATATATAATTATGGTTATCTGAATCAATAAAGACACCATATTTCTACTGTATTTTAGGTAGTTTGTAAGGTTGTCAAAATAGCATTTGTTCTTCACAATTGTCAATTTCAAGTAAACAAAAATCTTGCTCTGCTCCAACTGACTTACAGTTTCAAATCAAATCTACACAGAATTTTTAATTCATGGAAGTTAGCTATAAAACTTCAACCGTTTGAGTTTAGAAACATATCACTTGCCTAATCGGAAAACGTATTTTCGATAACAAATCTTTTAATAATACCTTATTATTTAAAATTAAAACAAATTGTAAGTCGATATAACTTTAATTTATTTTTCAACCCTGATTTGTTAACCCATTAACGCCCAAATTATTACTTTTTGAATTAATGGAATAAAAATCTCAAATCTGGGGTATTTTACCTTCAATATGAATATTATAATCGAATTTTATTGAAACGGACATCAGTTTTTAAAAAAAATGGCGTACTAAAAATAGATCGCTGGGCGTTGACACGATATTTTTTCAGCAGATAGCTGACAAATATTAGTTCTTCAATAAAATGTTTAAAAAGGATAAAATAGATAAAAACTAAAATACATCACTTTAAAAAAACATGTATACATTTCGAAATTCTTAGAAATATGTACAAAACTTATACAATAATAATAAAATAAAATACTTTATTCAGGATTTACAAAATGATGTTCAAATTTCTAAAGCACTTTACAGGAAAAAAATGGGGGAAAACACAAAGAACTTAAAAATTATAAGTAGTTTATAATATTATGAAAAACATGCAATAAACTGGTACCAAAGTAATAAAAAACATTAGTTACAATTTCGTGTGAAGTTTTGTAAAACATTTTTTGTAACGTAAGTGGTCTTGATTGGCAACTTTCAAATCGGCAGCATCTTTGGACATTTCGCCTGCCTATATTATGATGCACTCTAACACAACGAACATCATCACTAACATCGTTTTTTGAGGTTGAGGGGAAGCTGTAATGACGACCTTTTAAAACTTTTCTTACTATCCCCAATTTGAGATATTTCACAGCAACAGCTCTTTGAAAATCGTTCATCGTCATAGAATTAGATCCATGAATATTTCTATACAGGATGCTGGCATTGACTAACGCCATAATTGAACAAGCACCAATAACATTTTTTACCTCTTATTGCAATGCTGTGCTTTTCTAGCAACCAGTCATGATGTGGTCTACCCCTCCCATATGTTTGTTGTAAGCATTTATTAAATTTGGTTGTGGGATTCTTACTCTTTCCTTTTCCTCATGAGACCATCTTTGAACTTTTGACGTGCATTCGATGTTATCAAAGTTCAAAGCAACAGCAACACTTTTGTTATCTCTCCACCTGACTACCGTAATTTCATTTTTTCGTCAAATAGAAAACTTTATGTGCCACGTTGCATTTTATTTAACTATTTTATTCTGCTTCCGACCATTTGGTGTAATTCCGTGTTTTTGTTTTCCAGACTACTTTTGGCTTTTCAGTTTTTAGCTTTTTAGTTTTTCTCTCAGAAATTGAAGGCAAATCTGTTTCATCACATTCATCATCTACTGAATAAACTATTTTCCCAGCAATATCCTTTATAACTGGAGCATCTAACTTATCTATTTCTTCTTCGTCCGTCAGTTCATCAACATCAGGTGGTATAGCAATAATATCATCTTTAATTTCTTTACAAAATAGATATTCGACCGCATCCTGAATGTTACTGAATATTTACCTACCTATTCATTTTTCCAATCTGAGAAATATAAAAATGAAATTATCGCGCAATGCCTTCAATAAGGGGATAAAAGAACGCTTGAACGCCCAGCGATCTATTTATAGTACATCAACATTTCGGTGCGATTTTCTACTAATTAAATTCATTTTGAACAAACACCGCATCATATCGAAATAGCTACATCTATAACGATGAAATAAAATCCAACAAAGTTTAATTTTCCGTGATCACTTTACTGTTTTCTGGAGAAATGTGAACAAAGATCGAAAAAACTCAAAACGAAATACTAAGACGAACTTTCACTGCCAGATAACAATTACAGCAAAGGCGAAAACCACATGACATTTGAACTCGGGAATGTTTATTCTTGCTACTTGTGCAGTTTTACTGCCCTGGAGTGAATTGAAGGTCACTTAAAAGCGCTTTACTTGAACTTTGTCTAGCGGTCTAAAAATATACCGCTGGGCGTTAATGGGTTAAGTAGTAATGTTTTAATAAAGTACGAAATATTATAAAACAAATATTGAAAAATGATGACACTGTTTTCTAGAATTATATAGAATTATAAATGTTATAACATGAGTTATGTCTAAGTTACATAATCGTTTCCAAACTGCTTACTTCCACAAAAACAATTTACGTAATGAGAATATAATGTTATGCACATACCTGTCCCAAAATGATAAAGAATAGATACACTAAAGTATAATAGTAATAAAAATTCTAGCATTAATACTTTTTCTATCCACGCGAAATTAAATTCTTAAGTAGTTTTAAATAAAGCGCAATCACATGGTAAGTAAACAAATTTTAAGCGAGAAATAAAATAAAATGTACTTAAGTTTGTATTTAAATCATATGTTATTTTGAGTTAATTGTTTTCTGTAATTTTTTAAAAATGAAATCGTATTATGATACACATTCCGTCATTTCGAGTCATAAATATTTGTAATTCAACTGAGGTTTTAACGGCAGAAGATTTATTGATTTTTGTTCTTTCCATTTATTTCATTTTATGCACGTGGTACACAAATCGTTATTTGTCCATCGACGAATGGTAATTAAGAGATTTAGAGAGTTCCAGTGAGACAGAATAATTTATTGGGTTATTGCGTGTTCTACTAAACTCTTTAGATTTTTCTAGCTTGTCTTCACATGTATTGTTCAATTTAAGTAGCAACTGAACAGTTTTCCAATTTTCACTAAAAGATTGATAGCTTCATTTCCGACTTTCATAGCTTGGAAAACAGACCCGCTATCTGCCTGCGGGAAACATTTCGAGTCGATAATATAAGTGGTATTTTCATTCTTGAACCAAAAATTACAGATAACACTTAATTTTTATGCATTGATTAGGAAATTTATATATATTTATGAGATGAATTTTCTGTCACGCTAAATATAGGCATCTGCAGCGTTTCTGTGACGATATGTGTTTCCTGTATTTTTTCTGAATATGAGGTCGGATGGCTTGTTTTTCGAATACAAATTCAACATTTCGTAAATCAAATTTTCAAAGAATTAATTCTGAATTGATCTATGACAATTGATTGCTCAATATACAGGGTGTTTCAGTGAACCGTTTCAGAACTTCTAAGAGGGGTAGGGTACATCCTGACAACTCGAAATCATATAGCAATGTGGGGTCGGAAATGCTTTCCTGAAGCGGTGTTGTACACAGAAGCACCGTAAAGAAAAGAGACCGTAAGTGAGAAATCGTTTTAATAATACATGAAAAGAAGCAAAAGGTACATGGATTAAAGTAAGTGTTCGAAGTTTCTTCCACGGGCTACAATGCACGCCGCATATCTCCGACGCATGGACATCCGAACATTCTGGAATACTCCAGGCATATCTCGAATTTCTCCGACAGCTACTGCAATTCTTGCAACCAGCTCCTCAACATTGTCAACAGGGGTGTCATAAACTAGCGATTTCAGATGACCCCAGAAATAAAAATCAAGACATGATAGGTCGGGTGACCGAGCAGACCAACGCACGGGACCACCACGTCCGATCCACTGCTGACCAAATGTGACATCCAGGTAGTTAAAACATCTCCGCTATAATGGGCAGGGGCTCCATCGTGTTGGAACCACATTGTCTGTTGCGTCGATGCAGAAATCTGTTCATCTATCAAAAGTTGTGGCAATACTTGCTGCAGAAAGAGCAAGTAGTTAGGTCCGGTTAGACGAGACGGTAACAGGTAAGGTCCGATGAGGTGATCTCCCATAATACCGGCCCATACATTGACCGAAAATCGAATCTGTGCTGCACGACGTCGTATTGCATGCGGGTTCTCGACCGCCCAGATATGGTCGTTATGCGTGTTGAAAATTCATTACCTTGTGAAGGATGCCTCTTCAGAAAACAACACTTCAGCAGGAAAAAGGGGATTTGTAGCACATTTTCCAAGGTACCACTGTGCGAAAGCAATACGAGGTGCATAATCCTCCGGTTGTGTCTGGACACGCTGCACGTGAAACGGATGCATGTCTTCTTCTTGGAGAATCCTCCAGACGCTGGAATGGGAAACCCCGACTGCGTTTGCTACACTTCGTGTACTCGTTCTTGGATTCCCCTGTACATGCTGCAGCACATTCTGTTCGACGTCTGCAGTCCGTGCTGTTCTTACCCTGTCCCTGTCAGATCTTTCTAATGAACCTGTCTCAGCTAACCTCTGGTGCAGTCTTGCAAAGAAATTATGACTGGGGATACGCCTCGTCGGATATCGTTCCGCGTACAAACGCTGTGCGGCTGGCCCACTACAATTTGCAGCCCCGTACGCCAAATGCATATCGGCTAACTCTGCGATCGTGTAATCATCCATCCTACTAACTTGGCGTTCTTGTGCGAAATGAAGATTCCCTACACGAAAGCTCTGGATTTTCGCACAACGCCATCTACCGCGTCAGGAAAGCATTTCTGACTGCCCATTGGTATATGATTTTGGTTCGTCAGGATGTACCCTACCCCTCTTAGAAGTTCTGAAACGGTTCACTGAAACACCCTGAAGATTAGTTTATACGCAAGCGTTGCCAAAAGAGCAGCAAGTTACATTTCCCGGTAACCCCAATATGTATCATATTAGAGCAGCGTTTCTACCAACCTTTTTTCTCTCCTGTACCTCTTAATTAGACTTTTCATTTACGATTACCCCTATATTCATTCAGCCAACCAATGCACGCCGTTGGTAAGAAGCTCTCCTGTGAATCATTTTTTGGCGCCCCTCCCCCTCTCCAATCTCCAACTCAATCATAGCCACGGAGCAAAGGTCTTTGGAAGAACCACCTAGAGTAATATATAATTACAGGTTAGCTAAATAATCAAACGAATCAAATTAACCTAATGACATTAATAGGTTTTCATTTTTTATTTTAAATTTAAAACTTATTTTAATTCTGCGCTATTAAAACTTTCCACTACTCCCTTCGTTTTCAATATAATTTCATACGTAAAATTAAAAAAAAAAATACAAAGGGGAGATAGAATTTTTAAGTGAAGGTAAAAAAATACACTACTTTTCAATAATGGACTCGACACCAGTGGATTTGCATAAAATCCGACTGCTTGTTTGGGAGTATTTTTCGTGGTATGGCGTGGGACATTTTCCTGGTAAATTGAACACCGATGCTTACATGAACATTTTGGACAATCAGGTTCTTCCAACGCTCTGGCAATTTTATGGAATGGAAGAATATTACTTCGAGGACCACGACGCTCCATGTCATGTTGCAGCCTCTGTAAAGCAATGGTAGCAAGATATGGATGTAAAACGTCTTCCATGGCCTGTTCAGAGTCCCGACCTAAACCCCATAGAACATTTGTGGGACGAGTTAGAGATAAGCTTACGGACCAGGGAACCACGCCCGAAATCTATAGCTGAGCTGGCGACATTCTTGCAGGAATGGATACAAATACCCATAGCTGTTGAAAGTATGCCCAGAAGGGTTGCTAGTGTAATTGCAGCAGGTGGGGGACCATCCTCCTAATAAAGCATGTATTATTTCCCTTATACCATCACATCTTGCTGTCCTGTCCATTATTATAGGGTAGTATATTTCGACTAACATCTTCAAGTGGCTCTATTAGTAGCGCTGAACCTATTGGTGAGCAGGTAATTGAATTAACGTCGCACAAGATACAACAAAACGGGCTACTGACGACGGTCCGGTATACCCTAAGGGAAAGGGTCTGGTGGCTAAGGTGTTAGCCTCTAGATCGGAAGATTTCTGGTTCGAATCCGGGTCAGTGCATGGATGTTTATAAGTGTATGATGTAGAGGAGGCCGGTGCACATTAAATCTGTCGTGGCCGAAAGTCCTCTCGTTGGGTTGGTGTGGAAGTGGGGTGACAGCTCAAGTGTTGCCTCGTCATCTGACCGTGGTTCAAATTACGTGGTGTTGTCCTTGGATCTTTCCCTTAGGGGATTGTTCCCGGACCGTCGTCAATAGCCGGATGTTGTGCTCTAGTACGACGGAAATGAAAAATTATCGAAAATTACCTGAAGGGAATGATAGTAATTTTGAACTACGATCATAAAATGAGGTCAACACCTGACCTGGCATCCCACTCTCCAAACTCCGCGACGACATTTGAGGCCACGACAGATTCAACGTGTACCAGCTCTGGGTTGGACCAAAGAAAAGGGTAGAGAACGAATATAACTATGTAAGAAATTAGCTGCTGAAATGATTGCAAAGCTAAGATTTATTGAGTAATATTATCGACATATGTGATAATGCAATAACAAGGTCAAGGAAAGAGAGATAATATCTTTTAAGGATAAATAGGACCACAGTATTTATATTTAGAATCTTTCCTGGCGTGCTCAAAGTCCCGACCTAAGCACCATAGAACATTTGTGGGACGAGTTAGAGCGACGCTTACGGACCAGAGAACCACGTCCGAAATCTACAGCTGAGCTGCCGACATTCTTGCAGCAGGAACAGACACAAGTACACATTGCTGTGTTTCAAAACCTTGTTGAAAGTATGCCCAGAAGGGTTGCTAGTGTAATTGCAGAACGTGAGGGACCACCACCCTATTAAAAGCTGTATTCTTTCCCTTATATCATCACATCTTGCTGTCCGGTCCATTATTGTAGGGTAGTATATTTCACATTTTTTTTTATCCCCTAAAATGCATTTGCTGATCGAAGAATTAAAGAAGCTCAATCCTTACCAGCAATGATAGTGCAGTTTCATTTCTAATGAAACTTAATATATTAGTTAGTGGAGCAGATCTCTGTAGCCTGTGCGAACGTGAAATGAAGTTGTAAGATTCATACACAAGCACGAATGGCTATATTTTGAAATGCAAGAATAAAAAAAATGTATTTTTTTTTAAATTTTTTTTCCCCTGAAGTTTTCCGCCATTATCAATACTATTTTCACGTACCAATAACCGGTCTACCACGTACCCTCAGAGGTTGGGAGCCGCTGTGTTAGAGCCTAAGAATAACATAATTTTGTTGGAGAACAAAGAAAAACAAGTTTTTGTTGGAGGCTATTTTCCTCAAAACTAGCTGAATGAATATTTACGAGTATTTAAATTAAACTTGATTATTTAATGAAATTATTAAAGATTGAATCCTTCGTATATTCATTACTTTATCTGGAAAGTAACACTTTTGAGGATTCGAGTTACTGGCTTTACTTAGAGGTAAGTATCCACTGAATTTGTTTTACCACTGATTTTGTTACCATATTGAAAATTTTTTGTCCGGTCACTGAAGTTATTTACATTTACACGCATTCATTATTTCGGAGGGTGATCACTACGTCCCTCTGTACACATACCTGATATGTACATGCTAATTCGTAGACTAGTACTCTAATACTCTTTAGTACAAAAAAATTTTAAATGCAAATAATTATGTGAACATAAAATGATGAATGTAAATTTCAGAAACGATTCGATTAAATCACTCTAAATTCCTAGATCATTGAATATATTTGATAACGATTTAAATACACAATGGAAGTTGCAATACATTTTACACCAGCATTTACCCGGAAACTTTTCCTTATTGGGTGGTAGGTAGTTTACGTCGCTCCTGACTAATGGCGACTATCTGGGATCAATCCCGAAGGGAATTATTGAGGATACCAACCTCGTAATTTTGAACCATGGTCAGATGACCAGGTCAACACCTGAACAACATCTCACTCTTCAAACTTCCACATCATCACAACGTGAGATAATTTGAGGCCACCACAAAATTTGAAGTGCACCAGCCCCCACGTACACACGTCAAAAAATAAAAAACGACTCACCCGATCGCAATTGCACAATTTACATCGCAAAACAAAACGGTAGGTAGCAATCGATAGGGATGAATGTTTTCTTCAAACTTCATACTTAAAATTTGTCTAAGGGGCCATCTTCATATTAAGTTGGGTGCTTGCTCCGATATTTTCAATACGAACTCAATCAGAATGGATTCTGACTTTGTCACCATCTTAATGGACTCCATATCAAGGCGCCAGCAACAAGTCATTGACTGCGACGGCCACTACACGTCTTTATTAATATTTATAATGTGATTGAACTCCGAACATTTACACGGTCCCTCAATGGTTTTTACGGATTTTCTCGGTCAATTTTAAGCCGTTTTTCATTATTTTTTCATCAAATTCGCTTGAAATTAAAGTGTAGAATCCAAATTTGTGATAAAAGACGGGGGGTTCGTATTGAAAATATCGGAGCAAGCACCTAATTTAATATGAAGACGACCCCTTAGACAAATTTTAATGATTGGTATTTGTAGAAAACATTCACCCCTATCGATTGCTACCTTATGTTTTTTTCTGCGATATAAATTGTGCAATTACAATAGGCTGAGTCGGTTTATTTGACGGGTGTGCATGACTGCCTTTGGTTGGACCTAATTTCGAAATATTGACTTGGTTGGCCGATTCGGTATCTTATTACCACGTTTGACGATACAATGATGATATTTGATGACGATATAAGGATGACGTTTGAAATGTGTGAATACACACTTCAATAGAGTGGCGACCAAACTGGTGAAATCGCCAAAGTCTACTACTATGTCTTGCGGACCAATCAGATGATGAATCAATGGATGGGCGTCTATTGTCGACCCGGTGACAAACGCATGATGAATGTTCGTTTCCTCCCGGCTGACGAAAGTAGTCTGAGAGTGATGTTATTACTAAATTTGGTGACACATGATCATGGTCACATAAAAAAGTTTCCATTGATCACCATACTTTTATATTTCCACTTTGGGGTTCTAAGCTCCGATCAAAACTTAGAGAATGCAAAATCCAAATTTCTCCTCTACCTCCGAAATGCTATGCCCCATCACACAAGTCCCCAGAATGTTAAACAACGTTAAATAAATCACACAAATCATGACAACTTTCCCTTCTCGTGTCGTGAATAGCTCTAGATGCATCCACATATATCTATCGCCTTAGATGTACATTGGCAGACGTAACCAATGACATGCATATGTGGCGTTGCTAAGAATTCTGTGTATACTCGGCTGTACTAGTTTTTCTGGTTTACTTCAGTGTACATAGGCTATTACTGTCCAATAAATTCTATTAATTTCTAGTAAAATTTCTATTAGTTTTGGATAAATTCTAGTAATTTCTAATAAATTGTATTAGTTTCTAATAAATTCTATTAATTTCTAGTAAAATTTCTATTAGTTTTGGATAAATTCTAGTAATTTCTAATAAATTCTATTAGTTTCTAATAAATTCTATTAATTTGTAATAAATTCTACTAATTTCTAATAAATTATATTAAGTTCTGCTAAATTCTATTAATTTCTAATAAATTCTATCAATTTGTAATAAATTCTACTAATTTCTAATAAATTCTATTAAGTTGTAATAAATTCTACTAATTTCTAATAAATTCTATTAAGTTCTGATAAATTATATTAGATCGAATAAATTCTATAAATTTCTAATAAATTCTATTAATTTCTAATAAATAATATTAATTTCTAATAAGTTCTATTAATTTCTAATAAGTTCTATTAATTTCTAATAAGTTCTATTAATTTCTAATAAATTCTATCAATGTCTAATAAATTCTATTAATATCTAATAAATAATACTAATTCCGAATAAATTCTATTAATTTCTTATGAATTCTATTTTAATACATAATAAATTCTATTAATACATAATAAATTCTATTAATCTATAATAAGTTATATTAATTTGAGTAAATTCTGTTAGTTTCTGATAAATTCTATTAATTTCTAATGAATTGTGTTACTTTCTAATAAATTCTATTAATTACTTTCCAATTGAGTGCATCACAACATAATCATAAATGAAGCTTCCTAGGATAGTGTCAGTAAAGTTTTGCTTCAATCAGACCTTGAAGCATCTGTCATCATATTAAAGAGGACATATGTAATTTTAGGGGCGTCGTCTCTGTGAGTATGCCAATCAGCGGTGTCGACATTGATCAGTGTGATGAGGAATCCTACCTGTCTGCCTTCTCTTCTTCTCATCATTGTGATCTTTCTTCAACACAGGTGGGTAAAAACTCTCTTTTCGTGAACGCTGTTAAGTTAAAAGCCTTCCATTTAATGCTTTTTTTTTATCCGATGAAGACATTCTAGAGTGCACAAAAATACTTTTTATAAAGGCTGTGCTGATAATTGAAATCTTTTTTACCTTTCACAAAGCACTCACTAAAATGTTTTACAATGAAATTTTAAATAAAACGGCAAAATCTTTTACCATCACAAGTTTTAGCTTTTTTTAATTCTTAGAAAATCATTTTCATCATTAACGTTATTATCTTTGATGATTTTTTATGCTTCGAAGAATACGAAATCGAGACGGTTAGCTCTTGCTATTATTTATTTCAGCGATTTGTCCTTTTTGTTTCTCTTTCATTTACTGCTTAGATTTTTTTTATTGATTGCAGGTTAACATATTTGCTTTGAATATCATTCGGGTGCATTTCTCATAGTTTTGATTACAAGTAATTTCTTTGATTTATAATAGCTAATGCTGTCACTATGCTAAAATTTAAACTTTGAAGGAGTTTAAAATATAAATGATTTGCATAGAATAATTTGTTGTAAAATAGACAATCATTAATAGAGAATACGTAAGAAATTTTAAAATATGGTCAATCAGTTTGATATTAGGAAAAGTTATATACTTTTCACTTACTTCATCAAATAGGAAAAAATCCTCTTGGAATTTTGATTTGAATCTTCGAACAAAAATGTGGTACTTTTTCTGGGATAGTTATCTTTTAATTCTTCTGATCTTGTAGCTAAGATTTACATATTGGTTTAGTATAGTAAAAAATTTTCTTAATTTTATAATTATTACTTTTTTAAGCATTTCTCCATCATTCAAATGAGTTAGTTAACATTATTAAGGTATTAAAGCTTTTCAAATACTAAAATTCCACAGAATTTCAAATGACGAACATGACAGATCATGAAGTGTGTACTTGAAATAAACATTGTTTTCTCGTACCTGTTGTACTTCGAAATTTTTGTTTGAAATTACAGATAATGGGAAGCAAACAGATACTTATTTATTTATTTATCCATTCAGAGACACTACATAGATAGAATCCAATTAGGTAAAACACATTTATAAAACATTCAAGAATAACGCTTTGAACAATGGCAGTTCATTATGAAATGGGTAAAATTAATCAGAATTAACTATAAGTATTACATAAATTATAAAATATGTTTAAAGATTATTATTAGTATAATTGTGACGAGAAAAAGATATATTAAATAAAATTTTGGATCTTAAAGTGTGAATATTAGCATAAAAAATTGAATTATGGATAGGAATTCTGGATTTCAACAATATTTTGAATTAAAATAGCGCAAAACGTTTTTGCACAAATTCAGTTTCATGAATACAATTTCTACAGAAAAGTGTAATAGATTAGTGAGCCACATTCAAAAGTTGATCTGACCAACGAGTTACATAAATTAATAAAGCATACGTATTTTCAAAGCATTTAATTATCCTAATAAAGAAAGCAAGATTTTTATAAGACATACACCAACAACGGTACAACCCCTCCAGAGTAATTTAGACGAGATATCTCGTCCATAAAGATCTCCCCAATCTTGACAATGACGATATATCTCTTCAAGCCATTGCCGATATTTTTTTATATACCGATATCAAGACCTGGTCAGCTTCTTTCATGGTTTATTAGTCAACCTATGTAGTCCTTGGTCTTAACAAGTCTGCGCACCCCTGTTTTACGGGGTTTAAGCCATTTATTTCTTTGTCAATTCGATTTTTTCACCCTTCAAATCTCCCAACACTGACAGTAAAAAATTTGATTGGGTTTTGTATGTTTTCCTCCTAGTGCGTGCCAATTTCCGGCAAAGGTTTCCGCCGTGGTGCTTACAGATGTTATTGCAAGCCCAATTTCTACCCAGCATCTGAAGAAGTGCAACGACGAGGGAAGGACTTCTACGAAGGCGAAGTCATAGAAAAGGCCTTTGTGGAAAGCATACTCAGCGGACAGAGCAAGTTCTCCAATAGCTTCCAATGCCTGCCTTGTCGTGTTGGTTGCGATATGTGTATAGGAGATCAACCTTGTTATGTTGAGTATGGATTGTTGTTACGCAGTTTAGTGCTGTGCTTCCAAAGCTTCTGCAGTACCCTTGTTGTTATACTTATTATAGTGGTTTTCGTTCTAAGAAAGAAAAGGGTAAGTTCATTTTATTTACTGAATTAAATACAAACTTTTTTTACTTAGTTTCGTTGAATAATCCACATCCCATGTTTTACTTTACAGTCGCGGAAAAAAAAGCCACCTTCTTTATTTCAACCAATAAACATACTAGAGCAAATTCAATTTTTCATTCAATAGGGGATAACGTCCTCTACAAATTCAATCCAACAAAATTGCATAAGGGGACGTCTTGATATCAAAGTTTGTACAAACAACAAAATTTCTAATGGAAACATCATTTTTTATGCCATAATCAGATTCTGCATCGTTCAATTAGTCTAAATATGAAATTTATTGACTTTGCTACCCCTTTATATCCCGAGATATTAAATCTTAAAGCTTGTGCAAATTTCAGGGATCATCACGAAATAGAAAGTAGCTACTTGTAGATAGAAATTAATTGTGTTTGAGTTACCCGAATTTCAAATTTGAACACAATTTCAAACGTACTTTTTAAGATCCGAGAATTACTACATTTATTACGCAAGTGCAAATGATTTGAGAATCACATTATTCTATTAACTATGCAAGCTCAAACGATACGAGAAATTATTGTTTGTGGTTTGTTAGACGTTTATTAAACTTTTCGTTGCTCCCTAAAATCGCAATAATGGGGGGAGGGGATTTAAAATAGCACAAAAACTTATTATCGGAATGAGCTGAAATTTTGTATAGCCATATTAGAAGCTCTTCTTAATCCATTTCCATCAAAATATAAAAAGGTTTAAATTCAGAATTTTTTCAAGCATTAATTTAATAATTATTATTCCATACTAAAAACTATTTTTAAAGTAAGATATTAAGTGAGTTTTGCTTGGGTTGTTTAACAGTAAAACGGTACATAATATCAGCGCAATAGAGATATTATTTAGGAAGAAATCCATAAAATTCTAAGAAATTGATTTAACCTATTAGGAGTTCCAATATTTCTGTACTCATAACTTTGAAACGGTAAGACTTAATGACATGAAACTTGGTATCTGAAGTTCAATTTTGATATAAATTCAAAACTGTGTGTTGAAATAAGGGGTTTCTATTGCAAATTATGAAATTGGTGCTCAATTTAATATGACGACGGCCCCTTATGCAATTTTTGTAATTTGAATTTTTAGAAGACGTTAGTTTCTGTCAAACGCCATCTTTGAATTTTCTCTTCTGTTAAAATTGCTCGAATGAAAAGGAGTGTTTCGGTTCTATTTTTCCCGTGACTGTGTAAGTAAATGTTTATCGTTTATAGCATTTTCATTCCTACTTTTACTGTTTATAAGAATGTTTATAAATATGTAGGTTAGGGAAAATAATATTATATGCTTATAATCAAAAGTATTCTTCCTGAATATTTGTGAAAACAGTAGCTATTAAACATAGGTAATTGGTAATTATTAGTTAACGTCGTACTAGAGCAACACAACGGGCTATTGACCAATCCTCTGAGGTAAATATCCGAGGACAACATTTCTTAATTTTGAACCACGGTCAGATGACGAGGCAACATCTGAGCTGAAACCCCACTCTCCAAACTTCCACGCCAACCCTACGTGATTAAACTTAGGATTCTAAAAATAACCTTTTAGGCTTAATCAGCCCACTTTGCCCCGACACGGAAGATATATCTAATGTAGAAAATAAGTATGAAACTGATCATCAGTTTATGTGTATAAAACCTATTTGGTTTGTATCGCTGATTTTATATGAATAATTCCGAATAGGTATAACGAAAATGCACTTTAACTTTGGTAATCCAGCTTGTAAGTTGACAAATTATTGTGAAGTATTTCAAATTAAGTAGCACCTCTAGCACTAAAATCAATACAAGCCTTCGTTGGTGACCTGGACGTGATTTGAACATGTAACCATCTGATATGAATAATGGTGTATAGCGCTAGTTTATACTCTAAAGGTTCACAACTGTAAAGATCCAAGCAATTTAAATATTCAATATTTTAAATTCTGAATTTAATTTTTGTTTGCGCACGCGCACCTCTTGTTCCGTGGTCACGTCACATCAGATCGTCGAATGTTTGTGAGAGACGCTGAAACGACTCAGCAATGAACAGACGTGGAAAAGTGAATGTATAATTTCAAAATCCACAGTTAAGTAATATCCGGCTATTTTACCTTTAATGTAATAAATATTTGTTGTGTGTGTAATAACACTAGATAACGCAGCCGGTGGTCCGTCAAATTATTTGTTGGTAAAATCCTAC
Source organism: Metellina segmentata (assembly GCA_947359465.1). Classification (NCBI taxonomy): domain Eukaryota; kingdom Metazoa; phylum Arthropoda; class Arachnida; order Araneae; family Tetragnathidae; genus Metellina; species Metellina segmentata. The sequence goes on from OX375884.1 coordinate 62,830,117, forward strand.
AATTTTGATCATAAGAAATGTCGGGTTCCTTATACATCGAAATTCTTGTGTCTTCTAGATTTTCTCTAGTTCCATGTGGGTGATGCTTGAAACAATACTCATAGGAGCTCTTTTTCTCTATCAAACAGTAAGTCCTACTAAATTATTGGAATTAACGGAGCTTTCATCTCAAATTTTTGCCAAGTATCTTTATGCTCCAGAAACTAAAATTAGAATTTGTAACCCGTATATATGTCAGTTCTTGAAGGTTTTAATCTCTTCTGTCCCAAGAAAAACCTTCCCTAAAATTATTTTATCAGCTATTTAACCCAACTAATGGTTTCGACCAGATACCTCGTCGATTAATATTTAACCAATATTGCTAATAACGTGATATCTCATCACTAGGGCAACTTTTTTGTTGCAGTAAAAATGGGAAAATTTGCATTTTTCATTCCCTAAAGTTGCATTTATGGAAATAAAGTTGCATTTGTTTTTGATACACTAAATTCTAAAATAAATTATTCGTAAAGAATGAAAAAATTCAAAAAATATTGACAATTTTAGTCGTGTACAGCAGTGTTATAATACATACTGAAATACAGAAGAACGTCGAATGGCCGATCCTTGGCCAGTAATTTCTATAACATTGAAAAACTGCGCCAGCCGCAGTCATATGTGTTGTATCGGACAGCAGAAGCGCAAAATCCTTTCGCTCAGCCATTGCAGCAAAGACAACAACAATACATAACTACTTACCACTTCCTATTAAAGACGTTGAAATGTTTTTAAAGACAAAAATAAAATCAAACTGGCAAGATTATTGGGATAAGGAAGTTCAGAATAAACTCCACTCTATACATATAATATATATATCCAGCTATACAACCAACTGTCACAGGACTCGCTAATACACAAATTTAAATAGAAAAAATAAAGTACAACTGACAAGACTTCGCATTGGCCATACCCATTTTACCCACAGGCACTTATTGATCGGAGAACCTGCCCCATTATGTTCAACCTGCCATTGTATTTTTACTGTCAGACACATTTTGACTGAATGTAGGGTTTTTAATAACCACAGACTAGTCCGATTTGGAGTTTCAAAGCCAAACCTAAAAGATCTTTTAGGAAGTCCTTACAATAAAAATGTGTTTTTATTTATATCTGACATTGGTTTCGTGAATTTTACTTAGATTTTATACATTTGATAAAGTCTCGATTCAAATTTGTAAATTGATAAAGTTTTACTATCAATCTTTATTTCATCTAGACTCTTTTGTCTTGTGTCTGGCGCAGCTTGGCCATGTGTGGCTTATGCGCCATAAAAACCCAACCAACCTTTCGCTCAGCATTCAGAGATTTTAAAACGTCCTCTACCAGGCGAACAACATATTGATGATCGACACTCACCTCGCAAATTCTGCAGTCGATTACACAAGTTTCCTCTGGATTATCAAGAGTGCCAACCGATGTGTTAAAAGTACTTTTTGACATCTATTTCACTTTCGTCTGTCAGGACGAACACCTTCTTTCCGTGAACTTCTTGTTTGATCCGCCATACTTCGGCATTCGCAAGATCAGACATACGTGATCAAAGGGTTGGCTCAGAGGGCTAAAATTGAAATAGTAATTTCATATTAATTTATTTTAAGCTAAATTTTAAAAAGTTGCAGGTGGTTTCATTATGCAGAAAGTTGCATTTATGTTGCGGTTATAACTCGCTTACAATACACCCCATGAAGGAGGAATTTTGGTTTTTGTACTTTACATGCAGCGTAGAACGCGTGAAAAAAAGTTGCATTTGTTGCAAAAAGTTGCCCTACTCATCATCAAGAAATTGCCGATTTCTATATGATGACGTGATCAGTTTTCTTCTAATGACGAGATATCTCGTCCATAAAGATCTGGTAAGTCCAGATAATAACTAGATATCTAGTTAACCACCAGGAGGTTTAAGGTCTACTTTGGAACTTAGAAATTACAAATTTTGTGCGTGAAAAACTAGGTGCTTCATGGGGTAATATACATAAATGAGTTCACAGAACTCATTTGGAAATATTAACCCATGGGAGTTAGTAAAAGGGAATACAGGGAACTCCCATTTGATCCCCCTCCTCCAGGAAGGAAGTGGTTAAAGAAAGGTAGGTAAATAGTATTTTAATTAGCGTCGCACTGGAGCATCAATACGGGCTATTGGCGACGGTCCACGAATAAGTTAAAGAAAGTAGTCATTAAACACATCACACTGCCGAAACGTACTATGCCCCAGAGACCCATGTGAAAACAGAAAATTAAGATGATTATATTTTTATATTGTATATGTATTTTGGTTTCACAAAATACTATATTTTAAAGATTACAAGATCCTTATAACTAATACATTAAACTTGATCCTGATGGTACATCAAAACATTATTTAAAGAAATATCCGTTTTAAATAAATATGGGTGTTACAAAGGGATGGATACTACAAAGTTTGGAAGGATGTGTTTGTAAACAAACTCAATTTGTCTGTTTGCAGTCATAAATTCTATATAAACTCAATGTACTTCAAATGTATTTGTAATGAAACATTAACTGAGTAGCCAATTTAAATAAAAAAAATATGACACTATTCAGATCCTGCAAAATGCGCAATATTTTGATTGACACACGTCGAGGTTAAAACAAGCTCCAATAGCTCCATAATAACAAAGTGTGACAACATTTTACTAAAAGTAATTCTTATTTTAGTTTCTTGGAGGCTTTCGTGGACTCACTTCACTAGTCTGTTGAGTCCTCCACACATTGTCGTTTATCGTTTCTGTCAAGAGCTTAAATATTTGTCGCCGCTACTTCACGTCTGTTATGAAAGGAAAAACTTGAAAAGTCTTAATCTTTTCAGCTTAGGGAAGGAGAAAGTGTTAAATCGAAATAGAATTACTATTTTTTCCTCCGTTATAACTTAATCTGATTATCTGATTTTCCAGCGAAGGGGTTCAAAACGAAAATACCTTTTTGAGAAATTTCGCAAATGTGGAGGATAGGTTTTTGTGTGTAACTACTTAAAATTAACAAGTGATGATGCTTCACAACAACCAAGCAGTTAAGTACTTAGCGTGAAATAATTAGTGATAACTTCTGTCGACTTGTTTATTAGTGACTTGGAGAGATAAATCAATGATTTATTGAATTTATTGAAGCTGATTAAGCCCGTATTAAAACATTATTTTAATTGAAAGTCAGATTAGTCATCAAAAACTTTGCATTCAACTGTTTATGAAGCATTTTAGGATGAAAAAATTACTGAATTTCCAAAGAAAAATGTAAGTTTGTTTTCATTTATTGTATGTTCAAGGACAACAAATACAATACTGATTTTACACATAAAATTAATTTTAGTATTGATCGCAATCTTTTTAGGTAATTAATTATTTTCTATAATCTGTAACTGTTATAGTATCACATATATTTGTATTTTCTGTGAGGATATATCCAAGTCACACATAAGTAATATGACTTAGATGTTATAAATAGAGAGATATTTTTGTTAACGTATATAATAAATAAATGTTTTACAAACAGGTTATAATACGCTATTTTGAACCAAGTGTTATAACTTGTATGCTGGAGCCCTGGTTTCGAGGATTAGGCTTTGCTATTTGTTATGGAGCTATCACGTTGAAAATATACAGGTAATTTTAATTTAATTTTATTTAAAGGAAATGATAGTGGTCACAAACATGATACTTATTATAGGACTGCTTGTTCGGAATTAACCTTTCGACTACGGCTATAGATATAACAGGTTCTTTCTTGGCGTAATTCTCATAACTTTCAAGGTACAACTGCTGTTCTGGCTGTAGTCTAAATTCTTTCTTGGCGCTATCAAGGTACAACCTTTGTACAGGCCGTAGTCTAAAGGTTAACGTTAAGCATCAAGTACTGCAATAATAATTTTGTAACATGCATCTTAAGATGCTGGTATCAATCTAATCTAAGTAAAGCTGAAAGGGAATTACGCATATAAATCTGTTTAGTTAATTATAATGGTGCATTATTAGTTATTATAATGGTGGTTAATTATAACGGTTTAACAGATTTTAAATCGACGTAAGCGATTTTAAAGCCACGTAATTTTGAATTATGGTCAGATGACGCGATCACCCATGTATGATCTGGCATCCCACTCTCCAAACTTCCACACCACGTCAATGTCAAGATATTTAAGGCCTCGGCAGATTTAATGTGCATCAGTCCTCTTGTAAACGACGGTCTTTGGTTGGATTTGAACTCGCAACCCTGTGATTGCTAATCCGTTACTCTTCCAACCGGCTACCATGACCTTGTTTCACAACGGTTTAGGATCTTACGAATCAAAACAAATCGAGAACAATATCAATAATTATTGCTTCTGCTTGGCATTTCGATCGTTTTGTACGCTCATGTTCAAAATTGCGAAAATTTGTACATTATGTCGAATTTAGGAAAAATTAATGGGCAGATTTTAATGAAATTTGGTACGAATATACAGTTATAACAGAGAAAGAGAGTTCGCACACAAAAGTCATGGTACGCACGTATGATTGTCAGTAAAGCTCATCAGTGCAGGAATGTCCAAAATCCACGTTGCAAGATCCAACCGAAAATTAGTCTAATATGGGTATGGTCCCCTCTCACAGTCAGACTGGTCGCACAGTGCGACTGCATACTGGACACGATCCAGTTGAAGAGTCCCTGTTGCAGTCGGTCCCACTCCTGCAGCAACGCAGTTTTCAGCTCCGTCACGGTTCTCCGAGGGGGATGGCGAGATGCAATTACCCTCCCAAGAGCGTCTCATACATGTTCTATAGGATTTAGGTCAGGGGATCTGGCTGGCCAATCCATTCACCGAATATTCTCACTTTCCAGATAAACGTAGACGCGGTGAGCCCGATGTGGATGATCGCTGTCGTCCATGAACATGAATCGAGGGCCAACTACGCCCCTGAAAGTCAAACATCGGGCTCTAAGATCTCTTTTCTATACGTCATAGCAGTCAGGGACCCTCTGTCAAAAACATGGAGGAGCATGCGGCCGTTCAACATGATGCCTGCCCAGACCACGATACCTCTACCACCATAGCGGTCCATTTCTCTGATGTGTGAGGGATGGTATCGGGTCCCAGGCTCTCTTTAGATGAGGGTACGTCGAGAATCAGTGTCCAGGCTAAATCTCGTCTCATCTGTGAAGAGCACGGTGTTCCACTGAATTCTGGTCCAAGCTAAATTTTGTTTGCACCATGCTAAACGCGCTGTCTTCTGTGCTGCAGTGAGCGGAACGCAAACAGCGGATCTTCTGGCACAAAGCCCTCTCTCATAAAGACTTCGGGCAACAGTAATCCGTGAAACTCGGGTTCCAGTAGCAGCATGCAGCTCACGCGAGAGCTGTGAAGCTGTAGCAGTCCTGTGGCGCCGCGCTGAAAGTGCCAAATAACGATCCTCATTAGTCGTCGTGGCTCTTTGACGACCTTGTCCCTGTCTACTCGATATGGATCCAGTGTCTTGTTTCCACACATTGCACACGACACTGGGCTTTAAATGGAGCTCTGTAGCCACCTACACTTGTGATTGCCCTGCCTCCAATCTACCGACGATTCTCCATCTCATTCCATAATCCATACATTTGTGGATATTCATTTTACCTGGTAGCTTATAAAATGTACCCAACTCTTGCGAGAAACACAGCGAATGTCGCCGAGGAATACTAGCACACGTATCGCGGAAAATGCCTTGTGCGTTTATCATCCCTCCTTGGTCACAGCTCTGCCCACACTCACGTGTACGCTTATGTATTCGACACTGAATATTTGCATTCTTCGGCGACATAATTAGTACCTTTGGTTCAGCACTTTTTTGTGAAAATAAACACAATGTACAAATTCTCTTAATTTTGAACACGAGTATATTTGCGCTATCACGTGGTTCATTTCACCAATTTTAAATAACCTTTATTTTGCATAGGTTTCTTCTTTCGGTGAACAGTGTATACATATATGCTTCCAAAAATCTTGAATCCCTCGTTTCTTTTCATCCTGTTATTATTTAACAAGATTATATAAAATTATACCACACTGTGTGAGTCAGAATAAGTTTTTCCGATATCTATATCTGTAGAGCAGATTTCGAATTTCTGCCATGTAATAAATAGCCTGTATGCTTAATGATAAATTTTCAAAGCAATCACCACTTCTAAAAATCTGCATACTGCATAAACTCATTCCGCATGTGAAAATTCCAGCGTACAAAAACAAGTAGTGAATGCATTGCTATTTTTAGGTTCTTTGGACTAAAACCCTCTTAATCCCTTAAGTGCTTTTTAAAAGATGGCAAGTAATGCAAGTGTCCCGAATATATCTTCCCGATTCAGATATTTAAAAACAGAAATGACGAATCGAAATATCATCGGATTACAAGTGAAACACACATTATCAGGATTTTCAAGATATGAGATGTTTAGCTTTTCAAGATCAGAATGTGGTGAACTTTAGACAAGTAAAGTGTGAGTGTCCATTAAGTTATTGTTTCTTTGCATGATATTTGGATTTATCCTTGAGAAAAAAACACACTCATTGAATAAAGCTTGGGAAGCAGAATTTGTCCCCTTCGTTTTCGTAGAACTATGTTACTTGTGTCATTTGTAGTGCCAGGATAGAGAAATAGATTGCAGGCTAATTTCGATTGCTTTAAACATTATTCCCCTATTTTACTTATCTATTAGAACTGTGGTAATGTTAGAGAGTGTAATGTAACTCAAATTCTCACAAAGTGCCTCCTTTTCAGAATCAATGCAATTTGAAAAAATTATTATTTCCTTAAAAAATGGCAAGTAATACAAGTTTTCTCTAAAAACCAGGATATATCGGGCTTATTTTATAATATATATCAGAGCTGTGGTAACTTATTTAATGGTAGGTAGAGTAATGTAATTCGAACTCTCTGAAAGTGATCCGCTTTTTGAAGCAATGAAAACTTCTTAAAAACAATTTTTTCTTAAAGAACGGTAAGTATTTCAAGTTTTCTCTAAAATCAGGATATCGTGCTTATTTCAAAATATATATCAAAGCTGTGGTAAATTATTTAATGGTAGGTAGTGTAATGTAATTCGAAACCTCTAAAAGTGACCCCGCTTTCTGAATCAATGAAATTTTTAAAAAAGAATCTATTCTGAAGAAAATGGCAAGTAATGCAAGTTTTCTTTAAAATCCAGAATATCGGGTTTATGTTATATATATATATATATATATATATATATATATATATCATCAGAACTGTGTAACTTATTTAATGGTAGATAGTGTAATGTAATTCGAACTGTCTAATAGTGACCCCACATTCTGAATTGATGTAACTTTTTTTAAATTATTCTCACACCCAAAAAGAAACTCTGCTTACAAATTTGATTGCTTGCATTACAAGAAATGCTCTTTATATGAAATATTGCATTTCATTTTGTTTTAAGGTATCTAACTATGTTCGGAATTCTTTTATTATAAATGTTCAGATTACACTAGTTTTTCTATTTAGGGTAAAAGAACTTGTAAAAACACATTCTCTCTCACAAAGATCTCTTCAATCTCCGCTTCTATTTTCCGTACACTCAAAATAAAACAGTTTAATGAGAAAAGTATCTAAAGACATTCATGTTCAAAATTAAGAAAATTTTCACAGTATGTCGAATTTCTGAAAACTAATGGACAGATTTTAATGAAATTTGGTACGAATATACAGTTATAGCAAGAGAAAGAGATGTCCCACACAAAAGTCATGATACGCACGCATGATTGTCAGTAAAGCTCATCAGTGAAGGAATGTCCAAAATCTACGTTGCGAGATCCAACCGAAAATGAGTCTAATATGGGGTATAGTCCTTTCTCACAGTCAGACAGATCGCACAGCACGAAGCAGTTGAGGAATTCCTGTAGCAGTCGGTCCCACTCCTGCAGCAATGCAGTTTTCAGCTTCGGAATGATTCTCCTAGGGGGATGACAGGATACAATTGCCCTCTCAAGAGAGTCCCAAAACATGTTCCATAGAGTTTAGGTCAGGAGATCTGTCTGGCCAATCCATACGCTGAATATTCTCACTTTCCAGATAAACGTAGACCAGGTGATCCCGATGTGGACGAGCGTTGTCGTCCATGAACAGAAACCGAGGGCCAACTGCTCCCCTGAAAAGTCTAACATAGGGCTCTAAGATCTTCTCTCTATACCTCATAGCAATCACCCCTTTGTCAAACACATGGTGGGATATGCGGCCGTTCAACATGATGCCTTCCCATACCATGACACCTACACCCCCATAGTGGTCCATTTACTGATGTAAGAGTGATGGTATCGTGTCGTCCCAGGCTCTCTCTAGATGAGGGTACGTCGAGAATCAGTGTCCAGGCTATCTCGTGATGAGGGTACGTCGAGAATCAGTGTCCAGACTAAATCTCGTCTCATCTGTGAAGAGCACGGTGCTCCACTGATGTCTGGTCCAAGACTGATGTTATCTGCACCATGCTAAACTCGCTCTCTTCTGTGTTACAGTGAGCGGGACGCAAACAGCGGGTCTTCTGGCACAAAGCCTTCTCTCATAAAGCCTTCGGGCAACAATAATCCGTGAAACGGGTTCCAATGGCAGAATGCAGCTCACGTGAGAGCTGTGAAGCTGTAGCAGTCCCGTTGCGCCGCGCTGAAAGCGACAAAAAACAATCCCCATTAGTGTCGTGGCTCTTCGACAACCTTGTCTCGGTCTTTTCGATGTGGATCCAGTGTCTTGAAACTGTTTCCACGCATTGCAGACGACACTGGAAGCTACACGGAGCTCTGTAGCCACCTGCACTTGTGATTGCCCTGGCTCCAATCTACCAACGATTCTCCATATTATTCCGTTATCCATACGCTTGTGGATACTTATTTTACCTGATAGCTTATAAAATGTACCCAACTCTTGCGAGATACACAGCGAATGTCGCCGAGGAGTACAAGCACACGAATCGCGGATAAAGCTTCGTGCACGTATCATCCTCATCCGCTGTCACAGCTCCGTATATTTGCATTCTTCTTCGGAGGCATAATTAGTACTTTTGGTTCAATACTTTTTGTGAAAATAAACACAATGTGCAAATTCTCTTAATTTTGAACACAAAAGTATTTGGAATACTTAATAAACAATGTATGAAATTTTAGTCAAAAATCGAATTTTCAGCATAGTTAGATAACTTAAATGTAAAAATAGTGTACAGGTTTTGCGTCCACACAAAATAAAATATTTTTATAAGAAAATATCTAAGGATTAAGAATTGTTAATAAAACGAAAGATGACATTTTAGTCAAAAATCGACTTTTCAACATAGTTAAATAACTTAAATGTAAAAATAGTGTATAGTAATAACATGTTTTGTGTACACACAAAATAAAACATTTTTGTAAGAAAATATCTAAACATTAAGAATAGTTAATAAAACGAAAGATGACATTTTATTCAAAAAACGTCGTTTTAGTAGTCAGTAAACTTAAATGTAAAAACAGTGTATAGTAAAAACAGGTTTTCGGAACACACAGAATAAAACAGTTTTATAAAAAAAATATCTTAATACTAAGAATCGTTAATAAAACGAAAGAAATCGACATTTCAACTGTCACTTAAATGTAAAAATAGTGTATAGTAAAAACAGATTGTTTACGCACACACAAAATAAAACAGTTTCTTTATAAGAAAAATATCTAAATGTTAAGAATAGTAAGTAAATTGAAATATGAAATGAGAAAATCGACTTTTCAACATAGTCAAATAGCCTAAATGTAAAAATAGTGTATAGTAAAAACAGGTTTTCCGTTCAGACTAAATCGAACGGTTTTATAAAAAAAATCTAAATATCAAGAATAGTTAATAAAATGAAATATGAAATAATAAAATCGACTTTTCAAACTAGTCAGATAATTTAAGTGTAAAAACAGTGTATAGAAAAAACAGGCTAAGCCAGTTGAAGTTTAATAGATGTTCTGTAATTTTAGGATATTAGCTGAATTCCAAACTAGAAAAGCTCACAGAGTATGTGTTCGAGACAAAGATTTGCTCAAGTATCTGATGGGGATTATCACGATTGTGATCGGGTATCTGCTGGCGTGGACTGCCGTGATAATTGATAACATGAACGAAGGATACAGCGTTGTTGCTCATGAGCAGACTTCTATGGGCCTTAAGTATGTCATCTGTCGAGCCCTTTGGTGGGACTACGTTACTGAAGTTGGTGAGACGACGCCATTTATAAACTCAGTTCGTTGAAGTTTTGTTTTGTTTCACTTAAAATTATCCGATTTCTCATGAGACATACGTAACAGCTCAGTATTGGATCAATATAGAATTATCATTTTTTCCAAACCACATTCACCATTTCCAAACCACAACAAACATTTAAGTTGAAGGCTTAAAGGAATTGAAGACTGGAAATAAAAAACGCAATAAGTGCCAAATTGTAAATTTTACAGGACAGCAAAAAATAAGTTTCAGCTCCTCGTAGTACTTATACTACAATGCATTTTTCAACTACTTACATGGGAACCTTTTCACATGTTCGTCGGATTTGGAATTGACAATAGGCCCGTTTCGTATAGTTTTTAATGCTGATTCAGAATATGTGATCAATTTTTTTGCAAAACTCACTTGACGAGAAATGGTGACACCTTAAAATTTGACAACTTGGCGACCTTCGGCGAAAATTGACAGAGGCGCGCTTTCTTGAAATCGGAACGTTTAGGACGAAAGTTATTGTAGGGGAAAACGTTCTTACTACTCACGGCTTTATTTACTTAAAACTTGAAATTGTTGCTATAGTTGAATACTGATTAATTGCTTCCATTTATCATTGTAGAAAATTCAAATGTGTCAGAGAAATATTAAAAAAGTAATTAAAAAAGCAATTAAAAAGTAATTAAAAGTAATTAAAAAATATATAAAAAAGTTATTAAAAATTTATTAAAAAGGTAATTAAAAAGTAATTAAAAAAGGTATTAAAAGGTAATTAAAAAGTAATTAAAAAAGTACTTACAAATAATTTAGAAAATAATTTTAAAAAAGTAATTAAAAAAGAAGTAATTTAAAAAAGTAATTCAAAAGAAGTAATTTAAAAAAGTAATTAAAAATTAATTAAAAAAAGTAATTTAAAATAATTGTCATACTCAAAACTCCAAAACTTTTCATTCGTGAGAAATAAAAAAAAAATACAAACTATAATCATACATAATTTTAACTCAAAAATGATAGACGGTTTAGAATTTTATCGTATGATGATAGATTGATGCCTTATTGGGCGTTAATTCGTGTAATACATAGACTTTGAACAAAAATTTTCATGTTAGAAAAAATTTATTCATATTTTTTCAAAATCTAGCGATTGTTTCTTTTAGCCAACTTCTATTATCTATCTTGATATCGTCTTCCACTATTAAAATTAAAAACGTTATTTCTCTCAAATGTAAAGGGAATGTGTATGGCAAAATTCTTTAGTTTTGTTGATTTTTAGAAATATTCCATTTTTAGTCTGGAGAAGAAGGCTATAAGTGGCAGGTGGATTTCAACGGGAAGAAAACACTTAAAAATTTTAAGAGTAGAAACATTTAGCCAAGAAGCCGCCAACTTGTCAAATTTAAGGGGGTTATAGTTGTTGGATACTTATATTGTTTCCCAGATTCAAAACCTTGGAATTTTCTACATTTTGACGCGAAATTTATTTGTTCTTAGTGCGTTTTCTATTTTCAGCCCTCAATTATCTCTAAAGTGGCAATAATGTGCGTGTTCGTTATTTTTTTGAAAAATTCATTTCCATAAATATTTTGAATAAATATTTCGTTAAAAACACTGATATTAAACTAATAAAATCTCTACTATAAGGATTGTAAGTAGGAATTAAGATATGATGTTAAGCGTTTTAGTATGCTGCTTTGAATAAATATTGGTTTGAAAGATTTGAACCAAAATCTCATCACAACCCTGCTGAAAAATATTTATAGATTCCATAATAGTAAAAAATTAGAGTTCAGAGGTTTAAATTGTTTTCTATTTAATTCCTCTTCTGTAGAATTTTTTTCTAAGTTTCGACAATTGTGTGAAGTATTTAAATTTCTAATGAATTTTATACATGTGGTTTGGAAATCCGATTAAAAACTACTTTAAAGCAAAAACAAATATAAGTTATTTAATCACTGATTCTTTGCTATTGCATATATTTTGTTCACAGGTAAATTTTTCATTATTATCTTCAAACTATTATTTTCCAAAGTACAGGTAGTCTTTAAAAAATATATATTTTCGCAATAATTATAAATACATTTATTTTATTGCTTTAGATCTCTGTTCTAACGATACAACCTTTCCAAACGCAATTTAAAAACTTAAAAAACTGCAAAAGTTACGTGTTTTTAGAAGTAAAAATGTTAGTTTTTGTTACCCGCGTTGATTTTTACACAACTATCCAACCTATAAAGTACAGTTCCAGCAATTCTGTATTATGAACAGGTTATGTCTGGTATACTTATTAAATATATTTATCTATTTTAGGTGAGCTTCTGTTCCTGTTATTTGGAGTGTTCCTTACCTATAAAGTACGGAACGCTCGTTCTGATTGTTTTCACGAAAAAGAAACGTTAGCATGGTCAATTTATGTCGAAGCTCTAGTCTCACTGCTCATGTACACGATCAGGTATATATTTTTAAATTTTTAATACTTATATCATGTTTTAAGGATTTTAAAACACTATGATGATATGATTTTTAAAAACGTACATTATTTCTTTTTAGGCATGTAGTATGGTCCAATCTTCAGCCTGACTACATATACCTTTTATACTTCCTTCGCTGTCAGTGCACTGTCACTATCATCCTGTTTTTCATCTTTGCACCAAAGGTGAGTTGAAAATCTTACTCGTATCTTACGCTTGTTCTTCTTAACGTATAATTTTTAAGAAAACCGTCAAATTATTTCCAAGTTATAGGAAGAGTTTTAATTCCAAACAATCTGTTACGTGTTTAATTTGGGTAGTTTTAAAAATATCGGAAATATTTAATCTAACATGTATTTTGCATAAACTAATTATTTTTATTATCTGGTTTTCATCGACTAGTGTGAATAAGTGATCCAAATTGATTTGGGGGGATTGTTCTAGAGTGTTTCGGCAAAATGGTTTAGGTCAAAAATTGTTCAAATTGAGATAAGTAAACGAGTATATGTAAAAACAAATTATCTTTCAATCGGTCAAATTAGTATTAATCAACTAGGAATGAAAGAAGAGTCGCTGTAAATGCTTGTCGAAATTATTAGGTTGGTTTATAATGGGTATGTAAAAAAATACATTCAATAAAAACTGTATGCTGAAATTTGTTTTACTTATACCATTTTGCTCTAACGAACTTAATGTATTAAATTTATTTACGCACACATATCTACAAAAATTTCGTGAGTTCCGCATCACGCATAGCAAAAAAAATGCAAAAAAGAATCTATTCGTTGCCCGGGAGACGTCTAACACAGACATTGTCCCAGTACTAAATGTTTCTATTTGTTTTTGGTAGACTTGTGAAAGGGGTAAGGGGTTCAACGACCCCCTAGTTGATGACTGTAGCAGGATGAAGATCTTTAAGGACATTTGTTTTATTGCAGCTTTCGTCAAAGAGAACGTAACAATAGATTATAACATGAAATAAAATCCTAATTTTTTCATTTATGTCAGTCGTACCAGCATCAAAAGATAAATTTTGATGGTGCCTCACTATTTCTCTTGTATAATTATGTTTGCATTTTTCAATTATAATAATATACCTCCTATCAATATATTCTTTATGACAATTCCAAATTGAGAAAATCAATCTCAAAAACGCGACACATAAGACATAATTTATCCGAGACATTGGCAGTTTTTGTCGACGCCCGTATGAAAGCTTGTGAGAATATTTTACAAATTTGAAGATCAGTACAACACAAAGATCGATACCAAGAACTGATTTTTGAAAATTGATATCTATTTTCCTTGGTATTTTCCTATTTTTAGGATACAATAAATATTCCTATTGCAAAACATCCGTACTTGTCAACAGAGAATTATGTTGATTGGTGGTGGCTCCGTATTACTTAGATGGTATTGAGTAGAACCCCTGGTACGTCTACATAATACTATATCTTTGACAGGTGAACGCTATGTTTTCATCCTTTCTGACGAGTTACACCTTTTCAGAAGAGTTTCACCTTCCTCCTGCGTTCATTCTGACGAGTTTGGCCGACTCCAAACTCAGATGAGTGTTCCTCTAACCATAATTTGGCGTGCCTGAACTTGTATTGCGGGGCAATGCACCGTAATACAAGTTCAGGCACGCCAAATTATGGCTAGAGGAACACTCATCTGAGTTTGGAGTCTTGCCCCATTCCCACCTAATTCACCATATCTCAACGTTATATAAAACATCGAGGATGCCATGCATTGATCTGGGGAACACAGAAATCCTACACTTCGAAATACCACAGAGTTGTGGACCGCTCTGAAGGAAGTATGATATTCAATGTCCACAGAACACCTCCACAAGATTGTGGAGTCTATGACACATCGTATTTTTGTAGTTTAACGCTATTGTGGGAGGCCTAATAAATATTAGACTGGTTGTTGTTGTCGTGCGGGCCATATATGGCCCAATTGGGGGTGCCATTGTCCCGGAGGGTTGGACATCTTCATACATGACACATCCGTTTTACAGGAAGATCCCTTTCACACATCCATTCACTCACACATATCGTAATTTAGATCCCAATCAGAGGCCAATAACCCCCTGATCAGGTACCCCCAGAGGTATTGATTTGGTATGGGAACATGGGGGACTTTGTGACCACGACCTATTTAACGTGCCCCAGCCACCATTAGCAAACACGACGGTCTTTAGCCAGGTCCAAGCGCCGATCTCGCAACCATCAGAATTGCAGGCTCCGCCGAGGACAGAACCCACAACCCTTCTGATGCGAGCCCGACGCTCTACTGACTGAGCTACCGCGGCTCATTAGACTGGTGAACCAGTTTTACTAGGACAGTGCATATTAAAATCAGTATTTTAAACAGCTAGCCCGATTGTTGTGCAATTCAGAATGAATCTTTCACAGGATACCCGTAAAACATTACATTCTCTAAACAGAATTAATTTTTAAATCATGTTAAAATTTAATTATAATTTGAATTAAATTCTGCTAAAGCACACAAGTTCTTAGGAATTACATCGATTTTATTGTTTACTAGCCACTGCGTAGTTAGCCCGGCGTTGCCCGTACCCGTGATGTAAGTTACTAATCTGGTTTAAATTTAAAGCAAATTTCAAATCCGTTGTAATTTTTAATCTATCTTTAGCGATTCTGATTTTATGAAACAGAATTAACAATCCCAGTCAAAATGTTTTTTAGTTTTTGCTCTCATTCCCTGAAATGGAATAAGACAGGAAATGTAATCTGTTTCGTTTTTTAACGCGAAGGGCGGAAGATGCAATCTGTTTCACGTGACGTCACAATCACTTGCGAAAATATAAAACACATATTCAATTTAAAAATTATTTATTTAAAGAAAATCATATTTTTAGGTATCGATCTAAAGTGAAATTTTCCGCAGGTTTAAAATCCGTTAACATTTTTACTCTATCTTTAACGGTCTAGGAGATAGAAAAATGAACTAAGTGAGTCCAGATAAAAGATTTATCGTCTGACTGGAAAATCATTCCTCCGCGCAAAATCAAAGCGGAAACGAAAAAAAAAAATTTTCTACGAGTTCCCCGCGATGAAAAAAAATTTGCTATGGTTCCAAAGGTTAACGGATAGGTCACGTGAGTAGAAAAAGTCCAGATTCGGATGCTTCTTCTTTATCAGGAGATACGCGCTTGAAGAACCATGTGGAGAATAAAACTATTAAATTCATTTAAAAATCTTCTAGATTGAATTTTTAAATTCGCCGCGACCCAAATATTGCAAACAGTTCGGACTACCTGTGTGCTAAATCTCATTGCTGTTAGTGCCATAGAATAGTTAGGATGTTGCGGCAAGAAGCAGACAGACAAACAAACATTTCTTTTTTTTAATAGTAGAGACTTCTTTCCATGTGCTTCTTTTGTGTGAAGTTCAATAAGAAAATCTGTAAAACGGATTTTGTTGCAGCATTACTCTCCATCAGGAAAACAACATTTTAGTTTACTGCTGTCCATATGCCACTTTGAATTATCTGTTAGTAATTGATACAACAAATTCTGATCGGATCAACTTTTTTCATGTTTAAGGTTAAAATTGAAATTAATTACTATATTAAGGTTAAAATTGAAATTAATTACCATAATAAGGTTAAAATTGAAACTAATTACTATATTAATGTTAAAATTGAAATTAATTACTACATTAAGGTTAAAATTGAAATTAATTACTATATTAAGGTTAAAATTGAAATTAATAACTACATTAGGGTTAAAATTGAAATTAATTACTATATTAAGGTTAAAATTTAAATTAATTACAACATTAAGGTTAAAATTTAAATTAATTACTATATTAAGGTTAAAATTGAAATTAATAACTACATTAGGGTTAAAATTTAAATTAATTACTATATTAAGGTTAAAATTGAAATTAATTACTATATTAAGGTTAAAATTGAAATTAATTACTATATTAAGGTTAAAATTGAAATTAATTACTATATTAAGGTTAAAATTTTTAAATAAACTTGAGAGTATTTTATCTTTCTGATTCAAATAGCATGACGAGTCACGCAACAGTCTAAAACTTCTCTCCTAAAAAGTTTAGATTTTTCAAATTTAAAAATCCATTACTTTCAAAAGTAGCCAGACACAAAGTTTTTTTGAAACAGCTGAATACATTTTCGGATGACTACTCTCCCTCCACTCAAGCAAAGCACGCAATATCCGAGCTTTCAAAAGCCGTAATCCCAATAGAGCGAGGTCTCCGACACTTGTCGTGCACTAATAAATATTGATTGTAGACATTCCGTTCAGGAGAAGTGCGACGAAACGGGAACACCGTTTTGAAATGGAATAGGAGGGACCCTATTTCCGCCCAATGATTTAATATCGTGGTTTATGGCTTGGCTGCTCATAAAATTGGCCATTTAATTCCTCCGAGGATGGAATTCTACCTGTCGGAATGCAAATTAAAAAGACTTCACAGAAGCTGCTAAAACTTTGAGGTCGTTTGATTGTTTTATGTATAATGACGTCGCAGCACGCTGTATTTATTGAGCTGAAGTTTGGCAGAGGATGTTTCCCTTTATTTATTTAACTCTGAAGTGTATTTAAACGTGGAAATACCCTAATTTAAAGTTATGTTTCGGAGCTCCTGAATAAATGCGAGGGATCTGATCAGAAAGTGTCCAACCGTATACTTTATTGCATTAATTTTTTTCAAACGGGAGATGGGACTACCGTACATGCTATTTAGGACCTTAATGCGCATGCGTTATTTTTTTCAGATCGTGCAACCCACAGAGGAAGTATAAAAAGAAATTGAGCATATAGTAACCTTTTATGTACCCAGGACCATGTGACCAGAAGTAGTAGAAACGTCACACTTGCTTTCGTCTGCGGGTGGAAACGAACATTCATAATCTGATTGGCTTACAGGACAGTATAAAACGCAATCCATCGATTCATCATTTGAGTAGTCCACGCGACATAGTAGAGTTTGGCGATTTCACCATTTTTGTCGTTAGTCTATATGAAACCATCTCCACCCTGTCGTGAGATGTTGTCACGAAAAGAGTCAATCAGTCAACCAAGTCAATTTTATCACAGAGCAGTCCCGTGACTACAAGTAGACATGTTGGTCACACTTTTTGAAGCTCCTCTCAATAGTATTTTTAGTCTACTCATGTTTCACATTTCTGGTGCAATCTCTTAGTCACTGACAGGAAGACGTTATACTTGCATATGTGTTCGTCTCATTTTTGTTTCCAGATAAAGTTACTTGTATATAACAGGGTGAAATGCGTCAATGTTGATACTGATATATGACCAATTATGGTTGGAGCAAGGAAGAAACTCTAAAACCTGGTTTGCAATATTTCCGAAATCTAGTGCTTAGTTTATCACAAAGTACACTCCTTAGGGATGATGAACGTTAGGGAGACGGTAGTAATGTAATTAACGTCGCACTGGAGTTACACAGAGGGCTATTGGCGACGGTCCGGTATTCAATCCGAAGAGCGTTAGGGGGCGAAACTGACCACAAGGAATGCTATCTGATTGTCGGAATCGTAATCTCCGAGGGGTTATTAGAGGAAATGGGAGAGTATAGCTCTCTCGGAAAGGAGTCATTGGAAGATTCCTCATCACAATTTTTCATCTAAATATAACCAAATACTACGATTCACTGGTTCGTAAGTCCTATTACAAACTCATCTACAACTATAGCTACTAACTACTAATATCCTACTACCTACAAACTAATAATCTAAATAGCCCGTGAAACCAAATTGTAATGTAAAATTCTTAAAAGTGGTTCCTAGCAAATATCTGTACCTTAATGCTACAATTTAAAATTCAGATATCACTTATTATGTTGGGTCCTTGCTTTTATTAAACGCATCTTAATAATATCAATCATAACAATAAAATAATCAATATTTGAGTACACTTTGACCGTCCTTGTGGTTATTTCGATGAGGTAACATTAGAAAACTGACTAAATCCTGATGGACGAGATATCTTGTCCTTAGCAAAATTGGTCAGAAACTTAATGGACGAGATGTCTCCTCATAAGCAAGATTGGTCTCAGATCTTAATATACGACACACCTCGTCGATACCACGTAGTGTGAAAATACCAATTTTAATTTATTTCTAAAAGTACCTGTTCTTCGTAGTCAAAAATATCAAAATTTGCCTCTCCAGGGCTTAACCTAAGCCTTAAAAAGATTAAATGACTTTAGATTGAATTCAGCTGTTGACTGTTGTATTGAGGAAAGCGAAAATGTCAACAAGTGGATGTGGCAACTTAGTCACAGATCTCGTGATAATCCCTACGAAAGGGAATTTGAAAGGCTCATTTCCCTACCCGATGAGGAATTCGCCAGATTGAATTGGAACGTGTGATCGAAGGAAGACTACGCTGGAATGGACCTGTCCATTCTCTTTGTTTTCGTGTCATTGTGTTAGTGTCCTGTCATTTTGTTAGTGTCTTGTGATTGTGTTAATGTCCCGTCATTGTGTTAGTGTATGCTGTCATTAACAATAAATAGATGTTAAAATAGAACTGGAAATGTAGTTAACCTTTAACTGCTGTCATGGGTCTCACAGACCCCGAGTCATTTTTGACAGGTCGTTTCCACCTCTTAAAGTGAATATTGGTCCCTCTCCTATCCAATACCTTCCTACTACGTCCAACAGAAACCACATTCCATGACTGGTTTGGCTGACCCAACTATTTCGTGTTTTACACTATTTGCATTTCCCGCGTGGTCTCTTAGACCCCTTCACAGCAATTGCGATCCCGTTCTTGTTGAATGAAATCGTCTAAGTTTGAGTAGGGAATTTCGGCAGAGAGCCTAAAATGGCAACAAACTTTACCAGGAAACAACCTGTGTATCTTACACAAAAAGAAATTCAGGTCATTGTTGATAGTTGGTCGGAAATAGAGTACAGGGATAGTGAAATTTCGGATAATATTTTTCAAAGCGAACACGAAACGGATTCGGAAATTTATGCAGATGAAGATGAAGACATTTCAAGTGCGTCTTCACAAGAAGAATATTTCTACGGAAAAAATAACTTTAGATGGGTTGCCAGGGAGGGGGGACCTACATAGTTTTACACAACATAGTTTTACAGTTTCCAGGGTTGAAACGTCCTGTAAAATTAGGTCCGAAAACTGAGCCTGAAGAGACGTGGAATCTACTTAACTTATATAGTAATATAAAATGTATTTCATGTTAAGAATCGAATTATCTAAATTTAAAATGTATAAGTAATAATCATCTAAAGAATCTGTCATTTATATATTACATTAATCAACTTTATACGCATTTTAGTGAGCGAGGTCTGAGAGACCCCTCCACACTAGTTACGAGACGGTTTGTGACACAGCAGTTAAGGGTTAAATTGATTTGAACATGCAACTTTCTGGTGTGCAAACTTTGGACTCGGTGTAATCTTTTATTACATCACAGTGACTTCGCGATGTGATGCATATTAATTTATTATTTCTAGTTGTGGTATCACGCTCGTCCTCCCGAAGTCATGGACTACCAGTCGGGTCGGCAACTCTCGTCCTGTGGCGATGTTCGAGACCACATGCCAGAAGCGATGAAACTGCACGAGGCTATCACGTCGAACGGAGACGTGGACTTTTCAGACATCAACATAGCTGACATGGATCCTGAAGACATTCGAGTAAGTCAGTAAAGCGTTTTGAAAACCAAATCTGTGTTTCAGACACGCCAAGTCGATGGGACTGTGTTCGTTGCAACACAGGTTGAAGGGTAGAATGTTGCATCTTTTTACTAGAACTTTTCATGAAATTTAGTTGAAGTCCAAAAAGCATTCATTATAGAGGGAGATTTGTAGAGGTTTGTATGTTTCCATTAACGCTTTTATAACTCAACATTGGTATTCCTACCCAGCAATGTGCTAATAATTTTTGGCATCGTTGAAGGACTAAATATATGTAAGTAGTCAAAACAAAATATACTGTTTTTTTAAAGAATTTGTTAGTGTTTCAAATAAAAGGAATGATTTCAATCTTGTGTCTTTTTTAACATTGTTTTAAAGAAACATAGAATCCTTAACCCTCCCCATGGTTATCTCGACGAGGTATCTCAAACTGACAAGATCTTGATGAACAAAATATATCGTCATAAGACAAAAAGCTGACCAGATCTTGATCTCGTCATCGTAAGAAACATAATATATTGATGATGAGATATCTTGTCATTAGAAAAATTAGTTGGATCCTGATGGACGAGATATATCGTCAAAAAAACATGGAGGATTAAAATAAAAAATGTGAATATAATTTTCTTCAGGCTCATGTTCAAGTTTATTTTATATTTTGTGTTTGAATTGTAAAGTCTAGTGCTACCAATGGGCACCGTACAAACTTAAAAGTGCTTGAAATCTGTCAATGATATAACCTGAAACATTATTATGCTTGAATTAGCATGAACGTCGTCAAATGAAGGGGTTATTGCACACAAATATTCTTTAACCCACCATTAGTCACGTGGCTCTTTTTTTAACAAATGAGATCGCGGTACACCATTTTCGTTCCTAGTTACGCACGCATTAGTCATTAATTTTTAATGCATAGCAATTTAGGACATAAAAATAAATAACCAATAAATTATCATTTATATTTATAAAAAAATTCAACAGTTATTTTCATTGCGTAACATTGAAAAAAGTCACTCCAAAAGGAGCAGTGCAGCTAACTGAGAGTTAAGAGTCATTATGGAACATTGTGTGCATAGAAATTTTGCTTAACCCTCCTGGTGGTTGTCTCGACGAGATATCTCGTCATTAGCAAAACCGACCAGATATTGGTGGACGAGATATCTTGTCCACAGAGAAAACTGACCTGATCATCATAAAAAACGGCCATATTTACATCATTCTGAATTTTATAGACATTCTCAATGACGCGATAACTCGTCCTTAGCAAAATTGGTCAGATCTCGACGGACGAGATATTTCGTCTAAACCACTCGGAGGTTTAAAGAACAGCGGAATAGTTCTAAAAATCTTAAATATCGATGGTATTTCAATAGCTTTTGCCTGTGATGTGATATTATCTTTTTATTGCAATTTTTGAAAGTCCTAAATATTTCACGAAATAAAAATTTCGTGTGATCGGAAATAAATTTAGGTATCTGGAACTAGTACTTTTCTCTTCAAATAATTTTTTTCCATCCGATCACAAATTTTAATCACACAACATTTCCGCTGAAACGCCATTTTGAATTGAATTTCCGACTCGTTTCCCCTCTTATTTCGTCATTAGTTCCTCCCTTTCAACGAATCACCACGGCAGATAAAATAAATAGTTGCATTGATTTCTCTTTGTCGGAACCCCTGAAATTATCTGCCCATTTATCCGCACCATTTCATCCAAATACTCATGTGACCATGACAAAGAAGAAAAAAAAAAGCTGATCATTCCTGAATTATTGATCTCAGCAGCTGCTGGTGACTAGTGATGGCCGTTGATATGCGTTCTCTTCTTATTTGTACTCGCGTCCCCTCCCTCTACTATCATTTACTTTTCCGGAAAGGGGGGAGTGGCCAGAATCTCAAAGGAATATCTTCCGGGATTCCAGGAGAAGAGATGATCACCATCCTCCTCTCGCCAGTAGCTCGTTATTTCCTTCTCTTTTACAACATATTTGGTGCGCGAACTTTACGGATAACTACATATTTCTTTACTGTGCCTTACGGTAAGTCGTAAAGGTGACTGCGAGAGATGCTTTACGGCCTTGAAGACTGCAAGAAGAGACATGTGTAGGAGCGGTAAATATAAAGGGTGGGCCAGCGGATAAGATTATTGCGAAGTAATAATAACGACACTGGTTCTTACAAGGAAAGGTGTCGAAAATTGCGATGAGAGGGGGATACAAGGTGTCTAGGTCACCTGATTTTCGAGGACATTCTAACCTAGTACTGGAAACGGTGAGTTGCTTGGAAACTAAATTGCAATGAGAAGGACCAAATGATTTGTTTATTTCAGTGGCAGACCATTTCAGTACCTTTGACACGAATGGTTAGCATACTGTATCTCGAAATCTGTAAATGTTTCACATGTTTTCATAACATCAGAAAATGATCCTCTAAGGTGAGGCTACTTTTGTAGCATGTTATGCCGCTTCATATGCAGAAAATAATAATTTTAAATGTCCTGACGATATTCACGACTTCTCATTACTTTCTTGAATTATTTTCATAAGCAATTTACATAATTTTAAGCAATTTCTCTTCATTTTCTTAAGCAATTTACGTTTCTTTCATTGGTGAATATTTAAGCTAATCACACTTACACACCAAGTTTTCTGTAAATTGCAATGGGAAGGACTTACGAATTTGTTTTCAGTGACTGATCTTTTTCAGTATCTTTAACTTGAATCGTTAGCATATGGTATCTCAAAATCTGTAAATTGTTCAGAATTTTATTAAACCAGAAAAATGGTTCTGTGACGTGTGGTTACTTTAAGGAGCACATTTTTGTGACGTTTTTAATATACATAAATGACAATTTTAAAAGTCGAGAATATTCATGGCTCTAATGGTGAAAATTTAAACAAACACACTAATGTACCAAGTTTTCTAGCTTCATGAAGTTCTTAAATCCTTACGGAGTTTTTTAGACACCTTGCATATGCAAAAGATCATATTTCGTTTTCAAATGTGCCACTCACATAAGTGAGGGTAAATCAAAACCACGGGGATAATATGTTCAGAAGAAAATGATCACGTCTTTACCAATCTTTTATTATTTCTGTCACTTCTTAAAAGCAATTTACGAGGTATTCCCTGTGTTGATCCTCTTGCTGATTGTCAATAGTCCGTTGTTTTCTTTCAGTGCGACTTTAATTAAATTCCTACCTATCTGGTGATTTGCTTGACGAAGTATCATGTCATTAGAAAACTGACCATATCTTGATGATCGAGGTAACGTGTCAAAGCCACTCGGAAGTTTAGACCCTCAGCTAGTTCATTTTTTAAAAGTTCGTTGAGCTCCTCCAGTGCGACATTAATTAAATTCCTACCTATCTGATGATTGGCTCGACGAAGTATCGTGTCATTAGAAAACTGACCAAATCTTGATGATCGAGGTAACGTGTCAAAACCACTCGGAAGTTTAAACCCTCATCTAGTTCATTTTTTAAAAGTTCGCTCCAAAAATTCCTTTTAAGCTCTACATTCTTGTCTTTCAACTAGAAATTTCTATTCCTAATGCGTTGCAAACTGAACTCAATATATAAACACCCAAACTTGATCACCTCGAAAAGGGATGGGTGTTAAACAAAGTAATTACACATTTACATTTACAAAATCTATCACGCTCTACAGCTAATTTAGTTTTTTCTACTGTTCGTTAACCATCCACTTCAGCTTCGTTATCTCTCGCAGTCTAACTCTTCAACAACGCTTCACACTAACGTTGCCCTGGTGTATCGAGAGCGATATTCCAATCCCCACAGAAATTTAATACGCATTCGTACAAATCCAGCGCCCTTCAAAAGTGTAAATAGCACTTGAGCATAAACCCAAGTTGTCCACAGCTTGTCAATCCGTTCCGATAAACAAATTTCCACATCCACACTCACTCTCAGTTCTTTCGCGACTCGGGAATATAGACCAGCAATCAATTAACTCTATCCAGCCGCCCTAACTGCTTCGTTGAATAAATGAGGACGTGTTTTCCCCTTTTTATTTCCAGTTCTTTCTCCCCGTCTCACCCTTCAGCGACTATTTTTATTCGTCTGGATGTAATTAGAGCGGCTTTCTATTTAGATTTTCGGATTAAAATCTCCACTTAGAGCGCTCCCTTCAGCTGAAAGTAGTAATCGGAAAAGATGACAGAAATTACCTTCGTTATTTCCTCTGGAGGGCTCTTTATTTTGTATCGGGTATAAAGAGCGCTCATCGACCTGTCGTTCAAGTCGCTGAGCGCGCCTGCGAAGGACCGGGTTGAAGTCGCTGCTCAGAGACACGCTTCGGGTTTCTTTCTTTGTCGGAAATGGGGAGTTAGTTTTGCACAAGTACCTTCCGAAGTTCACTAAATTGTTGTTTACTTCTGTCTGAGTAGGACTGGAAAGAGTTTTAAATTAAAGTCGTTGAAGCTGCTTCTGTTATTGATAGTATGAGAAGCACTAATGGGGTAAAACAGTAGCGTAACTTAAAAAATCACATTTTGAGATTATATGAGCTCTCATTAATTTGAATATGCATAGCATGGTATAAGACGTTTCTGGCACTTAGCGTTCCGGCATTGAATTCTTTCGAAGCTCGCTAAGACGTTGTTTATTACTCTACGAAAGTCTGTGCGGCGTTGGTACTTCTGTCTCAGTAGGATTAGAAAGAGTTTTAAATTGAAGTCGTTGAAGCTGCTTCTGATATTGATATTATGAGAAGCTTGGGGCACTAATGGGGTAAAACAGTGGCGTAACTTTAAAAAAATCACATTTTGAGGTTATATGAGCTCAAAGTTCTCATTAATTTGAATATGCATAGCATGGTATAAGACGCTTCTGGCACTTAGCGTTTCGGTATTGAATTCTTTCGAAGCTCGCTAAGACGTTGCTTATTACTCTACGAAAGTCTGTGCAGCGTTGGTACTTCTGTCTGAGTAGGATTGGAAAGAGTTTTGAATTGAAGTCGTTGAATCTGCTTCTGATATTATGAGAAGCGTGGGGCACTAATGGGGTAAAACAGTGGCGTAACTTTAAAAAAAATCACATTTTGAGGTTATATGAGCTCAAAGTTCTCATTAATTTGAATATGCATAGCATGATATAAGACGCTTCTGGCACTTAGCGTTTCGGTATTGAATTCTTTCGAAGCTCGCTAAGACGTTGCTTATTACTCTACGAAAGTCTGTGCAGCGTTGGTACTTCTGTCTGAGTAGGATTGGAAAGAGTTTTGAATTGAAGTCGTTGAATCTGCTTCTGATATTATGAGAAGCGTGGGGCACTAATGGGGTAAAACAGTGGCGTAACTTTGAAAAAAATCACATTTTGAGGTTATATGAGCTCAAAGTTCTCATTAATTTGAATATGCATAGCATGATATAAGACGCTTCTGGCACTTAGCGTTCCGGCATTGAATTATTTCGAAGCTCGCTAAGACGTTGCTTATTACTCTACGCAAGTCTGTGCAGCGTTGGAGTTAATTTTAAATTAAATCTACAGAAGCTGCTTCAGTTATTGATTGTATGACAAGCGTGGGTCCTCATGGGTTGCAATAGTGGCACAACTAAAAAATCACTCATGAGATAAAATAAGCTTATTCTCATTAATTTGAATATACATAGCATGATGTAAGACGCTTCTGGCACTTAGCGTTCCGGTATTGCATTCTTTCGGAGCTCACTAAGACATTGCTTGTTACTCTACGCAAGTCTGTGCAGCGTTGGAGTTGATTTTAAATTAAATCTACAGAAGCTGCTTCAGTTTTTGATTGTATGACAAGCGTGGGTCCTCATGGGTTGCAACAGTGGCACAACTAAAATATCACTCGTGAGACTCAAAGTTCTCATTAATTTGAGAATACATAACATGATGTAAAACGCTTCTGACATTTAGCAGTTCAATATTGAATTCTTCGGAACTTACTAAACAGTTGCCTACTGCCTTACGCAAATCTAGAAGTTAATATCGGAGTTAATTTTAAATTAAAGTCATTAAGGCTACTTCGGTATTTGACTCTATGAGAAACGTGGGTTCTCATGGACTGCGACAGTGGCACGTCTAAAAAATGACTTATGAAATAAAACATGCTCAAAGTTCTCATTAATTGGAGAATACAAGATTCCTTCTGAGATTTAGGTGTCCAGCATTGATTTCTTCGGAGTTCACTTAACCGTTGACTACTACCCTGCGTAAGTTTGTGTAATTATATTGAAGTGACTTTTAAATTAAAGCCACGAAAGCTACTTCGGTAATTCATTGTATGTAAGCGCAGGCACTTACGGGTTGAAGCAGTGACATAACTAAAAAAAATCACATTTTGAGATACAACAGGCTCGAAGTTTTCATTACTATGAGAATATATAGCATGATATAAAACGCTTCTGACACTTATCAGTCCAGTATTACATTTTTCTGAGTTTATTAAACCGTTCCCTACTACTATACGCAAATATGTATAATAGTGGAGATAATTTTTAGTTAAAGGTACTAATTTACTAAAGGTACTACTTTGGATTATTGATTGTATGAGAAGCGTGAGTATTGATGGGCTTCAACAGTGGAACATTAAAAAAAATCACGTTTTCAGATAATAAAAGGGCTTAAAGTTTTCACACTTTTGGAAATACATAGCAAGATGCATGTCGCCTTTACCATTAGAATGTCCAGTATTGAGTTCAGATTTGACAATTTGCTGCTGAAACGAATGCAGGTTTTCATAATAAGACGTACTTATTCCGAAAATCATATTTTGTGAGTTGTGCATAGCAGACCAAGAGCATTATTATTTCGACTTTAGTTTTAGTTTACGTGAACAAAGTATCTCTTCTTTATGGGTAACAATGAATATACCAATCGAAAGGTCCGTAATCCATCTATCGAATTCGGAAATTAGATTACTCAGAACTTATGGACAAAAAATGGTGAAAATATATATATTTGAAAATTGAAATAATAACTATTGAGCTGAGCGACAAAGAATACTTATCGCTTCATATTACAACCCCTTTATGGGCAACAATGAAAGAACTTCTAGAGGGGCCGTAATTTATACATACATCAAAACAAGAAGTTAGACTACTCTGAAACTATGGTCATAACTAGATTATAAACTGTTTAGAAGTCTAAGTTCAATTATGTGAAAGATGAAGGTACGACCGTTAACAACAACAACAAAAAACCTATTCACCCTATCACAATTGCACAATTTACATAGCAGAACAAATAGAAAGGTAACAATCGATAGGGATTAATTTTTTCTACAAATATCAATATTTAAAATTTGTCTAAAGGGCCATCTTCATATTAAACTGAGTGCTTGCTCCGATAATTTCAATACGAACCCCCTCTTTTATCACAAATTTGGATTTTACACACAATTTCAGACGGAAATAAAAAAAAGTTAATCAATTTTATTGCATTTTTCACCGATTTGTAAGTGTTTAAAAATTGGATCTAATGTTAAATTGGTGTTTCACTTTTTTTGTTATATTTGCTAACAACATTAATTTTCCTTGTAAATTGTTTTTCCATCCTTTGCTACCCAAAATCCCAAACACAATCTATAAACATTTTAACTATCAAACTAAATTTCACTATTTTTTATTTATTATGAAATTAATATTCATAAAAATTATGAATAGAAACATGGGTAAATTTTGACTTCATACGATTCAACTGTTACTGAAACATCGGAATTCCAAATTTGAGCTCTTTAGGTGTATAATTAGTAGCATAGTGAGACTGTTTGCAAAATTCGATGATTATTATCGCTATTGGGGATTGTTCACAAAGTGAAAACAGAAATTTATGCCAAGAGTTCCTGGGATTCAATCAGAATGAATTCTGACTTTTTCGCCAGCTTAATGGACTCTATGCCACTGCGCCTGCAACGGGTAATTTATCACTCTCTGCTAGGCAAAGTTTAATTTCATAATTCAGATATATTTAAAACATACTTAACAACCTTTTTTTCTATTGTTGGTTAGGATTGTAACAATCCTCTTGTTGGACACAACTAATCAGTCGTTAAAAGCGACACATACATCGGAATTCGAAGGGTGGATTCCGACACATCGGAAACCGCCCTTACTACTACGGAGTTCAATTGTTACGCGCTCCCTAAATGGTTTTTATGGATTTTTTCGATCAATTTTAAACCGTTTTTCATTATTTTTTCATCAAATCCGCCTGAAATTGTGTCAAATTTGTGATAAAAGATAGGGATTCGTATTGAAATTTTCTGAGCAAGCACCCAATTTAATATGAAGATGGCCCCTTAGACAAATTTTAAATATTGATGGAGAAAACATTCATCCCTATCGATTGCTACCTTCCGTTTTGTTCTGCGGTGTAAATTGTGCAATTGCGATCGAGTGAGTCGTTTTTTTTTAACGGCTGTACATTGAATTTTCTAATTTGTACTAAAAATAAATAAAGTTACATATTTATTTAAAGAATATCAAATCAATATTTCATTTAACGAACACTGAGAAAATTGGTGAATGAAATATATTGGCATTAAATTGAAAATATGACTGTGAAAAGTTATTTGGAGATAAAAATTTGCAGTAACCAAAATGTTTTAAATACCTTTTCAACAATTTTCCTTCAAGAATGTTAGAATCAAGCAATACACAAACGAGAAAGAGAAAAGAAATAAAAGAGAAAAAACCCATTCAACTAAAAAGTGATAACTTTTTCAAATAGCAATTATAGTTTTCAAAGTTCATAAAACGACTTGTATATTTTATTTCCATGATGACAAACTTTCTTCAGAAAAAAAGAGAAAAACGCGTGAGTGTTTATCAGACCACCTGAATATTCCTATTCAAAATCACCTTACAGTTACAACATAAGAGGTTCTTGTCGATAAATGACAACTTAAAAGATAAATTAATAAAACAGAGCATTATTAATTTCTGCCGCCGTGTTGTTACACAATATCTGCGTTCAAAATACTGGAAGTATATCTACTTTCCCGGATTACCTAAAGAGTACCGGCTTATGGTAATTACCCTGGCATCCACTTCGACACTCAAAACAAACATTTGCCTCCTGTCAACCATCTCCCTTAAATAGTAAGTTGCTTAAGGACGAAAAAATTCCTTTTAAAAGCTCCTTAGCCTTTTCAAAACTTCACATTATAACACTTTAAATGTCAACACTGATAGGAGATAAGGAAGTGTCAACAGAATTTCAAGTACAAGTGGCTTGTTTCAACTCCAGCGGATTTTCATTAGTTAGGGTTGGTATTATATTAGCATTCGAGACAGTGATTTGGTTTTCTGGAAGTTATTTGTGTTCTGAATGAATTTATTTCTTCAATCGGGATCACTTTAAACACGTGAAATGCGTTTTTCAACGTTGATATGTCTTCCGTGTCAGGTAAAAGGGGTTAGGTCAGAATGGCTAATTTTCAGAATCTTAAGCTGAATATATCACTCTTTCTCGCAAATATTCAGGAAGAAAAAACGAAGCATTTCATGATACAAATAATTGCTATCCAGATTTGTACTTAGCCCCTTTTGACATGACAAGGAAGATATATTTAAGTAATTCAAATAACTCAATCAAAAGTAATCCCAAATTGAAACAATTTAAGACTGATTAAATAGACGCGAAAAATGTGAAGCTTTAGAGCAGTGGTTCCCAAAGTGGGTTCCGCGGAACCCTAGGGTTCCACGAAAAAATTTAGGGGTTCCGCGTGACAAATTTCATTTCATTAAAAAAAATGGCGTCTAATGTATTCACATTTTCCTCAGAAAGTTTATAATCAACCACCGCATTAAATTTAAAATTTTTAAATAAGGCAACTGAAAACACAAGCATCGGTAACAATTCGAACTTCACCAAAATTTATGTAATTTTTTTTTCTGCAATACATTGGTGTATTTGCTTTAAATGCTATTGTGCCCTTGTATTATTAACGGTAACTGTCATTCAAACCAGAATGTCATTTAATGAACATTTATAGCTAGGTAGGTACAGGTTGACCATAAAATTCAGATCGTAAACAAAGTTTCAATATCAAAAGAAGTAGCGTAATATCTAAAACATACATACATATGTTACTGCCGCTAACCTATACAATAGTGTTTAGCTCTCGCTATGTGAATTGATTACACTCACACAGCGAACGGTTCTCGTAGCAATCAGTGGATTTTCGTACTCTGATCTTGAATTAGGCTGTTACTTTAAAGCTAACATAACTATTTTTTCAAGTAAACAGAAAGAAGTATTTTCTATTTTTCTTGTGCTTTCATAAATCAGGTAGGACTATAAATAGTTTTTATAATTTATTCATTATACGCTGTAATATTTTATAATTTTTATTTCTATAAACAAAATTGCCCTTACAATGGATCAATGGTTAAAATATGGGTCGTTAAAGAAAACTGACGTTGTTAGTAGTAATGCAGAGATCGTGGAATCTACAGATACAGGCATTCTGGAACCCACAATGCCATCAACTTCCAGTTCCGTACAGCTACAGCCTCATCTTCCAACTCTGCCATCTTCCAATTTTGAACAGGTGGTATCAACGAAAAGACGTACATATGATACCAGTTACCTGTCGTTTGGATTTACTAGTACTGGTGACGAGGACGCTCCAGATGCGGTTTGTTTGCTTTGCAACAAAATATTGGCAACAGCTCCTTAAGCACCAGCAAAACTACTGAGGCATTTGGAAAAAAATCCCCCAACAGATAAAGGCAAAGATATTACTTTTTTTAAAAGGAAACTTGAAAGCCATACTAAAAGCATGAGTTTTATGATAAAAAAAAATTCAAAACGAATAATCGAAAGATAACGGAAGCGTCGTATAAAGTATCTTACCGTATTGCTCTAGCAGGTGAGGCATGTGTTATTGGTGAATCACTTATTAAACCTTGCGTTCAAGATATCGTTTCGTGTGTATCGGGCGAAGGGTATAGTAAACAAGTTGAAAGTGTGTCTGTTTCTAACAATACTGTAAAAAGGCGTATTAACGATATTGCTGATGACATTGAAATAGATCTTATTTCTCGGTTACAGGCGTGTGACGCTTATGTATTACAATTAGATGAGTCCACAGACGTTGCTGGATTAGCAATTTTGCTTGTTTTCATTCGGTGTGAGTTTAATAAAAAAAATTGAAGAAGATTTGCTTTTATGTGAAAGTGTGAACATTAACACCACGGGGGAAATATATTTAACTGCATTGATAATTTTATGACAACGCATGAAATTGACTGGGGAAAATGTATTGAAGTATGCAGCGATGGAGCAAAAGCAATGACAGGAAAAGTGAGTGGTGCTGTAGCACAGAATAAAAATTTTGCAAAAAACTGTAACAGTACTCATTGCATTCTTCACAGATATGCATTAGTAACAAAAATGATTTCGGTGACATTTAAACCTGTTCTAGACGAAGCAGTGAAGATTATCAATTTTATCAAAAGTAAATCATTGCATCACGTATTTTCAAAGCCATGTGCGATGATATGGGTAGTCTTCACACCACTTTACTTCTTCATACGGAAGTTAGATGGTTATCGCGTGGTAAAATGCTTGTGAGAATATTTGAATTGCGAAAGAAACTGATGGAGTATTTTATTGGTAATAAATTTTTGAATTATCAGACAGATTAAATAATATGACTTGGCAATCTACACTTGCATACCTTGCTGATATATTTGGAAAATTGAACGAATTATGTTTGGCTCTGGAAGGAAAAGATGTCAACATATTGCAAACAAAAGATAAATTGGTTGCCTTTTCAAGGAAAATACAATATTGGATTTCAGCTGTGAAAAGAAAAAAACTTCGAGTGTTTCCAGACGCTTAGTGATTTTCTCGAAGAATCTGAAGTGGATTTAGATATGGAAATCCGCGATGGTATAAAAACACATCTGTCCAATTTACAGCAATCACTCGGTGATTACTTTCCAAACCTAGAGAATCAAGATAATTACTGGGTACAAAATCCTTTCAAAATAAAAGAAAAACCAAAAGGATTTCATTCCATGGTTTATGAAAAATTTATTGAATTGAGTTCGGATACACAAGTAGAAGCCAAATTTAGAACAGTTTCGTTAACAATATTCTGGTCAGATGTATTCGATGACTATCCAAATTTATCAACGTCATCTGACCGTGGTTCAAAATTACGAGGTGTTGTCCTCGGATCTTTCCCTTAAGGGACTGATCCCGGACCGTCGTCAATAGCCCGTTGTGTTGCTCTAGTACGACGTTAACTAAAAAATTACCAAATTACCAAATTTATCAAAACAGGCTATTCGAATTCTATTGCCGTTTGCAACCACTTATTTGTGTGAAGCTGGGTTTTCAAAATATGTTGCGACAAAAACCAAATATCGTAACAAACTTGATGCTGCACCAGATATGCGAGTTCAGTTATCAAACATAACGCCCAATTTTAAGAGAATCATGGAATCAAAGAAACAGGTGCATTCTTCACATTAAAGTTTTTTCATTTATTTTAGTTTATGTTTTGTATTTTTATTAATTATTTCTATAATAATTTTTTTTTTTAGTTTTGTCTAATTCAATAAAATCCGACATACCAAAATAATACTCGTTTAATTTAATTTCAGATATTAAATTTTGAAAGTCGTTGTATAAAATATATTCAGGGTTCCGCAATCATTGTCAACAAATTTTGGGGTTCCACGACCAAAATAGTTTGGGAACCACTGCTTTAGAGGTACAGCAGTTATACCTTGATGAAACGCAAAGATAGAATTAACACTTCGGCCAGCACAGCAGTTGTACCTTGAAATTATAAGAATTGGGCAAAGAATGAATCGCGCCAGTTATATCTATAGCCGTAGTCAAAAGGTTAAACGCGGAATTAAATATAGTCGTTTTGAGATTTGTATGCATTTACCCGCTCCAAGTTAAGACAATGTTTCCTTACTTTTCAAGGCTTTTGTTTGTAGATTTAGTTAACTTACTTTAAACTATATATTTCAGAATATGTCATACGCCTGGGGGACCAAATTATTATAACTAACAACTATTTTATGCAGAGTATTGAAGTTATAGATATTGTACCTAAAGATTAATGAATATTTTTAAGAAAAATTTAAAATTACGGTTGGTTATAAAAAAAAAGATGAATAAAAAAGTTGGAGATATCTTACGGTATCTAGCTGCGAATGATCGTGGGGGTACTCGAAGCATAAGTTTGAGAGTTAGCGTATTTGATCTATTTGTGGTTGTTGTTTATGGCGCAATGGCTATATTTGTGTGTGTGTGTGTGTGGCTACTTTTGTCCAAGCTGCGCCAAACCTAAGACAAAACTTCAAGTATAAAATGTCATGAAATGGAAAAAGAGGTATTGGGAATTGTATAATGCGTTGAAATCAGAAAAGGACCAATTGAGAATCCTGGGATGATAGCATCCGTGTTTACAAAAGCCAATAAACCACCACTTGAATAGAAACAATCTCTAGAGTATCTCGGGTCCTGAAGCCCGTACACACATAAAGCAGATGCGGCCCTAAAGGCCTGATCTATTTGCAAATTGTTACACGATAGCAGTAATTCAAGGTCTATTATGCATAACTCTCTTAAGCGATCACAATAGAAGTTGCTGAGCATGCTGTTTCGTTTTGTTTAGGAAGTTGCAATACGAATGAAGGGTTTTGAGCAACATAATGATTAGCCACTTTAAAAAATAATTTCAGGCTAGTAATTTAGAAGTTTTAAATACTTTCTAAATAGTAATTTCCTGTCCACCATTATGTCCACTGTCATGTTACCTAAAAATTTCAAGCAATAAGCACTCATTCAAGCAATCATAATTGCTTGAATTTTGAAAATTTTGAATATTTTTTTCATTACTTAATATATTTGTGTGGCTTATCTCTCTACCCGGAGCCCTTCAAGTAATGCAAGTGCACAATCAAACCCAAATTCATCGTACAATTTTCCCATATCCAACTGGAGGGCGCTGTAGCCTGGTTGGTATAGTCGTGGATCAGCAATAGGATGGTTGGAAGATGTAGACTTGATCCAACCAAAGACCGACATATACGCTGGGCTGGTGCACGTCGTGGCTTCAAATTTCGTCACGTTGGCGTGGTGTGGCAGCTTGGAGACTGCGGTTCCATCTCAGGTGTTGACTTAACCTAACTTAACTCCGTCATGGGATACCGACCCAAACGTTGGGTTTACGGTAAACAAAATTTCCCATAACGTGAAGGTGACTAAATGAGAAAAGGTAATTGGTAATGGTAATTTTTAGTTAACGTCGTACTAGAGCTACACAACGGGCTATTGACGATGGTCCGGGATCAGTCCCTTACGGGAAAGATCCGAGGACAACACCTCGTAATTTTGAACCACGGTCAGATGACGAAGCAACACCTGAGCTGGCACCCCACTCTCCAAACTTCCACGCCAACCCAACGTGAGGACTTTCGGCCACGACAGATTTAAGGTGCACCAGCCGCCTCTACACCATACGTTTACAAACATCCATGCCCGAACCCGGATTCGAACCAGGAACCTTCCGATCTAGAGGCTAACACCTTAACCACTATACCGGTTGGTCGGCATGGGAAAAGGACAAAGAAAAATAATCTGGTGTGATGCAAAGCAGATGTTAAATTAAGAAATGCATACTGTAGCGTGACGGTAGGGGGTCCCTCGGACCACAGCTTTCATGGTGGTCCATGAATTTATGACCGGATGGGGGTATCCCCTTCTCTTTGGGTGATAGCGGCTTCGGAAGAACGTGTGGGGTCTTCTCTCGAGAAAAAGAGAATCGTGAAAAACCGAAACGTGAGCGGACGCAGGACGACTCTGCTCCGTTTGAAGCCGCGGGACTGAAACCCTATTTTGTACAATCTCTATTAGCCTCGAAATAGTTTTAACTTATATGTATTCTTCTATAATTAATTAAATGTGCTGTAATTTTAAATGTCGTTTGAATTATCTTCAAGCCACTCGCCACGTAAACTATACCCACGACGTTACAACACGCAGTTGCTGCTCTAGTAAAAGTGTGCTATGAGGTTATAGAGGCAATTAAAGTCTTGTAGTCAGAAAGTGAACCTAAACCGCTTGCTTAAGTTCAAACTCCCTGGAGGCCACAAATCGCTCGATTTGTATTGTTTTCCTTTGAAGCAAGGGATGAACAGCCAGGCGTTTACACCAGGCGTCGTAGTACTGAGGTGCTGTTTCCTTGATGTGTACATGAGATGTGATAGGGCAGGTGGTAACGTAGTGGTCCGGGTCTGCTTCCATACCAGAGATGCAGAGGTCACTACAACGGATATTCATCCTAAATAGATGCTGTAGGAACAGGGCTGTGGCCCGTGTAAAAGTGTGTGAGCTCTGGAGTGGAGATGAGGCGCTTTGTGCAGACCTCGGGGAAAAAATTTCGAATGTTCTCGTCATCAAACCTTGGTTTAAAATTACGAGGCGTTCTCAGATTTTTCCTTTTTGGATTGATCCCGGACCGTAGCCAATAGCCCTTTATGTTGCTCCAGTGCGACGTTAATTACCTACCTACACACCTACCGTCCAGCTGGAACTGTCTAAATTCTCATTGGACGGTTGGCTTGATCTAATTTTCTCCTTGGATGGTTGGGTGGTAGGTATTTTTTAAAACTTATTTCAAACTGGAGCTACACAAAGGGATATTGACAACTGTCCGGTGGATGGGTCTTTCCCAAGAGGAACTTGGCTTCAAATTAGTGGCGATGCACTGAGATAACGCCACATCTATCCGGGAAACCCTGTGGAAATTATTATTTATTTCCAGCCGAGTTCTCTGAATATCCTTTTACAGCTATTACAAAAAAAACCAACACATATTCTTACTGGGCACTCAAGTAATTTTTTACCTGTTGGGTTTCTTACATCACCTACGATGGACAGCCAGAATTACCACAATGGATTGCACAGGGACTTTAAATAAGTATAAAGGTATTATAATGGGATATTGACAACTGTCCGATGGATGTGTCTTTCCCAAGAGGAACTTGGCTTCTATTTAGTGGCAATGCACTGAGATAAAGCCACATCTATCCGGGAAACCCTGTGGAAATTTTATTTATTTCCAGCCGAGTTCTCTGAATATCCTTTTACAGCTATTACAAAAAAAAAACCAACACATATTCTTACTAGGCACTCAAGTAATTTTTTACCTGTTGGGTTTCTTACATCACCTACGATGGACAGCCAGAATTACCACAATTGATTGCACAGGGACTTTAACTAAGTATAAAGGTATTAATACGAATGGTTTACGAAAAGAAACAC
This sequence comes from Metellina segmentata, assembly GCA_947359465.1. Lineage (NCBI taxonomy): Eukaryota > Metazoa > Arthropoda > Arachnida > Araneae > Tetragnathidae > Metellina > Metellina segmentata. Next base: position 62,866,804 of record OX375884.1, read on the forward strand.
CACAAATTCTTTAACTATGTTAATTGTTACATAGCTGAACTGTGGCACTACAACATATATCCTTATTTTTTAAGTTGGTACCACCCAAAGTTTCAAGTCAGTATTTTAATTAAAATCCATAGCCATATTCATGCTTAATCGCAACAGTTGTGTTGCTTCAATAAATCCAACTACCTACCACCCATCTAATTGTGGTATTTGCATTTCAGATTGAACTACGCAGGGTGTACACCCAGCTACAAGTACTGAGGAACATCACAATGCGGAAGGGTAATCCGCACATCTCAAGACGACGTGGCGGCCGAAAGGGAACTCATCGCAGATTCTCACTGCAGACCTTTCACCATCGTCACAAGCATTACCATGACCACGAAGTGACCGAAGTGTCCAAAACACCCGAGGAATCCACAGCAAGCATAGATGGCACTGTGACAGTTGCCGGAGACAATACGTCTATACGACAGAACGACGAGCCGGCAGTCACTTTCAAAGAGGATCCCAAATGATGAAGGAACTGCTTCAGAGAACTTGTCCTGTGGTTAAACCTACCGTTTGTGAGATCCGATCTCAGCGTTAGGAGTCGAAAGATGTTTATGTTCAAGAACTGAGAAGCTCAATTGTTCATTCACAACCCCTGCCTCCAGTCGGGTATGGGTATTGATTAGTTGTTCGTAAGTATGTATTGTAAATGCTGTGTCTGCCGCTTTTAGAGCCGTGGCTAAATCTTTAAGTTAAATACGAAGTACGATCGTAAAGTCCCGATGATCCTGGAAAGACCATGCCTTTCAGATTGTCCAGCTGCATTTCATGTTTCATGACGAATGTGCGTAATTCAATCTTTATGCTCACACACAAAGTAAATAATTGGAGCTGCCTTCTTTCTCATGTTCATACTTTCATGCAAATGATGAAGCAACGCTCTGGAAATATCAAAAATCTAATGAGAGAGCAAACTCATTTTCCACATCACTCTTTACCACAGTGAGACGATACTTGAACTTGAATGGCATATGAGCCGATAACAGGATTGCCATAAACTGTGGCGTTACTGCTCGTAACTAGCTGGACTTTACTATTGTACTGTGCCTACTTAACTACTCATACATTGATTTATTACTTTAAAAAATTGGAACGATTTTTGTAAAACTCTTGTTTATTTCTCAGTCATTTTTTCTCTATTTACGAATTTTAGAAACAAATAAAGAATTATTGTTAAAATATTACATGTTATTATATTATGCATGACTCTGCATCTGCTCTTCAATAGAAAGAGACATTATGTATAGATTTTTGCAATCCTCTTGAGATGGTTGGAAAGGAACCAAATAGAAAAGATTTTTATGTGAACGGTTGAACTGTGTGCGTCTGAATTGTTACAGGGCTGCTTTGTATGTTTACAAGTAACTTATATCCGAGCTATACTATTGTCGTTGATTTATGTAGGCTATGATAGTTGTTTATATATATGTTAAAATACAGTGTGCCGTTATAGTTGAAGAGAAATTTAGATAATTTTAATATATTATTTTTAATCAATACATCAGCATCACTTAAAATTTTTGAATCATTAAACTATTCTTTTATCAGTTGTTATAATTCAATAGAACCAAACTTATAGCTCAATTGAATAAGAAACGAAATTTTGTTTGTTCAATGAAAACTATTGCCTGGGATGGATAAATACATGTTTGTCTTGGTTGTAACAGTTGATAATGATGGAATGAAATTGTTTTGAGTCTTTAAAAACTTAATTTTCAGCTTTAAATATTAGCGAGTAGTAAAACAATACCAGAAGAGCATTTCATTCTGTTACACGGGAAAACAATCCTCTGAAATGCAGGCAAGGGTGGGATCCAATCTAAGTAAGAAAATATATATATGTTTATATTGACGATGGATATTTAGTGCATTTTAGTTCCTTATTGGTGGATGTAGCTAGATGTTCAATGTTCCATTTGATGCAATGCTGAAAACTGTCCAGTATTCAGGAAGCTACCTAAGAAAAGAATCCAAACACTTGTGCCTAACATTTGTGATTTAAGATTTCAAATCGAGTAGAAAACGATTTGAGAACTCATAAATAAGCTGGTTAGATGCGAATGCCATGTGTAACCCAAGGGTTCGGTATGAATCCTACTGTAGATGTTCAATGGAAACCTTCGAACTAAAGCATTCATCATAATCGTGTGTAAACACTGATATCCCCCTATAAAGTATGAAATATATTGAATGTAATCAAGATATAGTGTTTTATAAGAGGTAATAAATATGAAACACTGAAATTAAAAAACTTTAACTACACAGAAGCAAACCAGTTTAGACACACGTTCAATTAAGTTCTCTCCTAAATAGAGAGGATTTATGGAAAGATATATATGTAATTTATAAGCAAAATCGCATTGTAGTATAGCAATCCGGTTATATATAAATTGTGTTCATAACAAAATTGACTTTTCTCAAAACGGAATAATAACTAAAAATCTTCTTTAAACGTACCTAGTGTTTACAGTAAGAATTCTGAAAAATGTTTTAGACCAGCAAAAGAATTTACTGATAAATGCTGATACCCCCAAAGCTGCATATTTTGTCAGCGCACCAAATTTCACTGGTTCATGAGCTGCTAGAATTTGAACTAATGTTTTTCTTCGTAGTCTAATTAAATAGGTTAAAAGTCCATTCTTGTAGAGGGCAGATTTTGGGAACATAAAATATGGTGCTCAATGTAACTAACACAAGAGTTTAACGATAGAAACCATGTTTTTATAGCTCTTAAAGTTTTATTAACCATTTTAATTCGATTTACGAACAAAATTTCGAATAACTACGAACAAAAAATGAATCTAGAATTAAGAGTGAACCCTCTAATACTGAGTTTATTTGTCTTGACTCTTTATGGTGTAAACGTGTTTTGATTAGCAAGCGTTAAGCTCTATATATTGAATTTGTTAGTCACTTGCTTAAGAAATAAGAAAGGTATTGTAGAGTGAAAAGTATTGAGTAGCCCTGGCTTTATCAACTGTATTTAAGAAAAGTGAAGTCGATACAATTACTGACATTAAAGTTTATGTGTGATTGCTCTAAGGATGTAAAATATATCGAGGAAATGATATCAGTTGTGATCGTTATCCCGTATAAATAATGAGAGATTTTGAATTTTATTATAGAATTTTAAAGTAATCTCTCTCTTTTAAGATTTGCTTCACACGAATTTCATAACAAACATCTCTTTTCCCGCTTGAAGTTGGAATTTTAGTTTATAGTACCCAGAGTACAATTTATTCAATTTATGTTCTCATAGATTTATTTTCGTATTTCTTTCCTGGATTTCTCTCTCTCTCTACTCTTAAAGTAGAAAATTATAACATAACACTATTATTACAAATTAGAAAGATCATTCACCTAATTAATTCACTTAATTAAATATTTAGAAATAATATCTCCACAATTCAAACTTAAAAGTACGATGTTTTATAAACTTAACTGTTACAGAAATGTACCAGTAAAAATAGTAACGTTAACTGTGTAAGAGCACGCAATAAAAAGTTTAAAATAATGGAAGTTAATGATTTCACGATAGCACCTGAATTAATAATACTGAAAAGTTTATACTTCAGAATGAGTTCTCATATCCGGTTATACATAATATTTACTGTCTTCAATAACTGAGTAAATAATGCTTGAAGTTTTCAGTTTCAAACATTTTAAAAGAACGTTTCAATAGAGGTGGAATAAAGCAAAATAATGAATAAATACAACTAGATTTCATATTAATATTCAAATATAATTTCCATAAAACAGAAATATTTTGTTTTTCCTTAAACATAATGAATACAATTCGTGCTCTTTGAAATTAGAATATGAAAATATCTTTTCCTAATGATATCAGTGGAAATCTATAACAGATTTAAAATCTCAGGGTATAGGTAGAATTTGTTGTATATATAATTCTCTTGATTTCACAACTCAAAATATCTACCGCAAACGCTACGTACAGATCTAAGATCATATAGTAAACTTATTCCTTGAGGCACCGATTAGCAAATATGTACATTTATTTTTCTTAAACTGAAGAGTGATTTTATAGCTCTCGATATTCAAACATTTGTAATCAAATGATTATGGAATCATTTTGAAAATAAATCAAATAAGGATTGTACAGTACTGAGTACGTTTACATTAAGAATTTTAAATGGTTATTTGTTTAGATATTGGGTTACAAATATTGCTTTATCAGAAGCATTTTCAACACACATATATGTAGGGGAACGTGAAGTAGAATTGGGTGCTTAATGTTTGAATGCACATGTTTTTTTTTAACAAATACTGCCACATTTTATGTTTCATAATGGGAATGTGTTATTGTTTTTATTAATAACCCGAAACGAACATTGAATTAGAATAATGTAATAACATTTAAAACAAATTAGTGTTTAAATAAATGAATGTTATTTATCCAATTAGAGAGGAAAATACAGTACCCTTCTTTTTTGTAAATTTTGTTACAATCTTTAAAAGATGCATTATCGAGGCACAATGCAAATAAAACCTTTATAATTGAATAAAATGTCTTTTTTCATAGCTCAAGCGTACATAACATTCTCGTCATTACTTATGACGAAAATGATTATTTTGTATGTTTCTGTACTATTTGAACTCGTGTGAGCGGTAAATACACTCATCTAATTCTTTCTTCATTGAAAAAATGTATGTAAAGATCTTCGTTTGACTGTCTCGAACTATCTGTTTTGTCCCAGTCTCTTTTACGTTAAGTAGTTGTCACAGGATAAATTTCGTATGGAACTCGAAGGAAAGCATTATCGAGAATAAATAAGGTAGTGTTATAATGATCTACAAGTTACTCTTTCAGTTCCATGAAACGGAAAAAGTATCTTATTCATTAAAAACACAATATAAATTGATTCTAAACTAAAATACATAGTATTTTGAGGATTGGTAATAATTTGTCTGGTAATAGGCAATAATCTGGGGGTACGTCCTAGAATTTCTGGCTGATTGTATCATTTGGTTTGATTTTTTGCCTTACGGTCGTGTTGTTTTGCCCCTACATGAGGACTATTTATAGCATCTGTCCATAACATGTCTATAGCATTAGACCTACATCTTTGGGGGCAGAAATAAATTATTTCGTTCTTTTCACGTTCCCTTACATTCGCTTTTGAATTGTACCTAATCTGTTTTTAATATTACATTCTTACTGTCAGACTTTTAAGGAGTAACTTCAAATTTTAAAGAACCCTAAGTTTTGAGAGCAAATCTAAAACTTCAGCATGTGACTCTAATACATCTATTTCATAACAGTTAAAAGTTTTTATAACAGAGATCTAAGTATATCCATTTATGTATGTATCATCAACCTATATTTTCTGTATTAATATTTGAAATCCCTAAATTACTTCACATAGATTTATTTAATGTGTAATCTATCAAGTGATCACACACAGTTTATATAGATATGTACTTCTATTTATATATGCTTTTGATAGTAGATGTGTATAAACGAGTATACACGCATCACAAATCAAACTTTCGGAAACATTAATTTTTCATTTTTATTGCATTTAAAATACAAAATTTTAAAAATTTTCTTGGCTCAATTTACAGATATAATTGAATTTCGATATATTTATAGTATACACGTTTGTATTAAATTTACTTGCTTGGTTGATTTGGGAATATACATGTGTGCTTGTGCAATAATAATAGCAAAATCACTCTATACTCCTTATGATTATCAAAAAGTTACATTTGTCTGGTATACATAAATTACTGTAATATTATTTTACCTGTACTATTTTTCGCATGCCACGCGTGCTGTAACGATTATTAATAAAAACAATATGGTATTTTAGTTCAGTACTTTGTGTGAAGAGAGAAAGGTTATTACAAATCTCGTGAAGTTATTTGTAAATATTTTCAAACTATAAAACGCTTCAGCAATTTTTTAGTTTTTACAAATGCGTAATGCACTTACAATCATTTTAAACATATTAAAATTGAGAAACCAAACGCTATTGTCATTCCATTTGGTTAGAACACGTGTTAAATAAGCTTAAATAAAAACATATTGTAAAGAGATCAAATAATAAAATAAAATCTGAAATATTCAGACCCTAGGGTTTGCTAACATAAATTTAAACTCAAAAACTTGTGATGTCAAATAAACAATAACTTAGTTTTATTCTTTAACTTTACTTTAAATCCAATAAAGAACGTGTTATTAATATTTGAAACTTTTCGTCTAAGAACACAATAAAACTTTTAACACTATTATAAAAGTTAACAATTATAAATTATCAATAATGAAATTATTATGCATTATTTATCTTATAATTTCTATCACAGAAGGAAAAATTATTGAGTCAGAATGCTAAAAATTGTAATTTACCTTCATTTCACACTTTTAGTCAACTATATTTCACTCAATGATGTGTGTATTGATTCGGAAATATATTTCAAAGAAACAGCTATTTCTATCCAACCTTGTGAAATCAAGTATTATTATTACTTTAATTTTACTGTATTGAAGTGGTTTGTCTTGAAGTTTATCTTCTTTAAAAGTAGTTTCCGAGTCTTTTGTGATGCCTATAATCGTAATTACTTGATGAAAAAAAAAACTATACTTACCCTGAATAATAAATTCATTGTGATTTCCACACTAATAGCCCACATGTTAACATTTAAAATTATTTTTAACTTTTGAAAATTTCAATAAAATAATACATTTATTATGTTTTGTCGATGATTTTTTAATTTCACAAAATTTAAGTAGATCTTTTTGGTCTAATGATAACCATTAATTAAAATAATGAAAATTAGTTTAGAAATTTTATATTGAATAATTTATTATGTAGCTAAAAAAACATGGATAAATGTAAGTTCTGATTTAAAATTTTGAGCCTCCAAATTAAAAAATAGTTTTTAAATATTCACGAATATGCGTTTTTCCAAAGCAATATGAAAATAAATTAGTAAATTGTCTATATGAAATGATACAATCTTTATACAATTTTTTATTTTCTTTATTTTCATATAGATACTTCATTATGTGTGCAATCGTAAAATACTTCTCATTTGAACATTGTCACGTACATTTATTCAGCCAAAAATATTATGATTTAATAAAATGTTTATAACTTTTGTCAGTCAATACTCATTAATTTGATATTTCTAACTTACAGAAAGCTAGCTCTTGAAACATATATAATAAAAAAACATATTATCTATATAACATATATAATTTAATTAGAATGATTATTTTTATAAAAACTCTTTAAGATGTGCAACTTTATTGATGCGTATTAAATAAAACTTCGAAATTTGTTGTTCACATGAGTGATACAATATTTGTAAATCTTAAAGATAATTCTTACCAAAACTTAAACCATCTTAAATTATGTTTTAATGTAAGCATTTAGCAATAACACTTATTACTGTAAACCAGTGGTTTGATTCCCCTACAACTTTACTAAAACTCTATTTAAACTGCTTTCAGTGCATTTAACTGTATGTATTCAACTCTGAACAAAACTGTGCTGCAAACAAGTAGTTCAGTTCCAAAAACTTCAGCCAGCATATTTCAGTACATATTTAACTCACAACAAATATTCAGGAATTTTACGTCAAGAAAATTGATACTAACGCGATTATTTTCGAAAAGTTTTTCAATTTTTTTAAATCTACTCCTTCGTTTGGTCGTCAGTTTAAGCACTTTGTCCACCTTCCATACTGTATCCCTATTTGAAAATGTAAGCCCCATTTGAAATGTCTTTATTGCACTCACAAAACCTTATCTTCATTATTGAAGGACCGTAAATTTCTCGCATTAAATGAGAATTAAAGAGCACATGATCTATTGCGTACAGAAATTGAATCATGGTTGAATTTTATAAATAGTGGGTAGAAGTGTTAATTTAGCAAATGGTGTAAATCAGTCACCAGGAAATAAATAGCAAGTTTAATGACTGTATGACCGATAATTTATGAATTAAACTGTTAAAGCACCTGCCTTAGGTTATGCAGACACACATTTCATTCACAAATTTCCTCATATGTTACAAATTTCCTCATAATTTCCTCATTTCCTCAAATTTCCTCATAAGAATATTAAATTGTCTTCAGCCGTTCACAGATGGTATGTTACGCAAAACGTGTTAGAACATGTACTAGAATTTTCTCTCTGTCTTAACACGTCACAAAAACCTTAATTCCATCTTTCTTAACTCCTTTTTACCCCACCTTCCAAATGACAAAAATAAAGATCTTGCCCTTGGAAATTAGCAATTAAAAGCACCGTTAGGTCTAACCACTGTCGATTCGAAAGAGCTTGAAGAGCATTTTTTTCAGAAAACAAAGAACCCAAGCTACTCTGCAAGAAGAGGAAAGAAATATTTCCCATTTTCTTTAATCTTTGACTTTTTTAATTGTATCACGTTTGCACTTCAGAGATTCTTTCTTTGTATCTCTCATTAGTGTTTCTAGAGTAATTGGCTGGAGACACGAGCAAAACTGGTAGGTGTTTCTTGGCAGAATAGAATTGTTAGACGTAACTCTAGAACTATTAAATAATACTTTATAAATGTTATTGCTCTTGAATGCTGTTGGTTGTTGTTGCGTCTCTTTTCTGATGATCATACTGCTGTTTTAATACTGGGTTGAATTTGATACCTTACATAGAAAATTATATTTAAAAAGTGCAAAATTCATAATAAAAGATGAATTATTTTTCTCACTGCTGCGTAGTGTAAGTATTGATTTCAAAACATACACAATCGTCAATAAAAATCTTGAATTTATAGTATAATCATAAAATAAATTGATTTCCGAAAATTCTGTCAACCCATTAAAAGAATATGTTAATTTTAATGTCAGTAGATATTATCTGTACCTTGGAGTTTAAAGGGTCAATGTCCAAACGTTCAAATTATGGAACACTCCAAATTAATTTCTTTAATTTCTAAAACTCTCCGAAATTTGTACATAATTTGATTTCTTCTTATTTTAGGTATTAATGTAATGTTGTTTAATGATAGTTCAACAGGATTAAGTTCTATTAATTTGGAGTTCCCACAATTTGAGCATTTGAACATTGTTCCTTTTAGCTCCAAGGTATAGCTCATAAGCATATTAGTCCAATCCTTTCTTCTTTCTCCCAGTTACTTGAATACAAAATGTTTCTCAGAGCTATTGAAGTTTGGTTTGTCATACCACTGATAAACGGAAATGACGAGCGTAATATTAAAATGGATAAAATACAATGAATTTTTTTAAATTCGAATAAATTATCAAAATAAAAGAGAAAGGATTTAAGCTACATTTTTTTTTGAATTTGCTGCTTTTCTCCTTTTTTCAATCATGTCTTAAGTTATAGTAATCGGCGAGGAATTAAACATTTTTAATTTGATTACTTTGATATAAATTAAAATTTTGATAAAAATAAAAATAAATTAAATTAACTTTAAGTTTAAATTTAAAGAAACCCGATAACGTTCGCGGATAGTTTTAGTTTGGGTTGAGCGCACTACGATTACTTTTAGTTACACTAGACCTAATTCTTTAGAGTAAAAAATAAAAAATAAATCACTTAAATCACCTAAAACATTTAAACTTAAACTGAATATTTTGAAAAATTTGTTCTACTTTGTTTTAAAACGACAATACAACGATCACAATTCTTTACCATAACATAAACTAATAACATTCAACAAGGTCTTAAAAATAATGCACTGTAAAAATATGATGGTTTATTTACTATATGTACACTCGTTTTATACTTCGTGTGGCCTATTTTTCAGATACACTCAATCTCTATACTTTTCCACAAAATTCTGATGAAACTTAAGTATTCCTTCCACAATAATCTTCAACTTATCCATCTGAGGTAAGAATGTTAACCTGCATAAAAAAAATAAAGAAACCGTGTTATTATTTCAGAGAAATTAGGATGAACGTTTCAATTTATTAACTTTTCTTTTATAAAAAAGCTACCTGAAATGATATGTATTTGGTTGTTGTCCGAATAAACATCCTGGCACGACACATATGCCCACACTTTGGAGCATCTCCAGAGCATAGAATTCATCAGGACTAAGGTTTCGAGCCTAATGAAATTGAAAAAAATAAACTGATAATTTTTTTCCGATGATATTAGTCATAAGTAGAAACTACAGGGGTTGGACAAAATAATGTGAACACCTGTGAAAAGAGAATTTTTTTTATTAATAGGCCCTTGGTTCTCCTTCTACATGAATTACAGCTTGTATACGAAGTGGAATTGACAAATACAAGTCACGTACAACATTCGGAGGGATACGTTCCCACTCAAATTGCAAAAAAGTCCCTAATTCAGAAAGTGTCCTTGGAGGGGGGAATCGACTGGGCAGCTTGTTTTCTAAAATACCCCACAAAGGTTCAATTATATTGAGATCAGGGGACAGAGGGGGCCAGATGAGGTGCTCTATTTCATCGTCGTGTTCATAAAGCCAGTCTCGGGAAATCCCACAGGTGTGAATGGGGGCATTATCATCTAGGAAGACTGGTCGTTTATCAGGAAACACAGTTTGCACCATTGGGTGAAGATGGTAGGCCAGAAGACTGACATAATCCTCTCCTGTAACACGGCCATTCAGAACAACAAGTGGGCCAAGACCATGATGTGATATCGCACCCCAGATCATCACAGAACCGCCGCCATGCTTACCCGTAGGCCGAAGACAGTCAACTTGATTGGCTTCTGGTGGCGTTCTCCAAACGTAAACACTTCCATTTGTCGGGAATAATGTGAACGATGATTCGTCTGACCATATTACATTCTCCCATTATTGTTGCGTCCAATTTTTACGCTGTCGACACCATATTCGTCGCTTCAAGGCATTGCATGGTGTAATCAATGGTTTTGAAATAGCCGCTCTACCATGAATATTTGCCATATGCAGTTCATTCAGGATAGTTTTTGATGAAACTGCTTCCTGTAGATGTGTGTACATCTCAGATGTTATCTGGGATGCTGCTGTGTTGTGTTTTTTTGCCACAATCAGCTTCAAAACCCTTCTGTCTCTGTCATTCAGCTTCGATTTTCGACCACTGTTCTGCTTTTTAGATGATGTTTTTCCCTGTTGCTGACATTACAGTCGACACTGCACTTCTCCCAACACTTAGAAGGGTGGCCGTTATCGTTACTGAGGCTCCAGCAAGACGGGCCCCAACAATCATGCCTCTTTCGAAATCAGAGAGGTCAGCCATAACGCCATTTCAACACAGAAATATATTTCGCATCCGACTTCTATCACTGCTAGTAGCAGACTGATGTGTGTACGTTCTCATCCGCTAGGTAGCACCCTTCACCGCTAGAGGGCATGAATATACAAGAGGTTTCTTTCGAGTGCTATCTTTTCACAAGTGTTCATATTATTTTGTCCAACCCCTGTATTTGCAACAGTTCTCGCAAAACTCAAAAATTAAACTGAAGTGCCAGAAAAACGTGCAGGCGAGCCTATACAAAATACACAGAAATGACACTTAGTATGTGCAGTCGTGGCAAAAAAACACCCCTCTTCTTTCGAACAATTTTAAAAGGAGAGAGAATTCAAAGATGGCGTTTGATTGGAACTAACGTTTTCTATAAATTCAAATCCATGAAATTTGCATAAGGGGCCGCCTTCATATTAAATTGAGCACAAACTTCATAATTTCTAATAGGAACTCCCTATTTCGACACAGAATTTCGAATCTAAATAAAAATTGAACTCCAGTTACCATTTCTCATGTCATTAGATTTTACCGTTTATAAGTTATGAATACAGAAAGAGGAGGAGGATATTGGGGTCTTAATGCTAAATCAGTTTCTTACACTTTTATGCATATCTTCCTAAATAATACTTCTATAGTGCTGATATTTTGTGCCATGTTACTGTTAAACAACCCAAACAAAATACAACAAATATTTTATTTTTGAAATAGTTTTTAATATGCAATTTTTATTATTAAATTAATGTTTGAGAAAAATTAGGAATTGGAACCTTATTATATTTTAATGGGAATCGCTTCAGAAAGATTTCGAGAATGGTCATGTGAAATTTCAGCGCATTCTATTAATTAGATTTTGAGCTACAATAAATTTCCTCATCATTGCAATTTTAGAGGGCACCAAAAGCTTAAAAAAACGTTTGACGAACTTTGGATAATAATTCTTGGATCGTTTACATTTGCATAGTGAATATTATAATTCCCGGATTGCTAAAAAATACGTGTGAAATAGTGTTGAAATTTGAGATTCGGATAGCAATAACTACAATTAATCTCGAACTACAAATAGAGACTTTCTATGTCGAGATGATCCCTGAAATTGATACCAACTTTAGAATTGAATATCGCAGGATATAAAGGTAGTGAAGTTATGAAACTATGCAAAATCTGTTATAGCGTCAAAACACGGTGTCAGGTGAATGCTATGGGTGTATTCTTTCTGACACGTTACAAAAGTTCATGCCGTGCATTCATTTTGATGGGTTTGGCCTCTTCCAATAGAAGCCACTACATAAGTCTTGGCACTCCAAACTATGGTTAGAGGAACAACCATCTTTTGATCTTCGAGTTTGGGTCTTGCCATTCCCAGTCTCCAGATCTCAACGTTATTGAACACATCTTGCATGTCAAGCAACGCGTCGTGGAACACAAAAGTCCTACATCTCGAAATACAATAGAATTGTGAACCACTCTGTAGAAAGTATGGTGTATGAAAGTATGCCTACATAACACTTCCGAAAGCTTGCGGATATCCCGTCGTCTTTCTGTAGTTCTAGATTTCCATGGGAGGCTTACTAAATATTAAACTGTTCGACTAGTTTTTCAGGAACTTCAGTGTGTTTTAAGTGCAAAGTCGCTTTATTCCAAAAAACATTATAAATGTTCATTCCATGAGGCAATCATGCAAAGCTTGTAAATTTAAATAAAGTAATAACTACTCTTACTCGAGATTCTTTCAGAGCTTTTTGAGACAGATGAATTCTTGGATACACGTACATAGCTCCATCAACTTTGTTACAGGACAAACCTTCGACGCTGTTCAGCTTTTTGTAACAGTATTCCGCTCTTTCCTTCAAGGACTGAAGAATGCTATCCTTTTCCTTGAAAATTAAATTGTTTGATTATATATAGTCTTCAAAAATATCAAAATGTATACTATTTCCAAGTGTTAGAGAAATTAAATATCCTCCAGGTGTAAAAGGACATCTATATAAATAAGAATGGAGTGTTTGTTTGTACATTCAATATTTTCGACCCATTTCAAGTTTTCTATCCGTTTTGGACCCTTCTGATGCCAAATCCGCCCTTTTCTCGTCTGGTGTCTGTCTGTATGTTGTGCCCTATTACAGACAGACACGCCCACGCGGTTTAATATATTTTCATGGAAATTTGCATACAGTGAGTACTTATCTTCATTTAGTGAGTGGCATTGGTTGCGAAAGTCTGTCTGTCCGTCTTTCTGTTCTATGCTTGATTTTGTGTTTGTGTAGACATCACATGAATTGTATTCCAGATATTTGATTGCAGTGTATTTTATTTTATACATTATCTATTAGTTTAGTGAATGCAATATTAAACATCTCTTTATTGTTATATTTAGTTGAGTTTCATGCTAAAACACCTGAGTAAGTATACTTAAATCAACCATAATTTGGTAGTTTTGGAAAAATTGGAATGTCTATTGAATATTACGATTACTTCGATTGCTTTACCAGTACTGCTGAAAAAGTAATTATTCTTCAAAAAATTATTATTTTTTTTTTATGGAATTTCATCTCTGATACTTCATTTATTTCGAGTCTTATTTTTATTCTTTGCGCAATGAAAACGATTTTCCGAATATTTGGGACAGACGATATTTTTCAACAAAACGAGAATGAACAAGATCGCGCGAGCAGTGATATTTTTTCTGGTTCTTTCGCTCTGAATTAATTTCTCATTTCTAAATTTTTTCACTTTTAGTTGTAAGTTGTGGCAACTGTGCGAGATCAAGAGATAAAATTGAATCACAAATTAATATCTTTAGAACAAGTTTTTGCGACATCTTTTATTTTGTTTTATTTCGCTGTTTCCTGTTTTAAATATTTATTATTTTAATAAATGTGTTTTCCTTCTCATCACACGCAACAGCACCACAAAGTATTAGACTTAAAAATTTTAGGTAAGTCAGTATAAATTTTCAGTAAATTTTAAGTGTAGTTATGCCATTATTGAAAGAATAATGCCGTTATTTAAAGAATAATGCCGTTATTTAAAGAATAATGCCGTTATTAAAAGAATAATAATGTTTAAAAGTCCAAACTAGAACTTTTTCCAACATTAAAAAATTCGTTGTAGTAATGACAGGAGAAGATTGCAAAATTTCACAATGTCGCATACCGGAGGCAAGAGTGCCACAAGTAAAAAAATATTGTTTTGTTGACTATGAGTGCGAGAGCACTCGCCGTAAATCGCAATTTTAATTAATTGAGTTGAACATGAAAAGAACTTAAGAAAGGGAATTCCAAATCTTCCTATAAATAGTCTTTTATAGTATTAACCTTAGTAACACCTTTCGTCATTTTGTAGCTTTGTCATACAGCAATTGTGCGATGTATGTGAAATGTATTACATGAATGGATGAATTGTGTAGGATTCGTGTCCAAAGTAAGTTGTAGAAAATATAAAGATGGCGAAAGGTGTTAAAATAAATTTTTATTCTACAAAAAACGTAAGTCATTATATATTTTGATCATCTCTTCAATCTAGAGTAAACCAATTCAAACCGAGTAAGGTCGGGTATTTTGCTAGTTTATCATATTATTACTATTTCTAAAGTTTCAGTAGAGATCTCTGAATGAAGAAGCTAGATAAAACATGTATTCTTTATTGCTATATGTTCTATCAAATGTTAATAATTTGCAAATAATACAAATTCTAAATATTTTCGTGGATTATCTATTAAATGTCATAAATGGAAGACCATAAATTATAAACCTGTTCAAAGAGTTCATACGATGGTTGGTTGGGCTGAGGTGGGTTGGTTATACAATACATTATGACCTGAAAAAAATAAAAATAAATTAAATGATTAATCTAAATTAAAAATATATGATGAATATGAATTAAAAATATATGATGAATATAAATTAAAAATATAAGATAAATATACATTAAAATATTTGATAAATGTAAATTAAAAATATACAATACAAGTTTAAAATATGCGGTAAATATAAATTTAAAACATATTATAAATATAAATTAAAATATATGATAAATATAAATAAAAATGACCGGGCGATGAATGACCTTCGTTTGATTCGAGATAAATTCATTTTGATTTCCTGAGAAACGGATTAGAGTGAAGCAAAAGTAATAATTAAAGTCATGCCTGGCGTTTTTCTATCTCAGTGATCGTTAAAGATAGAATGAAAATTTCAACGGATTTAAAATCTGCGGAAAATTTTAGACCATATAGACACCTTATGCGTTTGATTTTCTTTTAATAAATAATTTTTCAATTACACATTTATATTTTCGCAAGAGATTGTGACGTCACACCGATTGGATCTCTCCGCAATTTGGCAGTATTTGACAATTGAAACAAAGGTATTGAACAAAGTTATTCTCCTCGTGCACCCTAGAAGTACATCACGAGGCTTATAGAACTATGTTGATTTATCAAAGAAACAGTGGAATATAAATTTAACTAAAATTACAAATTTGATGAACTCAACAAGTGTGAAGAAAAGCAGATTAGTAAAATAATCTATCTGTATGAAAATGGTAAGCTATTGGATTTAAAGTAGAATTTGGAGTGATATATTCAGTAATAGAAGCAGAATTCATTATAAATTATCTCATAACACGTAATAACAGTAATAAAATAGTTATAAAATGTATTAATTTCCGAAATGGGAGTTTATTCACCGAGGAAAGAATTTATAGTGTTTATACATTAACTAGCCGCTGCGTGGCTAGCCCGGCGTTGCCCGTGCCTGTGGTGTAAGGGTACGTCCATAGTGCACCGCTTCCAGCTTCCTGCTTTACCGCTAAAACCGCGGCAGTTCCAAACAGCGTTGTAAAACCGCGCGATTCTAGCAGGGGGTGGTTATAGTGCAACGCGCGTTGAACCGCCTGTCAGTTTGCAACATGGAGCTATCACATGAGGATCTATTGCAGTTATGGCGAACCTATGACCCGCGGGTCACACTGGCCCACGCAGGCTTTTTAAATGACACACGCGTTGATTTTTATAAACTTATCATTTCATCATATACATAAATTTTTGATATTTTTCGAACCCTTCTTTTAAAAAACATGAAGAAAACATCAGTGTTAATAAAAACTTAAAATTGAAAAAAAATTGCACAAAGGATTTTTGTAAAATGTTTTAGACAGGGTGTAAGAAAATCATGATTAAAAAATAAATCAATTGGAATTTTTTATTTAAATCGGATTTTTTATTTAAATCAGATTTTTTTAATTTAAATTTCTGTAGTTTCTCAACTGTTTTTACAAAAAAATGTATGAATTTTTTAAATAAAAAATTGAGTTTGTGACTTGGTAAATCAATATTTACTTAACATTTGTTTAACTTTAAAACACAAGTTGACATCCCATATAGTTTTTCTTGAGTAAATTACATCATCATGTTAACAAATTTATCAGTAAGAGTAAGTGACAGACCTGAACTACAGTGTGAAAAGTAGAATAGAGGACAGAGAAATAATCAGACCCCCAATAGTAAATTCTAATAATAAAACTGCCGAGCAGCAATAATAAATGAATTTTCACTTGTAATTCATATTGGATCTTTCTTTCTTATTGCTGACATTTCAATGGCTGTGTGAATATGTATATTTCTACTCTTTAATCTCTATTGCACACCACAAGAATAAGCTGAGCCTTAAAAAACTTTCCTTCGAACTGTGTGTGTGTTTTTTTTTAGTTCATGAAATCAGTCACCCCTTTAGTTTATAATTTTGAATCAAACTGTTACGTACTTCCTTTAAGTGTTTATATTATGAGTGTTGTTAATCAGGAATGTTTATACATTACTCTTCCTGGCATTTAGATTTATGATGTCATGTGTATTTACATTACTGTTTCCAGTATATAGTATATTCTAAGTTACAACTGGATGTTGCAATCTTTTATAATATGCAGTAATTGACCCAGTTCCCTCTTTGCTGGGTGTAGCCATTAGTGCTGAAATCAGTATGAGTGAAGAAAGATTAAAGCATTTGACAGCTTCTGTGATTATTCTGTGGTGCATTTACTTAGTTATAAAAATGTGTGTTTAGTTGTGATTTAAATCAATGATTTAAAAAAAATCATTTGATCAAAATCAGTGATTTAAAAAAAAATCATTTGATTAAAATCATGATTTTAATTGTTGATTTAAATATAGTGATTTAGATCTTGACACCCTAGTTTTAGATTTATTGATTATACATACATAATGCTGTTTTAAAATTTATGTGAATGCCTATTGAGTAGAATATGTAAATTTATAAAATACCGCTTGTGAGAATGAACACATATGGTAAATACTAATAATAAAGACATTTATTAAGACCGTTCATATGAGGCTCGTAAAACGCGCGTTTGGCGACAACATTTTGACATACAACAATGTTCGATGGCTCAGTTCGGGTCAAGTTCTTAATCGGTTTGTCATTTAATAAGAAGAAATTACGCTCTTTTTGAATGAAAAAAACAATAATTTTGACGAATTTTCAAGTATAGATTAGTTAAATGATTTTATGTTTTTATGCGACATCACACTCAGCATTTTAATGAAGTAAATAAAAAAACTTCAAGGAAATGGACAAATTGTTTTAATGACGTTTGAAAATATTAGAAAATATTTATGACGACACTTGACATTTTTACTTGGGATTTGGAAATGAAAATCATGAAATATTTTCCTCAGTTACAAAAACATTTTCAAAACACAATAACAATGGAAAATACGTTTGACATTTAAGAAAATACAATAAAAAAAATATTTAATGATTATATACAGTAAATAAAACAAGGCCTTTCAAGATATATTTAATCAATTTAAAGATATGGAAAACGCATTTCACTTTATTTTATATCCATACAAAACGAAATTCGAAACCATGGAGTAAAACGAATTTAAGTGGCTGGGTATCCATGATTTAGAAATGGAATTAGTTGAATTTCAGAGCAGTATAGTTTGGAAAAATATATTTGATAACTTGATTTCCGAAGTAGAAGGGAAAATATCTGAAATTAGTGCAAATTAGAATGAACCCGCACAAATATATTAAACGTATGGGATTCTTTACAAAATAATTTATATCAATGAAGAAAGTTGCAAATGCTCTTTTAACGATGTTTGGATCCACATAATCACGTAAAAAATATTTTGTCCCAAATTACACTTTTTAGAAACACTTGGAAATTAAAACATCTTTGTCTGCTTCCGTTTTGTTCCAACAACCAAAGAGCGTAGAAGTGCAGAACGGAATAACACAACAAACTAAACGAGCGAGTCAAGCGGGTAAGCGGTTCAAGCGGGAAAAAGAATTAATAATTCATTCCGGAAAAAGCGGGTGGAAGCGGGTAAAGCAGGCGGAAGCAGGGAAGCAGGTGCACTATAACCGCACCAATACAGTTTACGCTACTTTTCCTCCCCGCTCAACTGCCGCGATAAAGCCGGAAGTTGGAAGCGGTGCACTATGGACGTAGCCTTAGGTATTAATCTGGTGTAAAATTTTCCGCAGATTTCATATCCGTTGAAGAAATATTCAATTTAAAAAGTATTTATTTAAAGTAAATCATATTTTTAGGTATGAATCTAAAGTACAAATTTCCACAGATTTCAAATCTGCTGAAATTTTCAATCTATCTTTAGCGATTCCGAAAAAACTTAACAATTTCAGTCAATATGTTTTTTATTTCTTGCTCTCATTCGCCGAAAAGGGGACAGGAAATGTAATCTGTTTCTTTTTGCAAAGAGAAAGTTCACGTGACGTCACAATCTCTTGCGCAAGGCCAACTAGAAAGACAGGCCCCGAAACCTAAATATCACGTGATCAACTTAGTCGAAGTCTTGGACTACGAGAGGAGTAAACAACGACCATTTGCATGGTGAACGGATTTTATGTAGTATATGTTAAATTACAACTTTTGGACGATTTATTGCCAAATGTGGTTTTTGTTGTTTTATTCAGTTTAATTCATTTTATAGCAACCCTAAAGTTTTTCCTGACGATATTACAACACCTGCATCGTAGAACGATCGGAATAATTTTATTTGGAATTGTACCGCTATTTTTCTCACTGATTTCTTGATATTTGCTCCTTGTGTTGGTAATTTTTGACTGTGGAATTTTTCTCACTGGATTGATATTTATTTTGAAATTGGAGATTGTAAGTTACAATACATTTGTTTTGCTTTTTGATTTAAATTTGGTTTTTCTTTGAATGTGCAGTTGTTGTGGAACTCTACTTTTCTCCATGGATTAAATTTGATTTTTTAAATTGCAGATTGTAAGTTACGATTTTTTCCCCTTTTGTTGCTTACTTCCCTTTAATTGATTTGTTATGGCAGTGGATTCAGTTTTTGCGCTTTATCTCCAGTTTTAAGCCTTAACCTTATTCAGAACAAATTCTACAATGCTTCGTTCATTGGATTGCGTTTGCTAGTAGCATTTTAAAAAGTAAAGTAAAATATTATCAGATTATATAAGTAGGAATAATTTTTAAAAAAGGAAAAAACCTTTTTAATACAATGGAACAAATTTCACTTGCAAATCTTGTAATTTTTCTGTGTGATATTTACTGTAAACACATGTCCGTTGTTGTGCGTTGTTTCATCAATTAGGTCCAAGTTTAACTCCTTGATTTTTAAAAATTGTCCGAAAGATGTAAAAAAGTAAGAAAAAAAACACCGTTTAGAAAAACGTCCGGATTTTGGATGTCCAACTTGGATTTGCTTAGATTCGCTGCCATCTTGATTTGGCGCAAAAATTTAATTTGGCGACTATCACAGCGGATACTAGATCTCCACCAGTTGCACTTACAGTTCTAGTTATAGCTAGGAATGTAATACTTTAATTCATTGATACGGTTTTCTTTTCAAATTTCGTTAATGGTCATTAAAGATAATAGTATTAAAAGTCATCTATTAACATACAGCAATTAGTGCACATTAGTCAAGATAAAATACTCCAAATTAATTTACAATTCTGCTATAAAGAAATTGTTTTTTTAGGGAAGGTGATTAAAATTAACTGTTGTACAATTTATCATCTTGTATATGATTATGATAACATATGATTTTTGTTTTTTTGATCTATGAAAAGGTAGATTACTGACCATTAGTTTCCATTTGTTCTAGTTGTTTTATTGTTAGAATTCTATTTTAATTTGTGTTTATACTTAGACTAGCTATGAGAAATTATATAATGACTGACTACTTACCCTATGCCTTTATATTGCTATTTTAGTTGAACAAAAATATTTGATAGTGACAGATAAATATTGTTTCTTTTGTATTATAAATATACATTTTGTTATGTTATCATTGTGCTATCTCTTTAAATACATCAATTTTTTCACTACATGTGTTACATTGTATGAATAAAAATTTACTTTAATAAAGAAAAATCTGAACATTATTTGGTCTAGGTGTAATTTTCTTTAATATACTTTAGAGTAAATTATAATTAAAATTGTAGTTTTCCTTCCCTACTAACTAAATATATTTAAAACAGAACATTTCAGTGGAGTGTTTGTTAAATTGGGTTCGTGCTTGGTATACCCGATCGTCAGAAAATATTAGAAAAAAAAAAGAATAAAAACTAGTAAAAAATATTATGTATAAAATTTGTTTCGCTTATTTTTAGCTATTTTTCTAACGTTTTCTTTTATAACAACCACAATTTTTTTTAACAGGCATATTATTTTTATAAGGATTGCAAAAAAAATATTACAAAAAACACCAGTGCGCTGTCTGAAAAGTTAGGGAATTGCTGGTATAATTTCGTGTATTTTTTCTAGATGATCAACAGAAAAAAACATTTAGTGTGAATATTATGAATATTCTTTTAAAAAAGGTGCAAATAACCTGAGTTTTCAAAAACAAAAATACTACATATCGGCATTATCCGTGCAACGACGATATTCAACTGATTCAATGAGCGGAGATCGGCAGAAGTTCGACTAAGATGGTCACGTGACTTTCTTTCTCGCCGTTAGTTTCGGGGCCTGTCTTTTTAGTTGGCCTTGCTCTTGCGAAAGTATAAAAGAAGGTCACGTGGGTAGAAAAAGTTCATTTTAAGGGGTTTCTTCTTTCGTCTGGACGAAACGCGTTTGAAGAACCAGGTAGAGAATAAAACTATTGCATTCTTTTAAAAATCTTCTAGATTGAATTTTAAAATTTCGCCGCGACCCAAAAATTGCAAAACATTTGGACTACCTGTGTGCCAAATCAATTTACTGTAAGTTCCAGAGATCGTCAGGATTTTGCGGCCGCGAAGCAAACAAACAGACAGACAGACTAACACTTCCATGTATAATAGTAGAGAAAACAAGAATGTAGAATATTCAAATAGGCTCCGTAACTCTTAAAAAAAAACCAATGTTATAAAAGATAATTGCTGATTATTGGTATATTAAAGAAATTAACTATGCATTTTTATAAAAAAATTACAAATATTAGATTTATTGAAACTCATACAGATAAGAAATAAAAATTGTTTATGTAGCTTCATTACTGGTTTTAAGATTTAATGAAGATTCTCTTAACCCTCCTGGTGGGTGTCTCGAAGAGGGGTCTCACCATTAGCTAAACTGACCAGATCTTCATGACGAGATATCTCATCAATTGGCCAGATGTTAATGGACGAGATACCTCGTCGAAACCACTTGGAGGCTTAATGTTAAAATTTAATACTCAACTTAAACCTGAAACTTAACTCTTAATGAACTGAAAACTTAATGTTGAAAATTTTAGAGGTCCAGCATGCGTTTTTAATTAGAGTAGCTAGATTTTAGCGAGGTTTGAGTAACTACTGTAATGGGAGCAAAACAACAAATAAATTAATTTGTCATTAAAATGTCTTCGCCGCTTGAATAATAACTATGAATTTCAATACCAATGAATTTTTTGTCGAATCGATCAATAGAAAAAAGCGAATATGAGACGAGCCATTAAAGACATGCACGAACTTTTGATTTCCAACTCTCCAAATTTTAATATGTAATGAATTTTTATAAGGTTCGAGATAATTGACTGGGAATTCTTATTTTTATAAATATGACGGCGGCAGAAACTTCGATGAGACTGTCCTAATCAATATCACTCCAGTAAGTCCTATAAAAGAAGACGCTTGTTGAGCTGCGAGCTTTTCATGATTATTTGGGGTGAAGTTAATTATTTTTGAAATATCTGTTGTAATGATATATGCTAATTTTATCGATATATTTCAAAATAATGTGAGGACTTAAATTATCGAGTTAATGATTTTAAGTCAGCACAAGAGGTTGAATAAGCAGTGTCTATGTCGTATCTCCAAAACCATGATTATTGGCACTTAAGTCATGGCATTTGGGGAGTTAGTTGAACAATTTCGCACTGATGCAACACAACTGGCTATCGGCGACGGTTCGGGATCAATCCCGAATAAAAATATCCGAAGACAACATCTCGTAATTTTGAACCACGGTCAGATGACGAGGTCAACATTTGAGCTGGAACCCTACTAACCAAAATTCCACGCCACGCCAACGCAGAGACATTTGTGACCACGACAGATTTAAAATTCAACTCCCCCACGTGTACGACATTTATGGTTTGGTCCAATTTCAAATTCGCAACCCCCCCCCCCCCGGTTGCTAATCCGCTACTCTTACATCCGGGCTACCTCTAATATAATTTAGAAGGGGTCTAACTTTTAAGGCACCAAAGTATATACTGGCCAGTATAATGAGGAAGTTAGTAAATTATTTAACGCCCCAGTTTCTTTATAAAATTCTATATAAGGACGGGTTAAAGTTACAGTGGTGCAAGTCACTTTTTCAACAAAAGAAAAGATAGAACTTTCACTGCCATCTGTTGGCAGTTGAAAGAAGCTCTGACTTTCTTCATTCTGTTAACAGATTCAATCATCTAGATCTGGTTTCTGTGTCTACTAATTATGTTTAGTTGGTCATATTATAACTTGTTTCTGTGTCTAAGTCCTTCTTTTCGAAAAAGTGATTTACACCACTGTAAGTTTAACTGTCCATATGTTCAAGAAAAATACCTCCTTACTAGGGATGCGACATCGATGTCGATGTTTTCAAAACATCGATGTTTTTAAAAAAACCTCGATGTATTTAACATCGATGTATTGGGGTCGATGTTTTGGCAACATCGATGTTTATACTTGTCGATGTTTTTACGTTGTTGATGTTTTATTTTTAAATGAAAAAAGTACTGGTATAAAAATTTTAAAAACAACCAAGTAGCATAATTTTTATAATCAGCAAATTGAACGTACTTTTAGACCAAAGTCACCAAGGCCAAGGTCTGAAAAGTAGGGATGTTACATCGATGTTGATGTTTTCTTAACATTGATGTCTTAGAAAAAAACATCGATGTATTGGAGCCGATGTCGCATCACTAGTTGCTAAACCTAGTTTTAAGAAATGGTGAAACAAGTTTAAATACACTGAATTTTAAAAACATCGATGGTTTGGGGGCGATGTATTATCAACGTCGATGTTTTAATTTTGAACATCGATGTTTTGCTGTCGATGTAAAATCAATAGTTGCTAAACCAGTTTTAAGAAATGGGAGAAAAAGTTTAAATGCACTGAATTTTAAAAACATCGATAGTTTTGGGGCGATGTACTATCAACATCGATGTTTTAATTTTGAACATCGATGTTTCAAAATATCGATGTTTTGCTATCGTTGTCGCATCCTTACTCCTTACCTGCCCCAGTATGGTTGGACTCATCCTTACGGACAACAATTTTATAAGCATTTCTTTTACTTTGCTATCCAGATTGACGATTTCACAATACCCTATTCTGGATCCACACCTAAAATTCAAACAGGTTACATAAAAATACTGTGTGTGTGCATATAATACAAATTAATTAAATACACTTTTCGAATAGATTTTCCCTCGAAATAACTAAAAAGGCTAAACATTTGAATGAAAAAATTATCTTAAACATTTCTAACACAATTCACTACTATGGGAATTTAACTCGAAGTAAAAAACGGGAGGCTTATACTTAGACTTGAAATTCGCAGATTTATGTGCCCTGACATATATAACATGTGGCGGTGCTAAGTCAGTCGATGATGAACAATGATGACGTGTTTGAATTGTGCTTAGACCATGGACAGGGTTGTGCGTTATTAGCAATTGATCTTGCTAACAGTGCTGACATATAGTATGCGTATTGTACGGACGGATGTAATAAGCAGAGTTACCTCAATTACATAGATAGGGTATGTGTATTGTATGGATGTAATAAGCAGTGCTGCCTCAATTACATGGATAGAGTTAACGCCACGTGGTGTCTCGTACAAGCAAGAGGTGATAGACTTGAAACATTTCTAATTGTTGTTTATGGTTAAATGCATGACCGTCTTAACGCAGCAGTTAACTTAAATTTTTAAATAAATGTGCTTTTCATTTGCATAAGGGTTCGTCTTTATATTAAAACCGGCGTTGCCCGTGCCCGTGGTGCAAGGTATTAATCTGATGTAAAATTTTCGGCAGATTTCAAATCCGTTGAAGATATATTCAATTTAAAAATTATTTATTTAAAGAAAATCATATTTTTAGGTATCAATCTAATCTGAAATTTTACGCAGATTTCAAATCCGTTGAAATTTTCGATCTGTCTTTAGCGATTGCGATTTTACGAAAAAAAATTAGCAATACCAGTCAATATGTTTTTTATTTCTTGCTCTCATTGAAAATGAGAATGGAAGCGGAAATGGAATGGGACTGGAAATGGAATCTGTTTTTTTTTTATATATATAACGCGAAGGGCTCCTCCGCCGTGCTAAAACAAAGCGGAAACGAAAAAAATAATTTTCTGAGCATTCTACGGAGCGATGAAAAAAATTGACATGGTTCCAAGGCTGATTACAAGGTCACGTGGGTAGAAAAGTCAATATTGGGGTAATTCTTCTTTCGTCCGAACGAAACGTGTTTGAAGAACTCAGGTTGAGAATAAAACTATTAAATTCATTTTAAAATATTCTGGATTGAATTTTAAAATTCGCCGCGACCCAAAAATGGCAAAAAATTCGGACTACCTGTGTGCCAAATCTCATTGCTGTAAGTGCCATAGAATCGTCAGGATTTTGCGGAGAGAAACAAACGAACAAACAGACAGACAAACGAACAGGCAGACAAACACTTCCTTTCATAATAGTAAATATTTGTATTAATTCATTTTTTTAAAGAGAACCCTGTTTTTGATAAGATATTCTGATTTCCTGGTTCAAAACAGTTAGAATTAATATAAAATACCTTTATTTTAGTCAAAATTATAACGAGTTACGTTTAGTGTTGAAATTCAGAGGGTCTATTAAATCAGGGCTCGAAATACCCGGGTGCACTGTGGACATGAAAATAAGATTGTGCACCTAATTTTTCCCGCTAGATGCACGCAGTGCACCTAACGTTAAAAAAAAGGGATGAAACGTGTTATGTTAGTTTGATGTTTGAACAAAATATTAATATTGACCTCTCTAGGTCTAAAGGAACGTAATTAAAATTCCTAAATACACACTATGTGAAAACAGAATGCATGTGCACCTAATTTTAAAACTTAGTTGCACAAGGTGCACCTGCATTAAAAAATCTATTTCGAGGCCTGTATTAAATGAATGTTTCAACCTTTTCCACCTGCCTTCCAAAATAATTATCTGATCCGGGTAACTTTTATGTTAACAAAACAAAACGCATACCCTTTTTCTTTTTCGGGGCAATATTTTCCAATTATTACTTAATAATTAATTCATAATTTTAAAAAAATTACAAATATTATATAAAAAAAAAGGACAATCGAATTTTTTACAGTAAAATCTTTTTAACCCTCCTGGTGGTCGTATCAACGAAATTGCACTACCAACCTGTTGCTTAGTTAGTCTAAAATTTTATGAATCCGGGTAAATTTTTGAATATCATTCGATATTTTATCAAAAAAGACATTGATATTAATGAAAATAATATTTTAAAGTGAAAAAAACTTGAGAACCGAGAACAGATGAGCAAATGCGTCTAAACATTATACATATCTGACCTTTATTATATACCCCGAATATTTTGTCTCCTATTTCTCCAGAAATTATTATCGGATTTGCACAAAAATAATTATATTTAGCATAATTTTGATATAAGAAATTTGTAATGACATTAAAAAGGAATGTTGCTATTTGCAATATTATAAACTAGCCACTGCATGGCTAGCTCGGCGTTGCCCGTGGTGTTGGTTTTCGAAGCAAACCAACACCACGGGCAACGCCGTGATGTAACTTATTAATCTGGAGTAAAATTTTTCGCAGATTTCAAATCCGTTGAAATTTTTAATCTATCTTTAACGATTCCGATTTTACGAAAAAGAATTAACAATCAAAGTCAAAATGTTTTTTATTTTTTGCTCTCATTCCTTGAAATGGAATAGGACAGGAAATGTAATCTGTTTTTTTTTTTTAACGCGAAGGGCAGAAGATGCAATCTGTTTCACACGACGTCGCAACCTCTTGCGAAAATATAAAACATATGTTCAATTTAAAAATTATTTATTTAAAGAAAATCATATTTTTAGGTAACGATCTAAAGTGAAATTTTCCGCAGATTTACAAATCCGTTGAAGTTTTTACTCTATGTTTAACGGTCTAGGAGATAGAAAAAAGAACTAAGTGACTCCAGCAGTTAAAAGATTTATCGTCTGGCTGGAAAATCATCTCTCCGCGCAAAATCAAAGCGGAAACGAAAAAAATGGTTCCAAGACTGACGACAAGGTCACGTGGGTAGAAAAGGTCAAGATTGGGGTGGTTCTTCTTCAGAAAAAACGCGTTGAAAAACCAATGGAGAATAAAACTATTAAATTCATTTAAAAATCTTCTAGATTGAATTTTAAAATTCGCCGCGACCCAAAAATTGCAAACAATTCGGACTACCTGTGTGCTAAATCTCATTGCTGTAAGCGCCATAGAATCGTCAGGATTTAACGGCAAGAAACAGACAAACAAACACTTCCTTTTATAATAGTAGAGATATATAAATATATACGAAGACAAACCCTTACGAAAATGAAATGCACATTTATTTATAGTAAGCTATATTACAAGTCAAAAGTCCTTTTTGTTTGAATATGCAATTTCAGGGATAACAAGAGGTATTCGGAAACTTTTATGATCGGATGTAGACCTATATCCTTAATTTAGAAATATGGCGATCATTATTTTGTACTGACATGAAAAAATAACGTTAGCTTGGCACTAAAGTTTGAAATATCTAACTTACGTAGATGCCATGAAAAGTACAAAACTAACTACATCACTTACTCTCCCATGTATCCCTTGGATGCTGACATGAAAGATGCTAGCTCCATTGAACTATAAGGGGATCCCATCTCAAACATAATTTTTTTAAAAGAATAGAACTTCAAATTTGGATCATACACATTCTGCTGGTATACCTAAATGAAAACAATAATTGTGATTCAGAACTATTTTTATACACATTACACTATATAAGAACAGTAAAACTTAAGAACAATTGTACAGTCGATGATTGTAGAGAAAAATTTCGTTAAACTCACACACAATTGGACATGAGAGGTTTAATTCCTATGTCCAATATCAAGCGAAATCAACTCTATATATAGACAGTACGTACTGCTATATCTATCTATGATTTGTTCAGGACACATTCTCGCAGGACACAGTAAATTTAAGGGTTATCAGGGTTTCTTGTTTGATCAATTGTTTTAAAAGTAACGACTCTTGCAATATATTTTAACATTTTATTTGTTTCCAAAGATGTTTTACATTTAAATAAATAACTAGAAAAATAATGCATGTCTCAAATGGAAAAACACTTTAAGCTGTATAAAACTCGTTAGAAAATGAATCTGTAAATGATAGTGAAAATATATATGCCTATAAAGATGCTTGTTTTTGGTTATTAAGAGATGAAACGCAATAACATCAAAAACTATATTTGAATGTTATTTTATAGTATAATTTTAGGTATGCACTTTTATCATTGAGGTGTCTTAAATATAAGTGAAAACCCACTTTAAAGTGCTGTGCCTTTATAGCTGTTTTTAATGTTGGTATACGAAACGTCGGGATAATTTGCGTAAACAAAGCACACGATTCATTTATAGAAAGTGAGCAGTATAAAAGGTTTTTAATAATATATCTTAATTGAGAGAAATCGTTTCTAGCACCCATAATTACGAATTACTTTAAGCTCTGATTGCTCGTGTGTTATCGAAGAGTAAATAGAGTAGTAAACCATGGTAGCTTAAACAGTGCAATCAGTTATTTTGATTAAAATAGACGATAATAACTAGGTCTTTAATAATTGCTTAATGAATGGAATAAAAGTTATTTCCTTTTAATAGCAACTTAATTACTGGTTCCGTGTGTAATATTGCAAGATAAATAGTAAAAACGAAATATTATTTCGATTCATGTAAATGACGCAGTACACTCAGGTTAGTAAAATTATCTAGTAAAATAATTTGATTTTGGATAATATGTATCCGTAAACAGCTAAAAAATTGCTTCGATTACCATAATAACGACTTACATTTATTAATGATTGTACTGGTAGTTCGAAAGAATAAAAAGTTAATGAACAACACGAGAAAGTGTTATTAAGGAAATTTTTCCTCCAGAATGTTGCGTACTTATATTCTTTAAAATAGGGAAGTGGCATTACTTTATTTGTAATGCCAAAGTTCGAAACATCAAATGAATACGCTTTGATGATTATTAGAAAACAATTTCATATAACTCACTTCATCAGCTAGTAAAAATAGATTTTCTTCATAAGCGAACTTTATGATGTTCTGTATATCATTCCGTGACATCACGTAACCTGTAACAATAGTATCACTTGAAATTGAAAGATTCGGAATGTACAAATAATCTGCATACAATTTTCAAAACGAAAGAGTTTTTGGCACAGTACGTTGCATTTGATTTACTTATTACTAATTACGAAATTTCTAACATTGACGAACGACATCTACTTAATTATTCATGTCGTTCATACCTTAGCGTACGTTTATTTCTAACGAGTAAAAAGTTATAAATTCTTTCTGCATTCTCAATATATAAAATACGAAATATATAAGAAATTTATCATACGTTAGCAACACCACTAAATCCTAAAAAGTTCCTATTTATTTCAAAACAGATTATTAATTTTTTTAGGTAATTCATTGACAATACAAACTACGCATCAGTATAAAAACATAAAAAGTTTCATAATCCAGGTTTTAGATTTAAAATTAGAAATTCAGTAGATGTGTTATATAATTGTAAAGAACAGCTTTTATGACTTTAAAACTCCAGAGCCGTGGTAATCCGGTTGGAAGAGTACCGGACTACAAACAGGAGGATTTCGAGTCAGAATCCAACCCAAGCCCGTCGTGCACAAATGGGGGCTGGAGCACGTTAAATCTGCTGTGAACTCAAATGTCCTCACGCTGACGTGGTTTGGAAGTTTGGAGAGTGGGGTGCCACCTCAGATATGACCTCGCCATCTGACAGTGGCTCAAAATTAGGTAGTGTTGTCCTCGTACGGGATTGATCCCGGACCGTCACCAATAACAAGTTGTGTAGCTCCAGTGAGACATTAATCTCTACGCTGTGGCGTTTAGATTTTTTTCAGTCGTCTCACAGAACGGCTCTTTGGCCTGACTCTCCGATCCCCTTACCTTACTACCAAACTTGAGCGATAGAGCCGTTAGTGGCATTTAGGACTGACGCTTTCGTTTCATATTATTGTGTGGCGTGAGAATATATATCACCGGAGCGACCTTCTGCTTTTCTCAAAGCGTTCATACCTCACAGTAGCAGGGTAGGGGCTAGGGATGCGACATCGATGTCGATGTTTTCAAAACATCGATGTATTTAATATCGATGTATTGGGGTCGATGTTTTGGTAACATCGATGTTTATACTTGTCGATGTTTTTACGTTGTCGATGTTTTTTTTTAAATGAAAAAAGTACCGTTATAAAAATTTTAAAAATAAACCAAGTAGCATAATTTTTATAATCAGCAAATTGAACATATTTTAGACCAAAGTGACCGAGGATGGAGGGTCTGAAAAGTAGGAATGCGACATCGATGTCGATGTTTTCTAAACATTGATGTTTTAGAAAAAAACATCGATGTATTGGAGCCGATGTCGCATCACTAGTTGCTAAACCAGTTTTAAGAAATTGGGAAACAAGTTTAAATACACTGAATTTTAAAAACATCGATGTTTTAATTTTGAACATCGATGTTTTTCTGTCGATATCGCATTACTAGTTGGTAAACCAGTTTTAAGAAAAGGGAAAAAAATTTAAATACACTGAATTTTAAAAAACATTAATCTTTAAAAACATCGATGTTTTTATGTCGATGTATTATCAACATCGATGTTTTAATTTTGAACATCGATGTTTTGCTATCGATGTCGCATCCCTAGTAGGTGCACCGAACAAATGGAGGGGCCCTCTAGAAGGTCAGTCGCTGTCAGCTAGTAAATGGTGATCGATTCCAGCGGTCACTCAATAAGGGGATAACATCCACAGTAGACAGATCTACACCATGCCGCTGGTGTAAACGAAATTTTAGCGGTAACAATTGTTTACCTGCCGCAGCGTAAAAAAAAAAAAAAGGTTAACTAAAATACCATACAACCATACCACTTTAAAGCTCCAACCATTTTGATATTATGCAACTCTAATAATTCAAGGGATGGATGACAGAAAAACTTAAGAAATCAATCGAAATATCCCTATTTATATAATATTTTACTTGTGTTCGAATAAAAAGTTAACATGAAACTAGTATCAAGTACACCTCTTGGAAAATCAACAGTTTTGTGAGAAATGCATGTGTTAGGACAATTCTTTGTATGTCTAAGAAATTTTAATACGATAATGCAATATCAAGAAATACATTCATGTCCATAAATTAAGGATAACACAGAATCACACGGAAATCGAACTCTAAAGTAAAAATTTCACCTGTAGAATTATCGCACACATCTTCAAGAATAATATCCAAATTACAGGAAGTCATCATATGACGTCGATAATACGTCATAATGACGAGAGTGTAAGAGAGGTGTATATAAGGAATGGTAGCAAAGAAATAAAATTGTTCACAAGTGTTCTGTAAGCCGCTCAGTGCCACTACCGAATAGTTATGGCACAGAGGACGCATGTCGATGATTTCTTACGTGGTAGAATTATCGACCGCCTGGAATGTGGGCCTACTCAGATGGAAGTTTCAGTGGAACTTGGAATCGCCCAAAGTGTCATCTCTGGGCTTTGGCAATGATTCCAAAATGATGGAAATGTCAGTAGACGTTACAGTACAGGTCTCCTACGAGTTACAACGCCGAATGACGACCGGTATTTGGCAGTAACTGCAAAAAGAAGCAGACGGAGCACAGAATCCGACCTTTCTCGTCACCTATCTTCAGCCACGGGTACAACAGTTTCAAGGCAAAACGTTTGCAGACGTTTGGGACATGTTGGTCTTAATGCTTGCAGGCCTGTCAGATGTGTTCCGCTCACGGCAACTCACTGTCGCCTGCGGTTAGCCTGGAGTAGAGAGCATGCAATATGGACATCGTCACAGTGGGCTTGAGTGATGTTTTCCGACGAGTCCAGGCTTAGCTTGTAGTCGGAATCACGGCGGACGTTCATATGGAGAACGCCAGGTACCCGCTACCACCAAGACAACATCATTGAACGACACCGTTATGGTGGTGCAGGATTGCTCGTTTAGGGCGAAATTATACTGGGCTCCAGAACAGATCTATATGTTCAAATCGGAACCATGAGAGGCCAAATTTATTAGGACATCATTCTGGAACAACATGTTCTGTACGTTTGTTTAGGGGTGCCATGGGCGCAGAATTTGTGTTTATGGATGACAACGACCGTCCTCACCGTGCAACCATTGTAAACGAATGCCTTGAATATGAGAATATCACCCGTATGGAAAGGCCAGCATTCTCACCTGACTTGAATTCGATAGAGCATGTGTGGGACATGCTTGGCCGTCGAGTTGCAACCCGACAACCACCTCCTACATGTGTACCGGAACTTCGGAGAGCATTGCTTGCTGAGTGGAGTGATCTTCCCCAAGATCAGCTCTATAATTTGATCCTCAGCATGTCTAGGCGTTGTACGGACTGTATTTCATCGTCTGGGAGACATAAAATGTATTACCCATCATACCAACAATGTCATGTTAAGTTTTTGTACGGTCGATATTTTTTGTAATTGCTCCAGTGAGCAAAAATCGTATTTTTTATGAATGGAAACATACATACACAATCTTTTTTGTTCTTTATCTATTGTTTAATAAATGTGCTTTATGAATAAGTCACGTTTGTTTTATTTCTGAACCTTTATTTGCCGGAGCTGGCATTATCCTTAATTTACGGGCATGAGTGTATGATCGAGAATGGAATTGACGCACTGTACTATAAAACTTAAGAATAAGAACTCGGGTAATCGTATTGTCGCGCACTAAAGTTCATGAAACTTTTGTCGTGAGAAAAGACAAAAGTAATGAAACATTTTGAATAATGACTAGCATGCTGTTCGTTTCTTCGGTAATAACGAATTTTATGAGCGATATCCAAATGATGAGCTGTCGACAAAAATAATGAAGCTTTCATGAAGGACTAACTATTTTTCTTAGCTAATTACACGTTTTCTCTAACAATTCTGTACTTCATAAAAGTCTTAAAAGGGGAATAAGTTAAGAATGAAGGAAATAAGCAAGCACGTGACGATAGAAATGGCTCAAGATGATTGAAAATAAGAGTCGTTTTCTGAATTTGATCATTTAAAGAGGTTTAAACTATTCGAACGAGAGTTTCTAGAAGAACTCAATTTAAAAACTAATTTCTGGATGCTTTATGGATTTATTTAAATTGTACTAGAGCTTTCAATCTTTCGCAATCTTTCGATTGACCAGGAATTTTTGACCCGGGACGTGAAGCCTTCTGACGCAAGCTGAAATGTGTTTAAAGTTCATTAAATTAAATTAACGTTAAATTAAATTAATGTTCGTAAATTAAATTAATGTTCGTAAATTAAATTAACGTTTAAAGTTCAGAGGTTTTAAAACATTTAACGCAATCTTTCGACTTTTTAAAACACCAAACCATTGACCAGGAATTTTTTGTCCCGGGACACGCAGCCTTCTGAAACAAGCTGAAATTTGTTTAAAATAATAGAGTTTGTAGGTCTGAACACCGGCATTGTTATTTCAAACTAATTTATAAACCGTATCATTGACCGGACAGTTAAGCCGCAAGCCGTACCACTTGGGTTTCCAGGATTAATAATTACTAAGACTTTGGGATCGCAGTACGGTCTAGATTCATTGATTGCTCTTCGTAATTCATCAATGTCCACCGACCATTGCCTGTCTTCATTCAAGTAATAACTGATCTGAAAAAGAAGACCAGACAACCATGTCAAAATAAAGATAGATTGAGCGAATCGTATGAATTATATTCAAGTTGCATCAGAAAAGTGGATAGCCAAGTCATTTTTTTCCCACTCAATTTTTTATTTAAAATTTGTTGGATAAAGGGGATAACTACGATTTTTTTTTGGTATTTTAGCTCAATTTAAACAAATACTTTAGATTTTAAAAAGATACAGTAAAGTTAATTTTTAACGCACTGATTAAAAGCTTAATTGAAGAAACAGGAAGAGAAAAACCAACCAAAACTGACAAATCTTTGATTTAACACAAAAGTAAAGAATTGTAAGAAATGAGTCTTAACTGTTAAAAATGAGTTAAATAAGAATGAATAATAACGAATAAAACGGTTTTTTATTGTTAAAAATGAGTTAAAAAGAGAATTATAAGAAATATGTTTTTTAGCCTAATATACACACGCTTTCAACTCGATATTGAATATCTGGTGTATCACGGTTTTATTATCATTACTATTAAGTTCTAAATAGCTAAAATATGATTAAAACCCAGCAAGAGAGAGATTAAGATGAACTAAAAGCATAATTATAATATCTGAGGTAGGCCTAACACTATATACGATTAAACGTTTGAACGATGAGAATAACTGAATTGTTTATTTCGAAAGATATTATCTGTCCCTATTTTCTAAACCTTATAACTACATGTTGCCTCAATGGTTGCCTGTTTCAGGATGGACATTTACAAACATCAAATGTCCTTGAGTGTATCATTGTAAAACCCACAAGTAAAAACTAATTAAAACACGATAAATTCGTACATATTACCCTTGAATATCTAACAGCTCGTAATAAAATTTAAAAATATCACCCAAACTATTTGTTTTTAGGAAGATAATTTTGATTCACGCAATGTTTCAAAAACTGAAATAAAATCATATTTCTTACTTGGTACATTCCATACTCGGCCACAGTAGAAGAAAACAGTGGATATTGTGGAATTGGTATCATAACACCAGGGGGTTTATCGCCATTGCTATTATTGAATAAACAAAGTACAGCCTAAAAAAATAATTTCACAAGAACTGTATTCTGAATATGTATTAATAATAGTGAAACAAATTTTATTTTAACGTATTTCTTAAAGAGTCATTAAATTAAATGGCATATAAGACAGAGAGAACTTAAAAAATTATTTTTGATAATGATAGATTTATGAATAATTTCAATTAGCAGTGTAAACGTTTTGAAGTTTTTTTTAAATTGAAGTCTGGAGCGCGGATTCCTACTGAAATTTCTCTGAAAGCAAATCAACCCCTAAAAAAGCAATATGCAATAATAATGATAATAATAGTGAGCAGCAATTTCACAATGAAATAGTAAAAGTAGAAGCAATTATATTTTTTAAACATTGATTGAAATTTTTTTTTATCGCTGTTGTAATTCGCCAAATTAATGGTAAAGCATTGATATTAATATATATGGGCTGTTTGTGGCTGTGCATATATAAATCGATACATATCTTTGGCGGTATTTAGAATCATTTCCCCCATGTGATTCCTTCCAATAAGATAAGAAAGTTTTGCATAAAGTCTTATTTGATAATTGGGTCGATTATGTATAACCGTTTAAAATATACAAATAATTTATACTTTTTTAAATTCCAATTTGATGTCACCTCCATAAACAGCAAGAAATTCGAAAAGAATAATTTGCAATTCAAAGTATTGACTTATTATTCAACCAACAGAGTAAATTTCAAAGATATTTTATAAATTATTCTTTAAATTTCTTGCTTTTATTGGAGGTGATATCTGATTGGAAGTTTGTGAAAGCTCCAATAATAAATTAATTTTCAAAGGCTGGATAAAATTTAAAGAACCCCATTCAGAATTTTATTTGCATATGTTTTTGATTGGTTTGATTTTGTCCGACCTCTCTCTTAAAATTAATTTTTTATTCGTGATCTGTTATTTCAAATCGAATATCAGCAGCGTGAAATTAATAAAGCATATCTACTATTATAAAAGGAAGTGTTTGTCTGTATCTTTCTCTGTACGCAGTATCCTGACGAATCTATGGCACTTACAATAATGAAATCTGGCATACAGGTAGTCCTAATTTTTGGCGATTTTTTGGTAGCGCCCTAATTTTTAAATTTAATCTAGAAAATTTTTTAATTAATTTATTGGGCATTTAATTATTATTATTTTCCTTAGAATAGCAACAGTTATAAAGATATGTCAGATTCCAAATTAGTTTTTTTCGTTTCCGTTTGATTTTCCGAGGAATGATTTCAGCGGACGAACAAAACAAATAAAGTTTTAACTGGAGTTATGTAGTTCTTTTTTTTCTATCTCCTGTATCTTTAACGATAGAGTAAAACTTTCAACAAATTTGAAATCTGCGGAAAATTTTACATTACATGTAAACCTAAAATATGATTTTCTTTAAATAAATAATTTTTAAATTGTAACTTTTATATTTTTTCTAATACGAATTTGACCTTCGTGGTTAAATAGATCAGATTCATTCATTTTGATTTCCTAAGCAACGGATTCGAGTGAAGCAAAACAAATAAAAAGTTATGATTTGTGTTCTTTAGTGCTTTTTTACTATCTCAGCGATCGTTAAAAAAATAATATAAATTTCAACGGATTTGAAATCTGCTGAAAATTTTACAATAGATCGATACCTTATACATTTGATTTTCTTTTAAAATTTAACTTTTCAGTTGAATATCTTTTATATTTTCCGCAAGAGATTGCGACGTCATCCCTGTTGGATCTCTTCGCAATTAAATGGGAATGTGTAGCAATCACACACACCGGGGTTGGCGAGCTTTAGCGAGCAGTGATCACACCTCACCGCAGGAAAAGGACTATCACGGGCGACGCCATGCTGGCCACGCGGTGGCTAGTTGACTAATAACATTAATCATTACGTAGATACTTTTGATATTATAAATACACTCTATAACAAAAAAAAATCGACGCACCAAGGAGTTGTCCGATGGAGACAAAAATTGGTGGATAGGAAAACTATGTGCAGAATAGAAAATGATTAAAATTTCAGAACAATTGAATGATTTATTTCAGAGTTACAGTAACGAGCTCAATAAGGTGTTGACCCGCCTCTAGCCTGGATGCAAGCTGCCACACGGCGTGGCATAGACGGATAAAGCTCCCGGATGGTCTCCTGCGGTATTTTTTTGCCAAGTTTGCTCCAATTGTCGGACTACGTCATCAACATTCCCTACCGGATGCAGTCGCCTTCCCATCATATCCCAGACATGCTCGATGGGAGAGAGATCTGGTGATCTGGCTGACCAAGGAAGTGTTTGACAAGCTTGAAGACAGTTCATAGCAACACGTGACGTATGTGATCTGGCATTGTCTTGCTGAAAAATAAGCCCAGGGTACTGCGAAAGGAACGAAAGCAGAACAGGTCTCAGAATGTCGTCAACGTACCGCTGTGCAGTAAGTGTACCTTTAATGACGACAAAAAGGGGTCCGGCTATCAAGGGAAATGGCACCCCAGACCATAACTCCTTGTTGAGTGTGGCGTGCAATAGTGTAAGTAGGATCGGAACGATGCCTTGGGCGTCTCCCGACACGTCTTCGATGATCGTCAGGACACAGTTGGAAGCGGGATTCGTCGCTAAAGACTATACGTCCCCAGTCAGTATCATTCCAGCCTGATCAAGCCTAGCACCACTAATCTGGCTCGACAGTGTGCAGGCGTGAGTGACAGGTGGCGTAACGGTCGGTACGAGCGTAGATTTCGCTCTCTCAGCCGTCTGTGAATGGTCATGGTGGACACTCGTGTGTGGGTCGCACGACTGATGGTTGATAGCGATAAATCAGGCGCTGTGACAGCTGATCTGACAATCATTCTGTCCTCGCGATCTGTTGTGACCCTACGTCGACCGCTACCATCATGACACTGAAATCTGCCATTGTCCACCCACTCTTGCCAGCATCTTCTAATCGCCGCACCGCTTCGACTCACATGACGAGCGATTCTCCGATTTGCCCAACCTGCCTCTTTCAATCCAATGATACGACCTCTTTCAAACTCTGAAAGTTGCTCGTAATGAGCTCGAATCCTACGTCGAGGCATTTTTTCAGTCGTTGAAAGGTATCCTAAATCGCAATGCAACAGAAATTTTTAACAACAGTTCAAGAACAACTCCTTATATACATCTGCTCGATGCGCAGTTCCGATACGCTGGAGATCGCACTATTCATTCATTGGACACCAAATTTTAATCATTTGCATATTTGGTCAAAACATTTTTGCATACGAAATTTCAAAGCAATCGGAGGATTCCATCTTGGTGCGTCGATTTTTTTGTTATAGAGTGTAGTAAGATATTCAATCAGCTGTTTCAAGTTAATTAGTCATTGCCATTTTTTGAATCCAATAAAATATTCTATCTAAAAAAGTAATTGATGCGAATATAAAGTTGAAGTTAGTGTTACTGATTGGTTCAATCTCAACCAACCTTTGAAAGGGAATTCAAAATTGGTAATTTCCTACTTCCAATCGGATGCCATCTTTGATAAAAGGAATTATCTAGCATTTACCATATATACCAGGGGTTGGCAAATGCGGCTCTTCGTTGAGTTAAGTGCGTATCCTATTGAAAATTTGAATCCGTTATTTTTTATTATTTCAGAACTTTTTTCATGAATCTTGTTAAATTGACTAAGTAAGTGAAGACCAAAGATCTTCGTGAAAGGGGTTATCCTTTTTATTAATACCTTTCTACTATGTCTTACTTTCATTATTAAAATTTTGAAATAATAACTTTGTATTTTCTTTTTCTTAGCTATAGTTTCTTATATGTGTGCTTTACATAGATTTTAAGATTTGTGTAGATTATGTAAAACCAGATTAATTTAATTTAATTTAATTTGAATATGTGTATTTAATACTATGTAACAATGTCATGGCTTCTTTATTATACTATATAAAAAAAACCGGAATGAGGCTCTCATTGACCTAATGCGTGTTTACCCCTGGTATATACTATTGGTTGGTTGAACACCAACTGTGTACAATGAGATATTGATACTTTCGCACATCCAGTTGGACAAAGGGTGCTGAGTCCTAGGGGGCCGAACTGAATTTTCATGGGAGTTCTGGTTCCTCTCAAATATTTGTGTGACAAATATACCTATACGCTTATCATCTCTCTCGGTGTAATAAAATTGAAATTTTCAAAATACACACAAATGTTGTGTCTTACACATACTCAAAAAAAAAGAGCCGCGGTAGCCCAGTTGGTAGAGTCGCGGATTAAGAACCGAAGGGAGTTCGAGAATCGATCCAACCTGAGACCTTTGTGTACGCTCAGGGGGCTGCTGCATGTTAAATCTACCGTGACCTCAAATATTGGTTGGTGTGGTATGGAAGTTCGGAGATTGAGACACGAACTCGGGTACTGAATTCGTCATCTGACCGTAGTTCAAAACTACAAGGGGTCGACCTCGGATCTTTCCCTTCCTGACAGAACCCAGACCATCGTCAGTATTCCGTTGTGTTGCTCAGTGCGGCGTAAATTCAACAGCCTACCTATATATAACCTCTCTAACAGTTTTCCATAATTTGTCGCCAATTAATACAGTACAAATACAGTCACATTTCCAGGGCCCTCTGAACCCTCGGGCATACACGTCATTCGGCTCTAATGGACGTGACAAATAGTCCATGAAGATTGTTAACATCGCCTGTTAGAATTAAGAGTAAAATAATTTGCATGATTTATTTACTTGCTGCAAGAGCTCAATAGCTGAGTATAACGTGTCGCCATCTATTGGAAGAGAGAGAAATTACAACTATCCATTAATATATCGCACCGGCTAGAAAAGTGACACAACTCAAAGTTGCAGAATTTGAGAAACATCAACTTAAAGGATACTATAAAACTTATATTGAAATAGTATAAGCTTCTTTTAAATTTTAGGTAAGTATTTATGGTGGTAACTTCTATTATATTCCATAGAATAGTAATATAACACGCTGGAGCACCTCATACATATTTTTCAATGACATAACATCAAAATTTTTATTTTGCTGTTATTTTGCCGGGGTGCGATATATTTTTCTATCGTCTTGTACTTTTCGGATGAATGTTTGAAACATCTGGGTTTTTTTAATATTTCTTGTATTCAAATATTACCTTTTGCTGTTATAAACAGCTGGTCACAAAAGAAAGTGTTCGAGGTAACTAAAGCGTTCGAGATAACCTATCTAAAGCGATATAGTTTTACTATTGAAGGACGCATAAAGTTAGAGATAAAATGCATCACAGAAACAGTACGTGCATTTTGTAACTGCAATATTTTTAAAGTTAAAAAAGTTACAAACATACTCGTAAACCATCAGTAGCTCCTGTTGACAGAAAAATGTCTTCATATGACACTGGTACGCCATCTCTCTGCTGAATAAACTTAGCTACTTGCTGGCGCACAACTGCTAAGCCCGTAAAGCCATTATATGGTCCTTGGAATGGAAAAAAGAAAAGTAATAAGGAGAAGAATCAAAATCTTTGACAGTTGAGTTCAGTAAGTGAAGTAACCACTGAAAATAATGAAACAATTTTTCAATTCAGTATTTTAACTATTCCTTTAAATTTTTTAAAGATAGAAATATGTCGTAGTATACGTTAGCACATAAAAATAAGTCTTTAAAATTCAAAATGAAGAGTTTATTACTCAATGCTAAAATTTGTTACCGATCCATTTGTGTGTGAATATTAAATTTTATCAAATTGTAATCAAGTGTCAAATTCTGCAAAATAAAATCAACAAAGATTCGACTAACCTACATTATGTCCAGTGCAGTTTGTTAGAATAGTCATAGCTCTCTGTTTTACGTCTGATGGGTAATAATCACTTTGAAGAAGATTAGGGTTTATGCAAACAGCAGTAATCTATAAAAGTTTGAGACTACAGTTAAATGGATTTAGAAATGTTTCCACATATTTTAAAAGGTATACAATTAATGGTGCCTACTATGCAGGATATGGTGGCTTAAACAAAGTATAGTTGGGCTTATCAAGCTTTTAGCGAGACGTGAGCAAGACAATACAATTTTTGCCCCCCTCCCCTCCAAAATATCGTAACGTGGTCTTGTACCATTTTTACCTATGAATAGGACTATCAAAGCAGCGCAATACCTCATCATTCTGGACCATCATCTCCATCCTATGTATCAACTCTGTTCCCTGAGAAGCAACCTGTGCTTCAAGACAACAATGCTCAGTTTCACACTGCTACGTGTGTCCAAGTATTTCTCGATGAGCACGAGTATGATATATAACATCTCTTCCGGCCTCCTTAGTCCCTTGATCTTAAATATAATTGAACTTTTACGGGTACATTGGAGGACTGCATGCAAGTCTTTCACTTCCAGTTAAGCTTCCTGAACTAGAAACCGCTCTGCACAAGAAATGAATGCGCATTCTCTTGAACATCGTGCAATACCTGTACATGTACATCGCACATTCGTGTCACAAATGCTCATGTTATTTTGTCCGTCACTTGTATGGTATTGAAAGTTAATTTTTGCAATAGTGGCTAAGTTCACCACAAGCTAATACATAACACATTTTTACTAACGTGAAACTACTTTTTCACTACAGCTGAAATGCAGAACTTTAGAAATCTGATGAGTATAATTAAACGTCTCGTAAGAAACATTAAGAATGGGACTTTCTTTTAAATAAAATAAAGCTACCCAATTTAAATTAAAAAATGTGCATAGAATAAAAAAAATTTACAGATTAAAAATTAGCATCCCATTTTTAATGTACCCGTTTCACGGCGTACTTGAGAAGGCAAGTATAAAACCGGAGGCGAACATTTGTCATTACTTTACTGGACAAGATTAATGCATTATAAAGTTCTGTTTTATCAAGGAAGATAAATTTTAATTACTATATCATTTCCAAGTAATGCAACACATCATTAGATAAGTATTATCCAGTCTATCACAATTTTGAAAGCGAAATACCTTACCTGCCGGAAAAATGTCATCGGCTTTTGACCCATTCCTTGTGGGTCACCAGCATGTGCGTGTATCACTTCATCGAAGGGAAACTTCACTCCCTATGAAATGAAATACTTGTTGCTGAATAAATAAATGAGAAACAGTATAGTTAAACATGTAAAACATTGGATACTTAGCAGAAAAAAAGCATTGGCGCACCCAGGGGGTGGCTGATGGACTTTAGCCAACCCCAAAGCCCATGGTGTATCAAAATTAATTGTTCTTCCACTTGATAACATCAGCAATTAAAGTCTTGTAGATTTGCTAAAATATTCTACGCCAAACGCAAACAAAAGGCTGAGTTCATGGTAAAGTATACAGAAGCTACACTAAATTAATTTCAGTGTCTCGCGGTTTCTTTCCGCTTTCTTCAGATGTTTGACGGCAGGGAAAGGAAACTTAAATCTCATCGTATGGGACAACCTATAAAGGTCAACCCCAGTTCCTGGAGGGGTGAAATCCTACCCTTTTCCGTAACATAGCACCAAATCGGCTGTTTCTTATGTTGAGGTCAATTGGTATATGTTGTCGAAAGTAAGGTGTGCGCAAGGAGTAGCAGGAGTCGTATGCATTCTTTCAAGAAACCAGCGCTAACTTTCAACTACACTGATGTCCAAAATTATCTTTACATGCATAGAATCACGAATTTCTCAGAAACTGTGAACTATGATTTTACGAATTTGTCTGTAATGAGACATATCATCATAACGCATAAAAACAAAGAAAAAAAAATTTAATACCACACTGCATATGATACACTCACTGCCAAAAGTTAAGCACGGAAATGAAAATGTTAATTTCCAGAAGCCAATCTGAATTTGAGAGGCTGAAATTTGTTGCAGAGGTAGATGGAAGTATGCAAATGTGTTATGTAACAGCCAATCACGGTTTCGTGTCGAGAAATATGCAAAAAAGGCAGTCGTATACGAAACCAGCATTGTGAAGGGTTAGAGGAGTTGGATGTAAGTGCTGATAAAAAGTGTTTAGAACTTTTGTACGATTAGTTTTCAAGACAGACGTGTTTCTACGGCTTCCAGAAAACGAATGGCAGATAGTGAGCACTGGCGTTCTGTGGGACGCCTTGAAGCAGGGCAATCAATCACTGATGTTGCTATTTTCTTCGGCATTCAAAATTCCGTCACTTCACGAATATGGAAACAATTCAAAACAAGGCAAACAGTTGTCCGAAGACCTGTGGCTGGCCGCCCAAGGGTTACGACTACCGCAGAAGATCTATATATTGCTGTTGTAGCGAAGCGGAATCAAAGAGCGACCTCAACACGTATCACATCAATGGTTGCAGCGTCCATTGGAAAGACGATATCAGCAACTACTGTGCGCCGGAGGCTACACATGAATGGACTGTACGCCCGGGTACCACAAGTTTATGTTCCTTTATTCGTCCAATCAATAAGGGCACGATTAAAGTGGTGTCGGCAACATGTGAATTGGACTGTGTCTGATAAAGATAAAGTTATGTTCACGGAGGAGTCGAGATTTGCCCTGGAGCCAGAAGACAAACGTGCAATGGTCTGGAGATAACAAGGCACACGCAATCGGACACAGAACATCATCGAGCATCACGCATTACGAGGTGGAAACATCATGGTGTGGGCCAGTATTTCGTTGGGAGATCGCACCGACCTCCACATCTATAGACGGGGTTCTGTGACCGCTGTCCGGTATCGGGATAAAGTCATAGAACCCACTGTGAGATTGTACGCTGCAGCAGTTGGTCCTTCTTTTGTTTTAATGGATGATAATGCGCGTCCCCGTAGAGCTGGCATCGTTGATGACTACCTGGAGAGTGAGGGGATTCGTGTATGGTTGACCGGCGTACTCGCCCGACCCTGATCCCATTGAAAATCTTTGGGATGCCCTCAGCCGTGCTGTGTCTGCACGTTTCCCACTCCCATCTACTCTCACAGTGTTACAAACTGCTCTACAGGAGGAATGGCGATTACTTGATTCTGGGGTGGTTGATCACCTCATGGAAGCATGGTCACACGCTGTAAACTTTGTATGAGGATGAGGGGTGGTCACATACCCTATTAATTTCGTTTTATTATTTTTATTTTTTGGATCTAAACATCATTTTGTTAATGACTCCAATATGAGTCCATCTTATAATTTATGAAAACTCAATGTTGTTTTCATCTTTGTAGTTAATTCTTTGTTTTGCTTCATGCATAAACCTATTTCCTACTTTCCTCCCTCATTTCGTGCCAATCAAAGCTGTACTTGTCGTTTTTTTCGCATTTTACATTTCGTGTTCAACTTTTGACAGTGAGTGTATAAAACTGTATCATGAAACCATAAAAATGGCAATAATGTGAGGCAAAGAAAGTTCATAAAAAAATGAACAACTCTGAAAAAAATCAAGGCTTATGAATTTAATATGGAATGTGATCACCACTGACTTGTACACACATATCACAACGTGATTTCATGCTGGCAATAATGTTGTTAACCACAGTTTGGGGAATTAAGTTCCATTCCTCCATCAATGCGATCTCCAGGGCATTTATATCTTTAGGAGGAGTATGTCTCTCCGTGCAACTGCTTTTCCAAGGTAATCCCATAAGTTCTCTATCGGGTTTTGATCAGGAGATTTTGCTGGCCACGATATTCGCTCAATGACTTCATTTTCAAGGAATTCCGTCGACGAGGTTTGCTCGATGTGTACGAAAATTATCGTACATAAATAAAAAATCAGATCCATATGCACCTCTGAAAAGTTTTAGATAACGTTCTAAGACCTCCTCCCGATATCTCTGGCCGGTTACAGATCCTCTGTTGAAAACATGTAGGAGCGTACGTCCATCGATCATTAGTCCACCTTACACCATCACACCATTCCAAAAACGGTCACATTCCATAATGTTGAAGGAAAATTTCGCGTTCCTGGCTCCCTCCA
The DNA here is from genome assembly GCA_947359465.1 of Metellina segmentata. Classification (NCBI taxonomy): domain Eukaryota; kingdom Metazoa; phylum Arthropoda; class Arachnida; order Araneae; family Tetragnathidae; genus Metellina; species Metellina segmentata. The sequence continues at coordinate 62,911,507 of OX375884.1, forward strand.
GATGTATAAACGCTTAGAATAAGATGTTAAACTAAACCTCGACTCATCAGTAAAGAGAACATGGGTCCATTGGTGTTGAATCCAGTTCTGATGTTCTTTGCACCAATTAAAGCGATCCTTCTTGTGTTGTGAAGACAGTGAAACACATACCCTAGGCTTCCTGGCATAAAGGCCTTTTTCATTAAGCCTTCTGTTTACACTTTGCCATGATACTACAGTTTCCGTTGCGGCTGCAAGCTCTGAACTTAACTGCCGAGCAGTAAACTTCCTGTTACGGCGGGCAGTTATTGCCATAAATAGATCTTCATAAGCAGTTGTTATACGTTTACGACCTTGTCCAGGCCTCCTTACAACAGTTATATGTCAACAGATATATATATATATATATATATATATATATATACTGTCTGTCTTCAAATACTCACACAACTCAATGCTTCCATGATTGTCTGCCCTGCTTCTAAACGACCAATAATGCGCAACTTCACAGATTCTTCCAAATGATACTTCAGAGTCGTCATAACAAACCTTTTCGAGTCCTTACACACTGAAATCAAACGCTGTATTGCAGAAATTTACTCAGATATCCACTTTGCGCAAAGCGCTTGATTCACCGTCGGATGACGTAACGCCTTGATTTGCATATCATAAACCGTTTGAACACTTTTAGTTGAATAATTCTAATTAGGCTTGTCTTTCACACATTCCCTGCAAAAATGGATTACATCGATTGGGTATTTCATGGAATATAATTATTTTTGGGCATGTAAAGATAATTTTGGACATGAGTGTTAGCAGGAACCGCCAAGGATCAATGAGTTTAGCTACCTATCATGGTAGCAACCATAGACGTGAAATATAAGAAGATGGAGCATTGCTATTGAGAAGAGCTCCAAAAACAGCGACCAACATGTTGCCAACATGATTTGGTATCTCACAGACTTGCTTGGCGGTGTGACTTTTTATGACAAGGTAGGTGCGTGAATCTGCATTTCTATAGAGTGGCGGCAAAAGTGGTGAAATCGCCAGTCTACTACTATCATATAATAAATCAATGGAACAATCTGATGATGAATCAACGGTTGGGCGTCTACTCCCGTCCCAGGGACCAATCAGATTATGATTGTTTGGTTCCACCCAGCAGACGAAATCAGTCTAAGGGTCATGTTACTGCTAACTTTGATTACATGATCCTGGGCACATTAAAAGGTTCACATTGGTCACTCGATATCTATATTTCCTCTATGCTGACAACCTACGAGCTGTAGGTGGTGCAAGTTAGATTCCTCTAACTTACCCAAGTTGCATTTCTCTTTATGTGTCAGTAAAGCTTTCTATGTGCACACTATCCATTTACTCGACATTGTCTGTCTTGTCCTTGCGCCTCAAAACCTAACCAATTATATTTAACTTTTGACATCTTCAGTGTTTTTTTCTTTTATAACAGTGGGGCGTAGATGTAACACAAACAAACCATTTTTAAACTTTTCCAAACCCATCCATCTTCTAGCCCTAGAAACGGTCGGAAGGCTATTGGATCAGGGGATGGGGTTGGGAGGTATTTGTGGAGGAAATAAGTTTCACTCCTCCCAAATAACTACACCAGTACCAAGATTACGACCATTTTCTCAGCCTCTCGCAAAGAGAAATTCGAGATAGATGAGTAGATGGTAGACGAATTGACGTCGCTCTGAAAGCAACACAACGGGCTATTAAAGCGATTTCTGGGAGAGAGCCATGTTTTAAATGTCACATATAAAGCGATTCACATCTGTGGTACCATGTAGAGCTGTTTTCGGCGTGAGAATGACCATATTTATGCCATTTTCAACGTGATGTAAAAGTTAGAGCTAGTGAGTTGGGTCATAGCCTTTTTCGAAAGTTGAGGAAGTTCAGAATTTCACGGACTACCATTTCAATTGTATACTGCGGCTACAAGAATTCTGGGGAAACTGTAACTTACGACAGCAGTGTGGCCCTAAAAACCTTCTGGGCGAACATGACCAGCGTCGGCTGGCAAGAACTTTTTTACGTGATTGGAGTGCAACACTGCCTCAAATAACATCGAAATACAATGCTGAGTCCTCAACAAACATCAATACTGTGCAACGTTCCCTCAAAGGTATGGTCTTTAGGAGCCGACCGCCTAATTCGAATACTCGACACATAGCCATGCGCCTCACCTATGCTTGGGAACACCGCCACTGGACATTTAATGACTGGAAACGAGTAGAATAGTCTGGTGAGTCACGTTTCCAACTGTGTCGGGCATATGGAAGGATCTGTCGGAGAAACGAAATGAAGCCATGGATCCCACACGTCAACAAAGGACATTGTACTGTATGGTAGTGCCTCCTAAATGGTATAAGATTTGTTTACCTGGCATTCAATGGTGCCACTGGCAAACCTAAAAATTTGTTTGATAGGTGAATTCTATGGTTGCATCCTTTCTAGCGAGTTACACCTGTTCATGTTTTGTATTTATTCTGATGGTATTTGCCTCTTCCCACAGAACAATGCGCCGTCACACAAGTCTAGACATGCCAAATTATGATTAGAGGAACACTCATCTCAGTTTAGGGTCTTTCCATTCCCACTTAAGTCATCAGATCTCAACGTTATCGAATACATCTGTTATGCCATGGAACGCGCTGTGAAATACAGAAATCCTCTTACTTGGGATACAATAAAAGTGTGGACCGCTCTGCTGGAATTTATTTATGTGTTGGTGTAAAATTTCTTAATAATTCGGGAAAACACTGAGAGATTCTATACAACAGAATTATTTGGCCTCATTTTTTGCTACGCAAGGATTTATTTACACCCGGGGTCGTATGGCTACAAGTGGTAAGAGATTTAGTAACAGAGAAAGAATAACAAACAACTTACCATCGCTATCTCTCTTTCAATTTCGTTTCCCCGAGATACTACTAGACTCGGCCAAGGAAATTCCATGTGTCGTAGGTTTTGATTGATTGTGTCATCTGTTAAGATCGGATTAAGATCCATCTTTTTCTTAAGTTGTATGTCTACATGTTAAAAATAGAGAATCTCTTGTAATCGAGTGAAAACTGCACCAGACATGACAGTTTTATTTGATCATGACATCTCAAGTTTATTTCATTGAAATAATATATTTAGACAGCTGCTTCCACCCAGCAGTATATAACTGAATAATAAATTTCAAGCACCACATTTTTTCAAATGAACTTTTGCTGATATGACACATTAAAGTATATCCTAGATTAATTTTAAATAATAAAGATAAACAGAGTAGTTCCCAATACTTAAAAAAATGTGAGACATGTCAGATTATAATATTTTAAAAATCTAAGTAACACAAAATAATTAAATTGCATTTCGAATGTCGACTAACTGAAGTGCTTTTATGTGAACGATTGTATATTTTATAATTTCCATTCAAAATCCAATTACATTCTTCATACATTTACTTTCCATTTCAAGATCACACCACCGCTCCAGCTGCTCACAATAAATGAAATTTCGATTCCCACTGAAGAAGCAGAAAAATCTTTTCCATTTAGAGCCACACTGTGAAGCTGTTATTGGTGATAGCATATTGAATTGTGAAAAGAAAATATTGCACAATTCTGCAAGTGATAATTTCCCAACTAACACGAATAATCTGAGAAATTTAATTTTGTTAACATGATTCTTCCTTGGTGTTGGAACTTTCCCACACTCGGCAGAGTACATTAAAAATCTATTTTATTTTTTAACTATTATTTGATGAACTAAAACAAAAAACGTTTCGCGTATATTTACATTGATGTGATAAGTGTCAGAAATTTTCAAAATAGCCTTCTCTTAAAAGATTTATTTTTCCTAACATGCATAAGAAGTAAAAACTTTCTCGGCTTATTTAAAATCGAAATAATCATACTAATATTTGTAATTAAACATTTCATCAAGATTTACGTAAAATTGAGATGTGTGAGTGTAACTAAAATTAGCTGTCAAAATATGTGTTTCTAATTCTTTGAACATTCAGGTTGACGTTCTAAGTAATTAGAATAAATTACTAATATAGTCCAAATAGTATTTAAACCCTCAAGTGTGTGCGTGTTCCTACTTAATTTTATGATTTAACAGTTCATATTTGAAAATTAAACACAGATTTTAGCTAGTACTGTAAATTTCATGTATACAAAGTTGCAATAAAATTGTAAAAATCAAAACATGACTTTTAAAAAAGTATCGACATACCTTGACTAACCAATGACGTTTTAAAAGAATGGTCTTCCTTGCGTTTTTCTAAATCTTCTACATCTGGTCAGTTTTCGCTCATTAAAAAATCCTCGTTTACATCTGATGGCATACACTACGACATTCAAAAGACATCGAGCGCGTCGCCTTCACGGTTTAAAAATAGACATTCATTATTTTTAACTGAGGAGAAAATGTAGCGCTTTTTCAGAGAAAAAGTTGTGAGCGCGCGTCAAATTTACCGCTACGAAATCTTGATATTAAAGACAAAAGGTATAAATGTAATCTAGTAGAAATCGTATCAGATTTATGTGTTAATCTCAATTACCTCACACCACGAAAATATTTATCCCCAAAACAATACAAAAGCCGATCATATAAAGAAAATTTTTAAGTTTTGTGATATTTGACGAAAGTTGAAATAATACAATAATAAACCTACCCCAAGTGGCAGCCCCGTATTTAAGATGTGTTCACAGGGGATTAGATACCACGTAGGTACGCGAATAAGATACTAGGAGGTGTCAATGATGTACTACCTTTTTCCACCCTATCATATTTATGCTGTTTGCATCGCGAATGAAGAGGACAGCTCAATTAATGAACAGCGGAGCTATGATAACTGCTATTTTAATGGTTTGGTTTAAACCTTGGTGGTTGACTCGACGGAGTATCTCGTCATTGGTAAAAATGAACGAATATATTGAAGGACTAGATTTCTCGTCAAAAGAAAAAAACGACCTGAAAAAACGATCTCATCAGAAAACGGCAATATCTTCAGGAATTCAATCGGCATTCTAAATGACAAGATATCTCGTCGTTAGTAAAATTGGCCAAATTTTGATGGACGAGGTATCCCATCCAAACCACTTGGAGAGTTAAGATAAAAACATATTATCGATAACTTTAGTCATGCTGTTTTGCAACGAAGGGATGAGTTTGCAACACGTGGCATGAGATGTGATTAAGGCGTAATTGTTGGTATATATCTGTTCCCACGTGGTATGAGGCGTTAACTTTCTGAGACAGAAAAACCACCTCTTGTGGTAGTTGGGACATATAATTCAAGCCCTACACATAGGGAAGGTTTACCGGTACCATAACATCCGGGGCTGAAGCGGGATCGGAAAAAATGTGATGCGTTATATGTCAATCTGTTTTCTAAGTTTCAACTTAGTGAATCTTTTTAATTTATTTTAATACTAGCAGGCCAGCACGGCGTTGTCCGTGAGTCTTTTCGTGTCCTTACTGATACTGAAAACATTAAAAAAACAAACAACACTTTTAAGAATTAGTACCACCTCCACCCGACATGATACGGGCATGTCGCAAATTCGTGTAAAATTCGGACTACCTGAGGTATCGATCAGGTGTAAAATTTTCCGCTGATTTCAAATGCGTTAAAATTTTCACTTCATCTCCAACGATCACGAAGATGAAAAACCTCAGTCCTTTTTGTGTTCGTAATGAATATCTTCAAACATGGTTCCCACACCTTTATCCAAAAAAAATTCAAGGACTTTTAAGGACTTTTCAAAACCAAAAAAATATTTTTCAAGGACCTAAAATTTTTTATAACGACCTAAAACAAGGCATACACAAAAGTTGTCAATTAAAAAGAAAAATATTAAAAAAAAAATAACAACTGTTAGTCAAAAAAGGGAAAGGTTATTGTCAATTTTGAGAACAATTTGGATTTTCTTTTCTCACAGAACCTGATTTTTTTTGTTGCAGAGTGGGCTTCTTGTTTCAATGCTAACTTTCAGGCTACTTGCGCACATATTGATTTCCGTCGTGCGATAAAATATCGTACGATAAATTCTTTTGGTGGCACGAAGAAGAGTATGAGAAGCGGCCGTCTTAATGGAGACCAGAAGTGTCAACTTAGACGGATAGCCATACTGTGGAGATCTAGACCTAGTATTATAAGTATATCACATAGTGTCAAAGCGTGAAACACCGGTTTCATTCAGAATGAGGCTCAAATGGCACACATGCTGTGGAGGAAACTAGTCTGGACAATTTCCAATGCAAGACGAAATTACACAATTATGTACTTGTTAAAAAAAATCACGTACTTTCAAGGACTTTTCACCAAGTTTCGTAATTTTCAAGGACTTTCAAGGGCCCCTAGTTAGGAAAAAAAATTTCAAGGACATTTAAGGACTTTTCAAGGACCGTGGGAACCCTGAATGATGTGAAATTCGTATTACGAAAATATAACTTGCAATTGAAAAATTATTTAAAAAAAGAAAATCACATCTAAGGTATCGATCTGGTGTAAAATATTTCGTAAATTTCAAATCCGTTGAAATTTTCACTCTTATCTTTAAAGATCGAGAAGATAGAAACGTGGACTAAAGAATAAAAAAGAAACACGCAAAGTATCAAAATTTTTTATCTGTTTTGTTTCGCTGGAATCGTTTGTGCTCAGGAAATGAAAGGAAAAAAAATAATTGAGAATCTGTGATTACTTCACACTGTTTCCATTCTAAAGTGAACAAATAATAAGTAAATGCCAATAAATAAATTAAAAAGTGCTCTAGATTAAATTTTAAAATAGGGCTTCGCAACAAATTAGGACTACCTGTGTGCCAAATTTCATTACTGTAAGTCCTATAGATTCGTCTGGACACCTCACGTACGAAGATACTTCCTTTTAAAATAATAGATGAGTGTACACATAGGAAAAGAAGAGTTATCTGATCAAAAATAAATAAAAAGTCGACTTTTATGTTCAATTATTTGAAGAATAAAATAGAATGGCGATCGAAATCATTTTTATTTTTTTCTAACAAAACATTCAGTAGAATCTGGCAAACATCGATGCAATTGCACAAGACACCGACAATTGTTAATCTGGAAAAATATGCACCACAGACTTGCAGACACAAAGCAAGTTTTGAAAACACATACAAACATACGATTTACAAATAGTAAACTACTTCAAAAACAGTATGGCAAACTCTTTATACTGTAAACCAGACCTGAGCAAGACGTCAATCGCAGTCCACTATCAAGAAAATTGGACGTGATCACATGAATTAAGAAATTTTTATGGAATCTAAATTTTCAAATTTGATAATTCAGGCCAGTCTGATGGACAAATCAAGATTTCCTCATTGAACGTGTTTAGGCTGAAAATGTCAAACTAGTACTTATCGTGCAATTAAGTCCAGATAGTACTGTGATGGAGCTAAATCGCCGATTACGCATAAAAATTAGAAATCAGTATGAGTGAGTCTACTCAACCTGATAAACTTCTATGAAATTTATATTTGGAATTTCTTTTTGAATTTTCATTTTTTTTTATTTGTTCATTGATTCATTCAAATACAATAATGAATATATGGTGGACTGCGACGCTTGGAGAAATACAGAATTTGCCTGCAAACGTCTGCCCAGGTCTACTGTACATTACTGGCAATCCAATTGGAAATACGAAAATTTTCACATGAATGCAAATACGAACATATATGACTCGTAGTTCATAATATCCCTCACGGATGAGAGCTACATGAGTACATGCGTTCTGATAAAGAGAAGTGGTACACTAGCTCCTGAATTTTTAAATCGATGCTACAAAGTAAAGCTGTTAAATATATTACGCCAAGTTAAAACTATTACAAAAAACTATCTTTACACCTAGACAATAAGAATTTATAAATGTTTAATACAAAATAATTTAATGAAATTCTGTTAAAACCATTGCAAACTTGAGGATAAACATTTTACAATGTGCAATTTTGCTTAGACCTTTTAACATCAGAATTTCGTATTTTAGAAATGCAGTTGTTTAACTAATATATTTAATCCGAACAGGAAAATGAGAATCAATTGTGCTAGCGATGGGTTTAATCTAGGTAAATTTTAATTTCTTAGACAGTTGGTATTTTGTCAAATTCAATTATTATCTGAGCTTTTTTACCTAACACCACACAAACATTGATTACTTCTTTTAACTTCATCTTGAACATGGAATTGCAAAACTCATTTTTCTCCATTTTAATGATCCAGGCCTGGTGGAAACTGCTACAATGTCGGGATAGTAGAAATTAAGGTATTAGCACTATAATACTTGGCTCAAGTTTTGGGTTTGGATAGTTGTGTGGGCATATATGTTGGTATGAGTTTGGAATCCACTTTAAATCGCAGAGACAGGTATAATTTCCCCCAGAGTGGCAAACACATTGTACTTCTATTAAACGTTTTGTTATTAAAACTGACTAGAAAACTTATTGCTGATAATAGGAGGATAGGGACACATCCCATCAGAACATTCACAGATGAAACGGAAGCAAACTCGAAAATTATTTTCAAATGGATTTCATTTATAAATGTAGTGTTTGAAACAGAAATACAAATTTTGAATATCAAATTTTTATAATTGCTGAAAATTATTGGAAATACAGTAAACTTTAAATTACAATTAGGTACGGATTTTCAAACTTGCACATTAAACATGCATAGAATAATAAATTTATTATGCTCTACATCGAGAGCCCTCACGAGTTTTCATTAATTAAAAAAGTCAAGTATGAAGAGTTTACCATATTCACAAATCAGAAATTCTACAACCCTAAATGCAGACTTTAACAACACTAGATATAAATTTGTGACAAGAGTTCAATATAAAAAAACTGGCTCAGAAATTATTAGATAGGATGATTCTAAAAAAACCATCTGTTCAAATATAATACTTAAAGTATATTTTAGAAAAATTGAAAAACATAAAATAAACTAACAAAACAAAATACACTATGCTATATATATATAAAAGAAAAAATATATAATGTAAAAATAAACCAGATATGACAATGTGTATAAACCAGATATGACAATGTGTATAAAAGAATTTCCTAGAGATAAAATATTCATTTATCCAAGATAAAAATCAATGTTTTCAAAAAAGAATATATTTTTGGCTTTCAAGAGTGAAGTTAAGTTACAAAAACTCAAATTGTACCCGAGTTATTCATTTCGTCCAATATATATCAAGTCATAGAATTTTTAATAATTCCATAAATGATTGTTAAAAGTATTAAATGTTAAATTTGTTTGATACTAAAAATTACAAAACTAGAATAATTTGTAAAGTCATGTATTAAGAGAAAAACATTCAGTGGGAGGAAAATAGATGGGTTTTAAACTGTTCTATATATATTCAAAATAAAAAATATTATTTTAGACTCAGTTATGCTTCTTAACCATATATTGCAGATTCTTTCTAAACTTGATAAAAAAATAAGGTGTTCTGTCAGTCAAAAATAGTAAGAATATTTTGAAAATATTTTAAAGGGCATATGACACACAGTTAAAAGCAACGAGCTTGTGAAGCAGCTAAATTTTGTATGCCTCGTTTTAACTAGAAATTTAAATTTAAAGCTTAAATTGAAAAGTGTATGTGCATAGAACAAATGTTAACTGTTTTAAACAGTTAGAGGAGTACTTCAGCTCCTTTTCACTAACTATTGGTTAGATGTTATAAAAAAGCTGTCATTTAAAAACAAAAGGCAATGCAATTCATTCATGGCCTAGTGACAGCAAGCAGTGAATGGTCAAGAATTCCAAGAGTGTTCTTTTTGACTCCTTGATTTTATTAAATTCACATATATTTTCACATTTATCAGTTTTTGAATGTAATCAGATTATAATTTAAAAGTAATTTTCACAATGGATAAACAAAAAAAGAAGCTGTATTCAGAAAATTCTTTCTATTTTTAGTTATGAAAAGCGAATTAAAATAGATCTATAGAATTAATTAGTTGGATTAATCAGATTTGTTAAACAAAAATTATTTTTGAAAGAAATACTTACTTCTAACAATAATCTTGCTAAAGTTTTTAGAGTGAATTTTAGAAAATTAAATTATTGAAATAGAAGTAATTCTTGAAAACTATCAACTTTTTATAAAAATGATGACCAGTTTCTTAAACTTATAATTTTATCTCCAGGAGTGATAGAAATAGAAAGTATCTATAAATCTGAAAGTAAAAGACATTATAGCTAATAAATCAATTGTATGAATTCAAATTAATATCACAATAATAACTTCAAAAACAATGTATGCCTAACAAATGAGATGAATATACTTCAGAGAAAAAAGGACTAAAAATGAACTTGTAGGTAACATGAACACATTTCATCAATAAAAATATGAGATCTGTACAGCTTGACCAAATTAACATTTAATACTTTAGTTTTAGACATTCCATCAAGACATTCATTATGTAAACATTAGCAAGAATTTTAGAACAATTGCAATATAACACAAGTCTATTAAAAAAAATTTGCCTTTAAAGAAAATTTCCTACAAATGTAAACAAAATAGAACAGTGAAATTTGTGCTTGCAACGTGACCTGTACCAAATAAATACTTTTCTTTGGCGGTGAACTCTTTGTGGTTTTAATATATTTCAGTTCCATTATATAACTACAACTATTTGGACAACTTACTTTTCACTTAAGTTTGGCAACGATTTTGTGGAATATATGTAATTAATCAATAAGCATGTAAAAATGTGCTGTGAAAATCGTTTTCATTTCTGGCCATTCATTATGCCAAGTATTCATAAGTCTTCCAGATTTTACACCAACTGCATAAAATATTTGACAGACAGAGAAAAGACTATCTTGACCTTCAATTTACAAATTACATCCTTGATAGTAAAAATAAATATTGAAAAATATATATTACATACAATTTTTAAATGTCAGTTATATAATTAAATATGTAATGAATAGATTATATCTATAAAATATTTGCCAAACATATGACCATTACTTTAAGTCAGGTAGGTAAAGGTAGTTGTGGGAAATAAATAAATCACTTCCTTTATTTCAAGCACTATTCGTACTAAAACAAATTTAAAGGTATAATACAATAGGGATTAATGTCCTCTACAAATTCAAAATGAAAAAAATTGCATAAGGGACGTCTTCATATCAAATTTCACACAAGCAACAAAACTTCAAATGGAAACACCCTGATTTGATGCCATAATCAGATTCTGCATCGTTAAATTAATCTAAATATAAAATTTAATGACTTAACTGTTGTTATATTCAGAGATATTCAATCCTAAAATTGGTGTCAATTTCAAGGATCATCCCACAAAGAAAGTCGATATTCATAGATCAAGATTATTTGTAGTTATCGTTACCCGAATTTCAAATTTGAATACTATTTCAAGCGTATTTTTCCATGATCCGAGAATTATATTATAATATTTACTCTGCAAGTGCAAACAATACAAGAATTATTGTCCGAGGTTTGTCAAACGTTTTTTAAAGTTTTGGCTGCCCCCTAAAAACGAAATGAGGAAAATTTATTGTAGTGCAAAAATTAACAATCAGAATGAGCTGAAATTTTGCATGGTCATTTTTCAAACATTAATTTAATAATTATTATTGGATACTAAAAACTATTTTAAAAGTAAAATATTAGAGGGATTTTGCTTGGGTTGTTTTAACAGTTACATGGTACACAATATCAGCACTATAAAAATATTATTTAGGAAGATTTTAGCTATAGAAATATAGCCCTTATTACTTTTTGCACTCCAGTAAATAAAAATCTTAAGAAACGGTTTAACACTAGGACCTCCAATCATTTTGTACTCATAACTCCAAAATGGCAAGACCTAATGACATGAAATTTGGTGTTTGCAGTTAATTTTGATAAAGATTTGAAATTGTGTGTAGAAATAGGAGCTTCTCATTGCAAATTATGAAGTTGCAGCTCAATTTAATATGAAGACGGTCTCTTATGCAAATTTTATGAATATGAATTTATAGAAAACATAGTTCCTGTTAAAGGTCATCTTTGAATTTTCTCTACTGTTAAAATTACTTGAATGAAGAGGGGTGGTTTGGTTTTTTTCCGTGACAGAACTTATATTCAGAGAAAGTCACGTTGGCAAGACACTTTTTAAAGACAAATATTTGTCACTATATACAGTTTGAACAATATCATTGCTTTTCAAAAGGAAACAGATTGTAATATTTATCTTAGATTTGTAACTAAATTGAGATTGGCTTTTTAAACATCAGTAATAGAATAACTAAAGTAAATTATTTGGAAGAAATAAGGGGAAAACATGACAGTGAAAGTTTAAGAAAAACTTAGAAGTCACATATATTGACATATAACAAGATAGATCATCATACATGAACATTATACTCATACATGAACATTATTTCCTTAATTTAAAATGCTTTCTTTTAAACATTTAGTTTTATTACATGCGATTTGTCACTACATTCAATTATGCTAAATGCTTTTAACTAAAGAACACCATTAAAACTGTTTTCTGATGGCACATTTTTACTACATGCAATTTTTACACCATATTCAAGTGTGTTAAAATGTTTTAAATTAAAAAGTACCATTACATACTTGAAAAAAGCGTATTACACATATATTTTTAAAACACAATTTTACAAATATAGTTTATGCACTGTTACATGAATTAACCTTTTTTTTTCTAGTATGAGAAAAAACATTGGCTGGCAAATCACAATAGCTAAGCAGACAACAATTGAACAGATACACACATATTTAAACACAGCACTTACATTTACAGAAACAAAACAGATTACAAATAACAAATTTTACACATTAAGAAATAGAACACCATAGCTGATAGCATGTACTGCTGTGTTACTTTCATAATACAAGAATTTTGTAACAAATGCCAGGGGTCATAGTCACTCATATATATATGTGAATAAACATTTAACTATTGCACTAGACTGTCTACTTGGCATTTAAAATAATTTTTTTTGTAAAATTTCTGCATCATACTATACAAAATGTGATATCATTGGGGATTGAATGATGCATTTTTGATAATGTATAGCCCCTGGAAAGAAACGAAACACTGGATAATCAATTTTCCAGATAGTTCAAGTAATAGAAAACCAAATTAATGATCTTGAGAATTGCAGTATACCTTAAAAACAGATTATTCAAAGTAAATTTAAAAAATTTCAAGAACTGTTTATATCAAACGCTTTAAACACGAGGGATAAAAAACACAAGGTAAAGCAAATATAGTGTACAATGTTTTACTTTTATGGTCATTAAGGTCCTGCATGTCATTTTTTGAGAATATTAAATAACCATTTCTGTGTTTATAAAAATACAGAAGAATGGTACTCAATGTATTATAACAGCATCATTATTAAAAGTGACAATTTCTGTATCACTCTATTGTGGAGAAACATCAATGTAATTGTAGGTAGTTTAAACTTTCAACAGCTAAAATAGCAATATATTTAACTAATTTTTTGATTTTTGTAATACAATACCAGAAAGGCAATAACGTTCTCAATATAATTTATAATTAGGAACTAATAATAGTCACACATTTTAAATTTTCTATACATTAGTAAAATGCCAAAGTTTCATTAAACTTAAAAGTAGTATTTCATGGTAAGTAAGGATTTCATTATTAGACAATGTAACATGCATTCAACAACTTTCAATAGCATCCTGATGGAAAGAAATTATTTATATGGCAAGAGGGGTGCCCATGCTTCCAGAGTTTCCAATTGTTTTTCTTGGAAAGCCAAGTTAAGAATAAATCTATCTTGTAAAAATTGTGGATACAATACTTTTTCATCTACTAAACACATATAAAAATAAAGTATGATTTATATAGGAAAAATTTCTGCAGTCTAGATGATCTGATATATTTTATCATGCGATAATTGTTAGTAAATATCAAATTATGAACATGACATTTCATAGCTTTGAGGAACTTGTTCTTATTTTTTGCAGGTAAGAATGCAGCAGTTATAATTTTTTGAAGAAATATCACATGAATTTTCAAAGATGCATTCATAAATTTTGTTGAATAAACAATTAAAAATAAATTTTTACTTCATTTGGCTTCATCTTAAACTATGTAGAAATCACTTTTTGTATATCAAATGCCAATTTTCGTATTTTGTTTTTAGTATAAATGTGCACTTAAAACAAATATACCACTTTTTCTAAAAATGTGAGTAAAATGCTTTATAAAATAAATTTTATAATGTATAATAATATAAAGTAAATAACCTTTTTCACATACCAGTTACATACTCTCGCATTTCATCTTCTGACTCCATCTTAAAGCACTAAAAGCTGTACCATTGTATAAAACATTTAAATTAAAAGTCAAGAATACAAAGCTTAAAAACACATTTCCATATTTATGAAGATAAAGTTTGGTATTGGTAAATTAAACAATTATTCAAAGTTAGACCAATATTTTAACTGTAGAAGAAATTACAGAAGATAAGACAAAAAATATTGTCCTCAACATAAATGATGTATTCAGCTGAAAAATAATATTCTTATAACCTAGATGAATGTTAAATCCACCATTAAAAAGGAAACGTTAAAATTTTGCTTTGGGCAAACATATCTTCTTTACTAAGCCTAGATCAAAATCAAATTGATTTAAAACAAAATATTTTTACAATAACACTCTTCTTAAGCACCGAATTTTACACAGATTGTATGGCAAATGTAGATAAAAGAAACCATAAAGAGACGTTTGAAACTCGTGATTTAAAAAAAATAAAAACTACTGTAAGATTATTTAGTACTGGTAGAATGATTTGTATGTCATAAGTAGTTCCAAGTATGCATCATACTTTCTATTTAATGTACTACTTTCTCAGTTTAATCAAAATTTTATAAAGATCAAAATTCTCAACATTTTTTCACTTATTAGCACCAAATAAAATGTTTGAAAACATCACTTTTCTATGATAGTTAAAAGTAATATCAGTAATCAAGTACACAAATACAGCTTTGACACATGTTTAAGTACACAGCAATATCATTACACAGTGCATTTCAATTGATCTGTAGCAATTTTCAAGGAATTAACTGTTGAAGTTGTTAATCTTACATGTGAAAGTAGTTTTTATATCAATAAAATATAACATATAAATATGAAATTCAAACCCAATACTTCAGACTTAAATTATTAACCACACGAAAAAACAATGAAAATTTACTTATGATTACTGTGTCTGAAAGATAAGCATTAACAGCCTTTGATTTCTAGTAAGTGAAAAAATACACTTACTGGAAATACTGGATGTCCAGGAAAAAGTACACAGTGGTAAAAAAAAGATAAAATAAAAAATAGAAACATATATATATATATATTAATTGAACAGGAGCATTGTAAACAAACTAATACTAAGATTGGAAACGAACATTCTGGCTATAATTTAATAAAAAGTTATTGATATAAGCTCAAAGAAAAAAAAATATATTTGGAAACATTTTAAAATCTGAACATGATTAGATCAAATCACATGAACTTAAAAATAATTGAAGTTCTTACAGTAAGTAACTAATAGGGTATTCTTCAGAATACTTTGAGCTAGAGTCCTGTAGAAATATGATAGATAAATGACTTGATTTCAAGTAAATATCAAAGTACTAAAAACCACATTCCAATTACATTCAGGCAGGAATGTGTACAAACAAAACAATTAAAATCTCAATAGAAATGTAGAAAAGTATATGAGAATACAAAATAAACAATAAATGTAACCATATCTAACACTGGGTACAATACAGTCACAACTAAAAAATTAATTTCTAGTTTCATGTGTAGAAAGACCAAATACAAGCTTTGGAATACTACAAAAGTGCTTTCTACTGTAGCTTCTGCAAGCAGCATATATTTAATCGTCACACATAAACTAGAAATATCTTTTTAAGTTATGGCAAGTAGTATTGCAGCCAGGGTGTGTATGATCAAATATAAAAAAAAAACTCCATTTTTAAAATATATAATGGAAACAAAACAAAAGGGAAAATGTCTAAGTTAAAACACGCTCTCGATGTTCAGGAGCTCGGTATGGCAAACCCATGTACTGGAAAATTAAGCTCTCATCAGACATGTAGAGTTTTGTCACAGCTTCTGTTCCACCAAGCTGAAGAAGTAAAAGTACATAACATAAAAAGATAGGAATAGAAGTGATTTTTATTTCCATGTAAAATTATAAATTTACTGATACAGATAATTCACTATTGACTCTAAAATCAAAACCTAGCATTAGGTTAGTTGCTGTATGATCATGTTTAATTTTGCATGGGTTAATTAGAGTATTACAATTAAAATTGGATTTCGAATTACTACAAACTAACAGGATAAGTTGTTATATTTAATATTGTTGTCATTTCCATTTCCGAGTCATGCTGCATTGTACATTTTGCAGATTTGGCGATATCGAATATTTTCTCGCTGTGAAGCCATTTTTCAGGATGATAATTGATGGTTTGAAGAGAAGTTATTTCAGGTCATATGAATATATAAGGTGTGATTTCAACACCCAGAAAGCTAAAGTACCAACTTTTCAGCTTGTAAGAATTTGGATATCAATAGATCACCCTCACAAATTAAAAAAAATGTTTAGCAAAATTTCTACAAAATATATTCTGTAGAATCCTATAACTATGGCCAGTTATTCTATGAGTTTTTTAAGGTAATTTCTAGCATTAATAGAAAGTTCTAGTGCATATATACTTTAGCGTCTATAGAAAATACTAGTGCCTACAGAGACTCTTAGAGTGCCAATAGAAAGCAATACAAATGTCTACAGAAAAAAGACATACTTCAAGACTACTGATTTTATAAAGTAGACAAATTAAAATTCTTGACTGTTCTGTAAGAAAAACCAAACTTTAGTCTCATTTTTCATCTCAAGCGTCAAAATCATATATATTAAGTATTAATTATTAGCATATGTATTTAATTAGTTATCATATTCACTCCTTTTATCATTAAATTTATACCATAGTATTGAGGTTTAATCTTTAAATCTTTGATCTTTTATGCTGTTGCTATTCTAAGGAAAACAATAATTAAATAGGTCATTAAATTAATTTTAAAATGTTCTAGATTGAATTTTCAAATTCAGGCTTCGTACAAATATTGAAAAAAATTCGAAATACCATAACTGTAAGTACCATAGATTCGTCAGGAACTTGCACTTAACAAACACTTCCCTTTATAATAGTAGAGATTAATAAGTCAATTAGAATCAAGTGTGTTCTACTATGTGGAATAATTTATATTTCCAAATCATGCAACCAATTTTAATATTCTCTTCTTTCAATTTCCATAAAAGGTTGGTTGATGGGATTTTGATGGTGCGAGTGACAAAAAAAAGCTACTCCAAACGGAGGATTAACTAAACCACCACAAAAATACAATGAGGAAAGGGAAAAACCACATGAATAGGTGAGTACAAAACTGAAGGCATGACAGATCGCTAAGGTACCTAGTGATTGATGCTAATGCATTCCCTAAGAAAATAAACCCACTGAGAGGACCCCCCTCAAGGGAATTACACTTTCACATTCATATAAAAAAAGTAGTTAGTAATTGTTTTTTTTTAATTGTTCCTACTTTTTACTTCGTTTTAATCTAACTTTTTCACTGTCCCCTAACAACCATGTCATTTTTTCTTGTGAAAATCGTTAGGCAAGCAAAAACATCATTAAGCCATAAAACATTTTTGTTACTTGTAGATAGGTAGTTAATTAACGTCATGCTAGAGCAACACAACGGGTAATTGGTGATGATCCAATGATGGTGGATCAATCCCAAAGGGAAAGATTCATTTGATAGTTGTAAAACATTTTCAATTTTTTGTTGAATGATACAAAATTATAGGTATTCATAAATTTTCACTTATCTATATAAATAAGAATGGAGTGTTTGTTTGTACATTCAATATTTTCGACCCATTTCAAGTTTTCTATCCGTTTTGGACCCTTCTGATGCCGAATCCGCCTTTTTCTCGTTTGGTGTCTGTCTGTCTGTTGTGCCCTATACACGTCCACACGGTTTAAGATATTTTCATGAAAATTTGCATACAGTGAGTACTAATCGTCATTTAGTGAGTGGAATTGGTTGCGAAAGTCTGTCTGTCCGTCTTTCTGTTCTATGCTCGATTTTGTGTTTGTGTGTTTGGGTAAGCATCACATGAATTATATTCCAGATATTTGATTGAAGTGTATTTTATTTTAAACATTATCAATTAGTTTAGTGAATGCAATATTAAACATGTCTTTATTGGTATATTTAGATGAGTTTCATGCTAAAACACCTGAGTAAGTATACTTAAATCAACCATAATTTGGTAGTTTTGGAAAAATTGGAATGTCTATTGAATATTACGATTACTTCGATTGCTTTACCAGTACTGCTGAAAAAATAATTATTCTTCAAAAAATTATATTTTTTAATGGGATTTCAGCTCTGATACTTCATTTATTTCGAGTCTTATTTTTGTTCTTTGCGCAATGAAAACGATTTCGGAATATTTGAGACAGACGATATTTTTTAACGAAACGAGAATGAACAAGATCCCGTGAGCAGTGATATTTTCTGTTTCTTTCGCTCTGAATTAATTTCACATTTCTAAATTTTGTGCACTTTTAGTTGTAAATTGTGGCAACTGTGCGAGATCAAGAGATAAAAATGAATCACAAATTAATATCTTTACAATAATTTTTTCCGACATCTTTTATTTTGTTCTATTCCACTGTTTTCTGTTTTAAATATTTATTATTTTTTAAAATGTGTTTTCCTTCTCATCACACGCAACAGCACCACAAAGTAGTAGACTTAAAAATGTTAGGTAAGTCAGTATAAATTTTCAGTAAATTTTAAGTGTAATTATGCCATTATTGAAAGAATAATGTTTTTATTGAAAGAATACTGCCGTTATTGAAGGAATAATAATGTTTAAAAATCCGAACTAGAACTTTTTCCAACATTAAAAAATTTGTTGTAATAATGACAGGAGAAGATTGCGAAATTTCACAATGTTGCATACCGGAGGCAAGAGTGCCACAAGTAAAAAAAAATATTGTTTTGTTGACTATGAGTGCGAGAGCACTCGCCGTAAATCGTAATTTTAATTAATTGAGTTGAACATGAAAATAACTTAAGAAAGGGAATTCCAAATCTCCCTCAAAATCGTCTTTTATAGTAGTAACCTTAGTATCACCTTTCGTCATTTTGTAGCTTTGTCATACAGCAATTGTGCGATGTATGTGAAATGTATTACATGAATGGATATGCATGTGTAGGATTTGTGTCCAAAGTAAGTTGTAGAAAATATAAAGATGGCGAAAGGTGTTAAAATAAATTTTTATTCTACAAAAAACGTAAGTCATTATATATTTTGATTATCTCTTCAATCTAGAGTAAACCAATTCAAACCGAGTAAGGTCGGGTATTTTGCTAGTTGTTAATAAAATTCTTTATAACCTGCAATCATTTAAGCTCTTTAGAGATAATATGAACTCATTTGTTTTATGACAGCTTATTGAAAATGTGTGATTTTCTTTTAAAGGGTATTTACATTATACAAGGCTAATATAAATATTTCAAAATAGTGAATGTATAAATTATCATATAAGTGAGTAATTTTGCTTTTCCATGTCTGAATATACTTTTACCACTCATAGATATAACTATAGAAATATTTTCATTTGTTGTTAATTGAAAATTCATTTTCATATAGGGATGTTCAGTTACGTAGAAATTTATTTTTTTTAGAACTTTCATCTTTTTACTGACTTTATTTTTTCATAGAGCAATTCATTTCCCATAAAAATTTATTGCAGTTAAAACAGAACTAATTTACTCTTATCTCTATGGAAGTATAAATATTTTCACCATGTAGAACCGAAATTCCGTTTCTCTTTAGAATTCTAGAGCTTTATTGAACACTATAAAATGTTTTTGTTATGGTTTTGTAAGGTAAGTAATTTTTGTAACTTTTAAAGGTGGAAAATTTAAAACACTAATTCATGAATTTATGGGCATGCGCTTTTTCGAAAGAAATCTTGTTATTCAATTCAAAGTACTCTGGTCATCAGTTCAACGTGCACTGGGTAAGAATCCTGGTTATGCGATGTATGTTCATTGTTATTCGGAAACCACTTTATATACCTTAAGTCCCTGATCTAGTAAAAAATATGAGTAGAGCGATAAACCAACTGTCTCAGAAGCAAACAGTTAGCTTATTCATAATACAATTATAAGATTGATAAAAATAAATTAAAAGGGGATTTTTTAAAACTAACTATAATAGCATATAAATTTCACTATTAGAGCCAGTGTTATAAGATATGAAACATGATAGTTACTGATAACTGTGATTCTTGCACCCTTGTTTCATCCCTTCAACAGAAAAGTTAAGACAAATGTTTTTGGCTCTGGTCATCACTTTCAGAGATTATCAATCATCTGAGTGGCGGATCTCAAAACAGAACTATAATCGCTCCGAAGGATAAAGTAAATTTTTTTTAAAGAAAAATAAACAAATTTTACAAACCCTTAGTCCTCACCCGATGAATGGAACTATCCTCACCCATCAAATGGCCAAGGTTTTCCTTTTCAACAAACCAAAGAACCGCGACATAGTACGAAAATTCATCAACAGATGGCGCTGCATGTACTGGAAGGCCAATGTGAGTTGTTTCCAGCGATTGACTTTTTTGAACGAATCTTTCAAATGACTCAATTCAAATGAATTGAATCTTTCAAAGGATTCGATTTGCTCATCTTTACAATACACACCTAAAAAAGGTATAACCCTGAGGGCTCCAATTAGTATGGAATTCACAGCAGTAAAGCTCTATACTTAGATATCAGAATCCATAGAAACTATGTATACTCTTCTGTAAGGTAAGGTTTAGTCCTTGAAAAAAATTTGAATTGTCCTAAATTTGAAATGAAACTGTAAGTGATGATTTATAAGTATACAAAGTAAATGACCACTTAAAATATTAAGCCAGTGAAAAGAGAAACATTAGTATTACTTCAAAGCATACTCACCACATTCAAAACTCTAAATCGAAGAGAATGTTCATCCAATACCATGTCTCTTTTTAAAGCCCATTGCTGTATGGCTTTGTTGAAATATGCAGGTCCAGTCAAGTACATTAAAGCAGTGGGTTGTTCTTCTCGTGTAGTTAAAGTTATGCAGATCCTTCGATGCTGCAAGAATTAAAAAAAAAAGCAATATTACTTGAGATACTTATAACAAACACATAAAATGAAATTATCAAAATCTTAAAAACATTATGAGTATACATGGAATCTTAACGGAAATATTTCGATAGTTCAAATTATTTACCTTATCTTTCTTGGTTAACCTGAATACCCCAACATATTTGGTTTGATCACCATTTTGTTCATGGCGAATAAGATCATCAATGAGATAACCTACAATAGAATAATTGATGAATGTTAGCTAAAAGGTCTTTAAAACATTGTTTGTTGTAGTGATAACATTTTGACAATCTAAGAAAAATAAAAGTTGCATGTTTTATTTCCGAAAATATTTGTGCACAAAATGCTGACAAACAGCATATAACTGAACCAATACATAAAAACATCACAGTATATTTGATTCATTGAAGGTACATCCATTGCCATTTTCTAGGAAAAATATGCTTTACTTTTCAGGACCAACTACATAGGAAACTCCAAATTTCTATACACGAAATATTATCATTTGGCCATGCAAACATCAATTTTTCTAAAGCTTATTATTGATACTTTTAAGTATGTCTTGCAAATCATACTTAATCATCAATGCATTCTGAAGCATTTTCAAAAGCTGATCTTTTGAAATTATGATTTCTTATTTTGAAATTTGTTAATTCTACAATAGTTAAAACCAAATAAAAATGTTCTCAATAATGTTAGCAATAGCAGATCTATTAAATTCAGATGTGATTGTGTTTGGCATCAGAAGCATTTAATTGTGTGAATTAAACATTGGAAGAAATACCTTTAATGATTTGTTTACTGAAGATCGATTGCAAGATTATATGTAGTGTATAGTGGCTATGGATGATGAAAAGAGATAGAAATTAGTGGGTGCTTAAAGCGTAAAAATTTTTTTCAAAATACAGAGTGGTCAAATACTTTAAAAATCTATATTCCTGCAGGTAAAATTTCAATGCATATTTAGTTGGCTCATATAAATTAATTAGTTAGTGTAAGGTAAGTGCAGTATATTCCCTAATCAATATAGATTAATAGATTCCTAACTGAGAAAATAACTATTGTTTTGTGATAAAAAACTCAAAAATAGCAAACCTAGAATTTTTATAGTATTGAAAAAAAAAAGAGTAACACAAAGAGGGTGCTACAAAATTTAGGTATCAGGCTGAACTTAGATTAAATTGGTATTAATTTGGAGGTTGATTAAATAGATGAAGTTTCTAGTTGCTCTGTACAAGTGCTCTATCGGTCAATTTGGTAGTTCAAAAACAGAAGTATAAAATTTGACAATTTTTTGTTTCAAACAGAGGTCAGATTCAAAATGAGAAGGTACATTTGACAAGGCAACTTTTTCAAGTCATACCTTCGAAGCAACTTACTTAAACTTGTAGTAACTAGATATAAAAACAAATGCAATTACTGATAAAGAAATATATTGCATACCTTTGAATTCAAATCAGAATTACAGTATTTATATTATTTCAGAATTACAGTATTTACCTTCAGAAATACGGTAAAAATAATATTTTTTGTTACACCTCTGTATTTCAAAAGTAATTTTGTAACAATATACACTTCCAATAAATAATCGAAATCAGTTACGAAATAATAAATTAAATAATTATAGAATATATTTATCAAACTTAAGAAAAAAACAGAAATTGTTTGATTTTTTTAATTGGGAAAATATGAGATTATTACACAGATATCAATGCTTTAAAGTGGCATTACAATCTATGACCTGAAATAAGCAAACAGAATTTCTCATCTTTAACAGTAAGAGAGATAAGGTCTAAATGGATAGGAGAGATTTAATAATCATACAAGTGTTGGATTTAAATTGTATTCTAGAGGAATATCTAGAAACTCCAGGAACTGATTTTTGTAAGAATACCTTACAAGGTTGAAGAAGGTAGAATATTTACCAAATAGAAATTTCCCTTGTGTGTGAATTCTATTAGATATAGTATTTAGTTTATAGAACTTGGAGTAAAAAACAACATAAGTGAGTATATCTCCTTGAAGGATGACTAAAGCAGTGGTTGCCAATCATAAACAGAAAGCACGACTATGTGAAAATTATAATGCACAATGAAATCAAATGTGTGCTTGTTCAATCTCTTAAAAGGATCAAACTAAATAAAAAAACTAAGATACAAGAAACACATATCTAGATACCTGATATTGATGATTTAATATTTATTTTTTGATGGTTTAAAATACTAGTTAAAAGAAATTAAAATACTCTTACCTTCTTTCAATTTTCAAAACAAGACATTATTAGGTCAGTGCTAAACCTCTCACATAAAGTGAAAAATATTAATAAATTCAAAATTTTTATTCTAGTGACAAAGTACGACCAAAACAAAATAGTTTTGCTAATAGAACGCCTATTTTATCTTAAGTCTGCTGAACACTTGTTATTTTATGAACTAACAAATGTATTTTTAATGGAGTGTGATTGAAGTTGCTAAAAATACTGTTTACAAATTTGTACAGCTTTTCTAATCAAGCACTGATTAAAGAAATCAAAATGAATTGAGCATAGTAAATTTTCCATGTAATTAAGAACATTTAATATAATTCATATATGGGCAATAATTGCTCTAAGGATACTCATCTAAAAACAGAATGCAGTGTATGGCATGGAAAATGCATTGGTCAGGCATCCGACTGAATTTATGTATTGTCCCCTTGATGTTACCAAGATGCAGTTTAGTGATAAGGTCATAGACAAGTGTTTACAGGCCTGTCCTTAGTGGAATTGTGATTTTAAAATTAAGTTGATTTCATAGTACTGATGGATACAAAATAGTTTGGAGTCAACACAGATTAATGTGAATATATATTATAGATATTAACTTTTATTTTTAGACACAGTATGCTTTGTCAAATGGAGAAACAAACTTATTAAAAAAATTGTACCAGTGTTTGGACCTTAATGCTTAATAAAGATAAATCCCTTTGTTAACTAACTACTAAAATCATTATTCTGAGCTGAGATGCTTGTACAAATCACTTAGAGCTGTCAAAATGTATCACAGATAACAAGGTGTAAAAAAATCATGATTTTTTCAAAAAAATCAATTAATCGGATTTATTTGATTTAAATAAAAAAAAAGGATTTTTTTTAAATAAAACTTCTGTAGGGCCTATAAATTTGTTAAATAAAAAATTGAGTTTCTGACATGACATGTAAATTAATATTTAATTAAGTAAACAATCGGAATTTGTGATATGGTAAATTAATATTTATTTTACTAAATATCATTGTGTGTTACATGACAATACATTTAAAAAATGAATTTTCAAAACAAGAGCAAAAGATAAGACATTTGTTTAACTTTAAGACACAAGTTGACATCCTCCATAGTTTTTCTTGAGTAAATTAACATAATCATGTTAACAAATGTATCAGTAAGTGTAAGTGAGACCTAAATTAGTCTGATTAAATAAATATTTGTTATGGGTCACTACTCTTAAAGTGAAAGGTGACTGTTTCAGGGTGCATTTTGCAAAATATAAGATGTTCATTGTGTTTAAACTTTCATCCTTTCAAATAGAAAGCTCAGTTGAATTTTTTATTTAATAAATTATTAATCACATTAACTGTGTTATTTTGTATTTATGTCTCAATTAAAAAAAAGTAGTTGAAAAATCACTATAGCTAAGCCATTGGTCAATCAATTAAAGGGCTAACAAGTAGTTTAGGCCTACTTTGTGGGGATTTTCTTTGGCTGTCTTGACATTTACGTAGATGTAGGCCTACTGCTTTATTATTTGTAACATAAAATTATGCATGAACATTGTAAAAACTTACAAATAGATGCAACTTATTTTTTACTTTACTGTTTGGCAGAATCCCTGACTCAACAGATTACTTAGTCCATAGACACCTCAGATTATTTGCAAGTGTCCAGTGCCAAACATTGTTTTTAAAAGCTCATCAGTACGAGGTGTAGCTATTAGTGCTGAAATCACCATGTGTGCATAAAGTTCAAAGCATTTGACAAATTCTGTGATTTTTCTAGAGTGTATTTACTTAGTTATAAAAATGTAAGATTGGTTGTGATTTAAATCAATGATTTAAAAAAAAAAAATCATTTGATTAAAATCATGATTTTAATCGTTGATTTAAATCAAGTGATTTAAATCTTGACTTCCTGACTGATAATGTGACTAACAGTAGTTAAGACTAATAAATGTCAGATTATTGGTTAAAGGAAAGAGTGTGATGTACTTGTTACTAGAAAGCTTTTAACTTTCTCATAAAATAGAAATAATTTTGTTTTCAATCAATAGTTATGCTAATTAAAATTATTTAGAAAATAAACAAAAATTTAAAAATCCATAATTTTAATCATTAACTCGGAAACCAGTGATATAATTTGATGTAGTAATGAATGAAACAAGTCTTAAATACCATGGTATTAAATTATATCTAGATATCAAAAATAACAAAACAATACCACATGCAGAAACACGTTTTTGAAATAATATTTTTTTAAAAGGCACTTTAATGTCTAAGTGAAAAATATGACCAAGATAGATCTGAAAAAAGAAAATATTGAAAAAGTATGATAATAAATTAAATGCTAATAAATAATATACAGAATATAATTCAAACATAAGATGTGAAAATTAATGATCAGTTTTCAAGGTGAAATATTAAAGTGCAGGAAAAGAAACAGTAAGTATTTAAGTACAGTTCATATCTTAGAGAATTGTTTCAATTAATAATTGATGTATGCATAGTTCCCAATTATGATTGGGATATGATTGAAATCGAATTATATACATAATTCCCAAGAATAAATAATTTCAATTCAAGGAATTGTGTGAATGTATTAGTTTTGTGGCTAATGAAACTTTTAGATTATTTTTTTCCTGTTCACATAAGAAACTTAAGCTACGGTTAAATAGCTGTATCCATCCACAAAACAATGAAATTGCCACCGGAGATTAAACGGATGATCACATGTTTCCCTTGTTAACCCTCTGACACTCATATAAATTTGCACACATATTGTCAAAATCTTCAAATCCTTTTTAACTTATTTTATACCTCATGGTCAGAAATACTCGCTTATTTCGATGGGGGAGTGAGTCATACATAAAGTGCTTTTTTCAACTTATAATTCGAATTTGGAACTACGACATGTTTGTGTTGGCCGGTGTTCATACACAGCATTTTTAAAACTGGTTAGGAAAGCATGAATCAAAATTGGAGTTAATTTAAGACAGTATAAAATCCAAGTTTTATCTAATGCATATCATAACAATAAAAAAAGATTTAATATTAATTAAGTTGGAAAGATTTAATATTGTTTATCAGTTTTGACAAATACAATTTAGTAAGTGAACTTCATAACAGGATGATTAAACCTAAATTTAATATAGCACTATAGAAATTAGTTAAAATTTAGTCAAAGTGGAATTAGATATGTAATCCCTTCATTTTCTTTTGTCAGAGTAGTTTTAAATTTATGTTATTTGAGTGTTAACTTTATTTGCAAAACATCTTAATATGAAGTATATCCCCAATGGTCAATTAAAAAAAAATCCAAACCTTTTTGATGCAATCTTGCTACAATTTCAGGTAGGATCTTATGATTATTAGGAACTCCAGTTGGAAGGGATAGTAATATACAGGCATGACCACACTTCAACTTTTTTCGTCTTAGTGATGAACAAGCATCAGCTCGAAGATTAGGAAATAGTTTAAATACTTCCCTCAATACCTAAATTTAAAAAAAAACATGTACATGATCAATAAATAAATTCCAAAAACAAATTAAATCAAAGGTAAACTATACTGTTAAATTGAAGTCTTACAGTTGATACAATCATCTTGGCTTCTTCTTGTGACATTTTTGTTTTCAAATCTTCATAATATCCAAGTCCAACAAGATGTGCCCTAGACAAGTCAGACTTTGTTTGGAGACCATATATTGTGCAAAAACCCTAGAGAAAAAGTTACTAAATTTTAAAATGTATAAAAACAAACATAAATGTGATTATAAAGCAGAGTGCACACACACAAAAATAAAAAATAAACTCAAATTTTTATATGGCTTTTTTAAAAAAAGAATAGGTTTTGGATATAAAATAATTAAATTTATACATTTTACACAGCAAATTTCTGCTTTTAACAAAATCACATTTTTTAATGTAGCTTAGTGTTCTAGGTTAATATAAAACTGAAATAGATAACACAGAAACTTCTGTATACATGATGTTTCTTGGAATATGGCAGAAAAGCATGGTATACTAATAGGAGTAATATGTTGAGACAATATATATAGGAGAAATAAAGAGTCATTACATCATGCATTTTCAATTTAAATATTGGGTTAAATGCCTAACAAATTGATATGTACAGTTGTGGGGGAAAACAAAGCATGAAACTTATTTCAAGCACTATTCACAGTACAGCATATTCAAAGATATTATTCAATAGGGAATAACGTCCTCTACTAATTCAAATGCAAAACATTTGTATAAGGGGATGTCTTCATATCAAATTTTGCATAAACAACAACATTTCAGATGGAAATAATGGCGCCTTAATCAGATTCTGAATCGTTAAATTAATAAATTAAACTAAATTTATTACTTTACTATCTTTATATATCCTTAGATATTTTATGTTAAAGTTGCAGTTAATTTCAAGGATCATCACATTAAAAATTCACTATTCATAGATTGAGATTAAATGCAATTATAGGTACCCAATTTTCAAATTTGATCACTGTTTCAAACATATTTCTCAGCATCTGCAAACCATCTGAGAATTAATATACAAGTGAAAACCACTTGAGAATTACATTATATTTACTATGCAAGTGCAAATGATCCAAGAATTATTATTTGAGGTTTGCCACATTTTAAAAACTTTTGATTGCCCCCTAAAATTGTCAAAATGCGGAAAATTTAACTTAATGCGAGTCACTGCTGATACTTTTGAGAGCAGAATTTTCCAAAGTATCATGTGACAGTTCTTACCCTCAAGATTTAATTGCTACATGTAAAATGAAGAATGGAAGATGTTAAGCTTTGACCATCTACTCAAAAAGCTTATAATCATAATTTTATCATATTTTAAATAAAATACATAAAAGAAATCATACTCAACTTCACCAAATCCAAACATATTTATCTACACACTGTTGATACACTCAATGAAGATTCATTAAGTCATATTTTATTTCTTTATAGAAAAATTTAGACAGAGCAGGTTTTTCCAGCAATCTGGCCCAAAGCTATTTTATTATTTCAATACAAAAACCTGAAATTGAATTGAATTTCGGGGTTTTATGGCGCAAGGTCTACAGAAACCTGGGAAAGACCCCAAAAGCTCAAATAATTACCAAACTTTATGAGTTATACCTGAGAAATCATGAGAATACTGAGCACCAGTTTAATACGTTTTTGAATCTGAAAAACATTTACCAGAAAAATCAAGGTGGATTCCTTTCTGTTCGTAGCATTTATGAAAATGTCTGAAAACTGGAATCCATGATATAAGATGCATTAGTGACAAAAACATTTTATTTCTATACTTTTCTATATCGAAAAGCTGAAAATAAGGCATAGCATTATGGCATAATGTGTGACATGAAATGGGCTTTCGGGACCAATCTACCGTTATTTATTCAAAAAATTTTATTCGTGACGAAATTTAATGTCCATGTTAATATTTTATCAGATGACTTTCAACATGAAGAAGTTCCCCAGGGTAGTGCTTTAAGGATTGCACTTTTAATAAAACTCAATGGTATTATTAAACAACTTCCCCCATGTGCCTAAAATACACACATGTTGTTTTTGTTCTCAAAAGACTGTGATCAATTTACTAGAAGATGCAGGCTGTATCTTAATCCAAAGATTTTACTAAACGAATCTTTTATTCCTGTTTCAGTAGCTAAATTTTTAGGCTTAAATTTTGACTGGAAGTCATCTTTCCGACCTCACATTAAAAATTTAAAAGGAAAACATAGTCAAACATTGAACATTTTTACTTTTAAGTAACACAACTTAGGGAGATGATTTAATTTCTAATTAAAAAGTTTACAAGGTTTAAGGCATTACAAATTTGCAAGGTCAAACATTTATGAATTGTCCGATCAAAACTTGATTATGGGTGTTGTATATGGATCTCCAGCCAGGTGTGTTCTTCAAACTTTGGACAGTATTCATCACCAAGGCCTCTGAATCTCTGAGCTATTCATGCATCTAGTTTGAAATGATGGCAAGTGAGCTTTGTTTAAAACTTTGAAAACTTCTCTAAAATTTATTTCAATTTAAAGCTAATCCTTCTGATCCTATGCATAATAGAGTAATTAATCCTAAATTTGGAAGTGACTACGCATTAAAACCTTCATTTCTACTATCACTTGGTTTTAAGAGTTCATACTATAATAAATTTGAAATTGTTGACAATCCAGGATTTTTTTCCCCACAGAAAAAGAATCTACACCTTGGAATGATAAAAATTTACTCATCCTTAACGATTTTTCACTTTGGAATATAATCTACCCTGTAATCTATTTGTCTATAATTATTCTATTTTCCAATATAGACACAAATTTTTATATTTTAAAACAGCTTTTACTGATAGATCTAAGAATACGGCACACATTGGAGCTGCAGCTGTCTTTGAGAGTAGAACCATTGCTAGAAAATGTTATTGTTCCAGCAGTTTTTATATCCGAAATGTACACAGTCATTTTAGTTTTAATAATGATATCTACATGTGCCGATATAAAACGGACATTGCATACCAATTCTGCAAGTAGCCCCACAGCTCTTATCAACCATACAAATATGTTGAAAGCAATGGGTTTATTTCTAACATTAATAGAAAAATAATTCGAAATATTTTTGTTGGATTCCTGGACATGTAGGAATCTCTGCAAAGAGAGAAAGCAGACTTCACTGTAATAAGTACAAATAGTGTGGCTTAAACATATTTTTGGGAACAAAGTTCTTTTCAAAATTCCAGGTCAAAGAAAGAATTGAATGACTTTGAAAGAAGGGTCAATATAAACTATATATTATAAGAAAAGTTGCATGAGTATTGACAAATTAAGCCTGAATGGTCCCTCAGGGGAAAGGATACAGTCATTTTAATTAGTTCAGTAACATGAAAAATAGCCACCCTAAGTTTAAGAAAATCAGAATGGGATGAGGTATGGATCAATTTGATACACACCCATATTAGTGTAGAATTTATTGTTTTAAGTTGTCTCTTTATCTCTTGCTTCTGGGTTCTTTTAGTGAAACAAAAAAAATCACACTACTAAACAGTCTGCACCAATGTGTAACTGATTACGAATTTATGGGTAGTTCAAAAATAAAATGTTCAAGTCAGATCATGATACAGGGACTAAAAGAGGTATTGAAAAACAATTTTCATTTAATTTGAATACTTCAAACTGATAACAAATTCCGATATATAGTATTTGCTATGCTAAAACACTTATAATACAGAAAAATCACTCTAAATTTAAATACGTTATAAAATATATATCTCTACTATTATAAAAGGAAGTGTTTGTCTGGTTTTTTTTTTCATGGCCGCAAAATCCTGACAATTCTATGGCACTTACAGCATTGAGATTTGGCACACAGGTAGTCCGAATATTTTGCAATTTTTGGGCAGCGGCGAATTTTAAAATTCAATCTAGAAGATTTTTAAAGGAATTTAATGAAATGTAATCATTATTGAATGCCACAGCCATAGAAGAGATTACATATTCTTAATTTATTGCTTTCATTT
The DNA here is from genome assembly GCA_947359465.1 of Metellina segmentata. Classification (NCBI taxonomy): domain Eukaryota; kingdom Metazoa; phylum Arthropoda; class Arachnida; order Araneae; family Tetragnathidae; genus Metellina; species Metellina segmentata. Next base: position 62,942,566 of record OX375884.1, read on the forward strand.
CCGTTTTGATTTTGATCGGAGGAATAATTTTTCAGCCAGACGATGAAAACAAACAATCTCTTAACTGGAGTCAATTAGTTCTTTTTCTATCTCCTAGACCGTTAAAGACAGAGTAAAAATTTCAGCATATTTGAAATCCGAGGAAAATTTTACATTAGATCCATACCTAACAATATGATTTTTTTTATATAAATAACTTTTAAATTGAAAATATCTTTTATATTTTCGCACAAGATTGTTTTTTTTTTTAATCCTATGCCCAGCTCAAGGCCTTTTGGCCATACGCTGTCTTGCTGTCCAATATAACGAATAAAGTTCTTGGGGAGAAGTATCCTTGGTGTCAATGTTCTGTACATTAGAGCACTCCGCAAGGTGTTGTCTGTTCATAAGACCATCGCAACAAAGCCGACATATCGGGGAGGTAGCCACACCAATCCTATGTAGGTGCTGTTGGAGATAGTCATGTCCAGTTAACAAGCGGAAAGAGGCCACTCCCATCCCTCTTGGTAGATCAGTAGGGTAATGGTAATGGTAATTTTTAATTAACGTCGTACTAGAGCAACACAACGTGCTATTGACGACGGTCTGGGATCAGTCCCTTAAGGGAAATATCCAAGGACAACACCTCGTAATTTTGAACCACGGTCAGATGACGAAGCAACACCTGAGCTGGCACCCCACTCTCCAAACTTCCACGCCAACCCAACGTGAGGACTTTCGGCCACGACAGATTTAAGGTGCACCAGCCGCCTCTACACCATACGCTTACAAACATCCATACCTGGATTCGAACCAGGAACCTTCCGATCTAGAGGCTAACACCTTAACCAATATACCGGTTGATCGGCAGATCAGTAGGGATTCTTCCCTTATTATTCAATAGGCAATCCCAAGTCTTTCCCTGTATATCTCTCTGATACCGCAGTTTTCTTTGTTTCTTGAACTGAGATTTTATGCAAGTCCTGCATTTCCGAAAAGGGAGAGGTGTAGAAGGTTGGGGCAGGGAGAGGGCTGATTTAGCCAATCTGTCAGCTACCTTGTTACCCTTTATCCCACAGTGACTAGGAATCCACTGGAGAACAATCTCACCACCACCCTCAATGAGGTGACTGATAGTTTCTTTGCAATGTGCCTCTGCTATTGAATACAAGTGGTTTCTATTAGTAAGAGCCTTAATTGCTGTGGTTGAGTCGATAAATAAAACAATTTTCTTATCCCTTCTAGTGGAAAGGGCCGCAACAGCCATAAGAACAGAGTAAATCTCACCATCAAAGTTGTCACAGTAATTTCCAACCGCCTTACTCAGCTGGAAGTATTGGCAAAAGACCACAGTACCCGCCCTATTAGATTCAGGGTTGGCAGAGCCATCAGTATAGACATGGAGCCAGTCAGGGAGAGGATATATCTCGTAGATTGTAGCCATTGCAAACTATCTCAACTCAGCATCAGTAGAGTTTGTCTTGTGAAGATTGTGACGTCACAGTAACTTTCCCTTTCCAAAAATAAACAAATTCATTTTGTCCCGTTCGCGTTTTTAAAAAAAATTACATTTTCTGTCCCATTTCCGCGAATGAGAGCCATCAGTATAGACATGGAGCCAGTCAGGGAGAGGATATATCTCGTAGATGGTAGCCATCGCAAACGATCTCAACTCAGCATCAGTAGAGTTTATCTTGTAAAGATTGTGACGTCACGGTAACTTTCCCTTTCCAAAAATAAACAAATTCATTTTGTCCCGTTCACGTTTAAAAAAAAATTACATTTCCTGTCCCATTTCCACGAATGAGAGCAAGAAATAAAAAAAACCTATTGATTGGGATTGTTAAGCTTTTTTTCGTAAAATCGGAATCACTAAAGATAGATTGAAAACGGATTTGAAATCTGCGGAAAATTTCACTTTAGATTGATTAGGGCTTACTTTACTTTATATAAGGGTTTTACTTAACAGTTGGGGCCAGTTCCAGCACTTAATAAAATTTGAAAACATTGAACATTTACTAAAGATCCTGTCTGGACTAAAAAAAAATTTCTAAGTTTACCATGACAAGTTAAGAACATTTTATTTTCACTGGATATGCATATTCTTTACTTGTTACTACCCTCATGTCATGAACTAAACCAAATTCTGATCAAAAGTGCACAACATTACCTTGAAGTTATAAAAAATTTTAAGATCTTCCCAATTACAACACAAAATGTAGAAATGTAACACTGTGCTTTTTTAGAAATTATGCTGTTTTCTAGGTTTCTCTTTGAACATGCAGGCTCTAAATAAAACATTTCCCCTGAAATTTTTATAAATATTTTAAATTTTCCTTCCCAAAGACCTTTCTTTCAAAGTATAGAATCTATGGTAAATCATTGAAACATAAAATTGCAATTTACCTCTTTATACAGTCCTTGAGCTATACGGGGACTAATTCCCCAAGCTCTAGTAAATAGCTTAATTGTTTCCACCCATCTTCTATTATGAATCTCCTCAAGTTCTTTAAGTTCACCAGTCTTAGCAATTCGCCAGATTTTAGCAGCAATGGTCCTTCCAACACTAGGTAAAAATTCTGCTTCCTAAAAATAGACATAAGTTTTAAGAGCTAAAAAAAAGGGCTTTAAATAATAGACTTGTACACTTTAAGAAACCTGAACAAAAATTTAACCATTTAATTAAATAAATAATTTTAGTTTATATATTATTTAAAATTTTGAGATGAGATGTAGCATTTTGATTCTACACTATGTCAAAATGTACAAATACTTTTAGTTACTTGCAAGAAAGTTTATTGGTCTAAATACACTCTGTTTTGCAATATTTGGAAGAATTATCGATGAAAAAACTAAGTGTTGCTTGTCTAAAGAAATTTAGTTTTACAGTGAAACATGAAATCCACACCAGATCATTGCCAACTAATTTTGAAATTCAAATTCACACCATTTAAAATAATAACCACCTAGCAGCCACCAAAGAAAATATTACAAGATTATTACCAGTAGACAATCTTCAATGTTCTATAAGAATTGAGAATATAAGTCTAAAAGGTTTATACAAATGTTGGTTTTTCCCACAAAACAGTGTTGGATCCTGTAATTAAATTCGCATAATCGTTAGATTACTAGCTAAGTTTCAGGGATTCTAACTTAACTTATGCCAGGACAAAAAAAAAACAATCCATTTTTTTTTTTAAATCAGCTTAAAGTAGAAAAATCTAAAAGTTATGATCTTCTGAACAGCATATATGAAAGAAAAACAATTAGTCTTGATGGTGGAGATGTTTATAATTTAATAATGTCAAATGAAAAAATTACTAAAAATATTAATTAAAATTTCCTGCAATTAAAAATATAACATATATTTTCTGGAGAATTAATTTCATGCATTATCAAAAAGCAGCATATTTAGTTTAAGCTTTTTATAGACAAAAGTAAAATTAAAAGATTCTGATATTTGAATGCTAGAGGATAAAATTAGTGTAAGAGAAACAAACAGAATATGAGGAGTACTGAATTTTCATTAGTACAAATGACTGAAATACAAATTACTGCCCTCAATTGATGAGATTTTTAAATTCAGACCAAAACAAGTGCAAAGTCGAAAATTTACGAAATTAAGTTTTGTGCTTTATTGTTTGCGTCTAATTATACTGTAGTGTGTAAAAAATGCAACACCACGAAGGAGTCATCAAAATTAAATGAAATTTAATAAACAAATGGCTTGTATTAGTACAAAGCAAAAAAACAATAATAAGAGTCCGAAACCAGCATTTGGTGTAGCTACCACGCGCTGCAATAAGTGCATGGATTGCGTAATGTGGATAGAGGATATAATAATAAGGATAAGTGCATGGACTGAGACGTGACATGGATTGAAACAGATGTTGAATGTCTGCTTGTGGAAGATAATTCCATATTTTTTGTATGCGCACCCAAAGTTTGTCTTTTGAAGCTGTAGGACGCTGATCACAAGCGAGACGCCGACCAACCAAATCCCACACATGCTCAATAGGTGACATCTCCGGCGAATAAGCTGGCCAAGGAAGAAGTTACATGTGTTGGGCTGAAAAGAAGTCTTGAACATTCCTTGCAACATGTGGGCGTGCATTATCCTGTTGAAAGATAGCTCCAGGGATGCCTTGAAGGAAGGGAACTACTTCGGGCTCTAGCACTTCATGGACGTACCTGTTACTATTCAGATTACCCTCAGTTCGTAACAGCTGAGATCGCCCAAGATACGAAATCGTACCCCAGACCATAACTCCGGGTGTTCGGCCACTATGACTTTCGATAACGCACTCTGGAAGGCAGCCGTCACCGACATAGAGTCTAACACGAATGCGACCATCATAGTTCCACAAATTCAAACGGGATTCGTCAGAAAAAACAGATTGTTGCCAATCAGCTCGCCAAGCTGTGTGCTCATGAGCCCATTGCAGACGCAGCTGTCGTTGGTTTGGTGTGAGGGGGATCCTGTATAAAGGAATCCTTGCATGCAGTCCACGGTGCAGCAGACGTCCACGAATTGGCGGAGCCAACATTAGTACACCTGTAGCAGTAGACCAAAGTGCTGCCAACTGCCATTCTCCGCCATGTGGACCAGGTGTCTACCATCGTGCGCTGATGTCACCTTACGTCGTCCACTCCCAGTTTTTCGAGTTGTCCGGTCGGTGCTCGTTGGTCCATTGCTTACAAACTCCCATTACTGTGGAACTGTTCCGCAGCACACGAGCTGCTATTGTGCGATATGAAAATCCTCTGTCACAAAGGCTGATGATTCTCCTCCGTTCAAACTCAGTAAGTTGTTGAAATTTAACCCTATTTCGTCGTGGAGGCATTCTTAGGTCTCACTAAACTGTTCACTACTAAAAAATAACCATGCACTATTTTCAACGTCCCGCTACAGCCCTCCATTTACATGCTTTTAGTATCAGTTCAGAGGGCGCTGCTCACACCACACATGTGTGGTGGCTTTGATACTTTACAACTTTGGATATCCTATAATTGACATTTGCTGCAAATTTCAATTCATTCGGATGATTGCTTCATGCTGTTGCATTTTTTACAAACAGCAGTGTATTAGTGACACAGCATCCATGTTAGCCCAGAAGCCAGATATCCCTTGATAAAATAAAATTTGGAAAATAGAGCAAAAAAATAAAACTTTTAAGTCCCCGTATCAATGATTTTTTTCTTCTCCAAATCTAAGTGATATGCCAGTTAATCAGGGAATGCAGAAGCCAATTATTTCAGCTTTAAATTATTTCAAATCATGATGGCTTAATGATGATTGTCATATGCAATGGGTACCATACCCATGATTCTGAATGAAGCCATCTTCCAGTCAATATAATATGCACAGTCAATCTTTGTACATGGTCTATCATTTTCCTTTCCTTGGAAAAGACTGCCTCAAATTTTTAAACAGTTTGGATCATTCCTACAGTTGTCAAGATTGGTGCAAACTGTGTGTCTGGTGGACTCTTTTTAACTTAGGGCTGAAAATGATTTGTATCATATTGTCTTTAAGGAAAAGAAACAACAGTAAATAGAATTGACTTATAAAATTGTCTAAAGCTAAGCATCATATTTTTCTGCTTTCAATCCAATCTGGTCATCCCAAGTTATCAATGTAATGCTATATTAGTGCTAATTATATTTTTGTTTTTAGAAAAGATATTAAACTGGTAGGATAAAAATGTAGAATTCTTATTATGTTATTGTTTTTATATTAAGTCAATAACAAATGTACAAACCCTCAGAGATCCGACACGTTTACGACGTCTAGCTAAAGCAAGTATAGCAGCCTCATATGCATGGATTCTCCATTTACAACCAACTCTTTTATGACATTCATAAAGTAGCTAGAAATAAATAAAAAGATGAGTGAAGAGATGCAGACTTTTTACTTGCATTCTTACAATCATTAGGTCATTAATTACTTTTACATATACATATTTCTATCCATTAAATGCTTAGTAAACAGAACCAACTCATTTTAAAAAGCAATATAGTTATTTATGCATGAGCATTAGAAAACTGCATTTGCACATATTTTTAAACTGAAAAACAAAAGTGCTATTTTGTGATTTGAATTCCTTTTTCTGATTTTATAAGAGATGCATTCCGAGTTTTGGATATTCAGTCAAATAAAGGCTCGTCTTCAAGAGCATCAGCTCATAGGGCCCAACTTTCCCATCGAATCTTTTAGGAAGCGAAGTTGTTCCCAAAAAAAGGGATTAAAAATACAAATATGAGAAAGGAAACAAATAGATCAAAGTTTAAGTAACATATTTTTGTGAGCAAAATTACGATTAGGGACTAAGCAGACTGAACCAATAATTTCCCACATATAGCTACTGTATATAGACAGCAGTATATACAGGCTCACACATAAAGGAGGCAATCAGTAATATGGAATCAGAACCAGAAGGCGAGCAAACACAGAAAATGGTACAGTTTTTATACTCTGTAATGTATTCGGTTTCATACAATTAAAAGTCATAGATTGTTTCACTGTTTTAATAACACTTTCCAACAAAAGATTTTGCCTTGGAATAAGTAGGGTTTGTTTTCTACGAATTTGTAAGAGCTTTTAATTCAAATACACACTTTTTACACACATACAGATTTTTGCCATCACCCATGGGGTTTGTGTAACATCAAAATTTCATCAGTTCTAAATTTCAAAGCAAAATTTTGTTTGTTCATATATGAGCAATTGTAATAAAGGACATCAACTAATAAAGTTTAATTTATGCATAGGATGCAAAAGATTATAATTTTGACAGGAAAAATATATTCATCTGAAAAATCTGTTTTGCAATTTTAACAATTAGCCATTGGTTTATGTTTTTTCTCTTTCAAATTTTTTACACAATCCTTTGGTAGAATTCTATTTTTATTAGAATTTTTCCTCTAGTAAGAATTTTATTCATCATATAAAAAGTGAAAATTTACAATCATTCCTTAGATGGGTGGCATATTTGGTAATACCAAGTTAATTTTAAAAGTAAAGGGTAAAACAAAAGAAAAAAGTTGAATACAATGAATCCATTATTTCAAAAAGAAAGAAGTCAAGATCACACTTTCTGCTTTCTGTGGTGGCATCTACCAACCAAATGATAAACTCACTTTCAGTACTTCCACTTTGAGTTTCACCTCCAACTCATATCAACAAATGAATCACTAGTCATGACTGAAGGGGAAATGTAATATGTTCATGCATTGATAACAGTAAATATTATTATGTGGCAGCATGGTAGGGAATACATGACCGTGATGCAGCAATTTGAAAGTTAAGAGTACAAATTATTAGGAGAGAATGATAGGTTGGTCAGAATCTGCATCATTAAAAAGAAAACATTCAGAAGCCTGGGTGTCACAAAATAATACCTAGGTCAAATTAAATTTAAAGGTGCAAAAAACAACTAATGATAGCCAATTTCAAACCCTGAATATCAGTAATGTAGGTATTTGGCCATGGTTCCCACACCTCTACCAAAAAAAAATTCAAGGACTTTTAAGGACTTTTTTCAAAATTAAAAAAAAAGTATTTTTCAAGGACCTAAAGTTTTTTATAACGACCTTAAGCAAGGCAAACACAAAAGTTGTCAATAAAAAAGAAAAATGTGAAATATATAAAAAAAAGACATTATTTTTTTTAAACTACCGATAGTCGAAAAATGAAAGGTTATAATCAATTTTGGTTATAATTAAAATTTTCTTTCCTTGCAGAATCTGTGTGTGTTTTTTTTTTACAAGGAGGGCTTCTTGACTCAATGCTAACTATCAGGCTACTTGCACACATGGATTTCAGTCGAGCGATAAAATATCGTACGATAATTCTTTTGGTGGTAAGAAGAAGAGTATGGGAGCTTGCACACAGTTCGATCTACACGACATAATCTTCATTTTGCTGTCGTCCACTGCCTACAACAGACGGTTGTCATGGTTTATTTTGTTTGAGAAACAAAACAAATCAAAAGTTTTGACTGTTGTTAAAAACTTAAACTAGAGAATAAAAAAGCCCTATCTTTGCAATCGTTAAAGATAGAGTGAAAGTTTTAAAGGATTTGAAATCTGCAGAAATTTTTACAACAGAAGGATATCTTAAATGTTATTTTCTTAATTCTTTTTTTCAACTGCAATTTTTATATTTTTGCAATAAGAATTTGGCTTCATTTCTTTGGATCCGTGCTAGGTTTCTAATGACGTCCTGACTGCTAAAGCTACGGTTTCCTAAGAAAGCGGTGCTGTTATCTAGCTGCAGTAATACGCCATGATGTGGCGGGCATAACAAGGCATCCGTCTTAACGGAGACCATAGGTGTCTACTTAGATGACAGTATACTGTGGAAAATAGACAATCTGGAAGTAGCATTATTAGTATATCACGTAGTGTCAAAGCGCAAAACACTGGCTTCATTCAGAATGATGCTCAAATGGCGCACCTGCTGTGGAAGAAACTAGTCTGGACAAGTTCCAATGCAAGACGAAATTACACAATTATCTACTAGTTAAAAAAATCAAGTACTTTCAAGAACTTTTCACCAAGTTCCATAATTTTCAAAGGCCCCTAGTAAGGAAAAAAATTTCAAGGAGTTTTAAGGACTTTTCAAGGACCGTGGGAACCCCGTTGGCCAACATACAGAACCAGAGGTTATTTATTATTTCCATAAAGAGTTTAAAGGGTATATCTTAAAATACAATGGAAACAATTCCCATAAATACTATATATATGCATGATGTAAATGTGTAAAAACCTATAAAATGTGAAGAACCTCATACCGAAACTAATATCAAGTTTGTGAAATACTTCGATTTAATTGGCTATTTCCATCAACTGAAGAGGGTGTGGTATGTAAAATTCTGCTGCTTTCTTTGAAAGTAGAATAGTAGACATTACAACATGAAATATTTGCCAAAATGACACCATGAAAGTTTAATGTCAACAATAGAAATACTATGAAAATGTACGGTCGCGGAAAAGAAACTCGAACCAGCCCTTTTCATTCGAGCAATTGTAACTACAGAGAAAATTTAAAGATGGCATTTGACAGGAACTAGTGTCTTTGATAAATTCAGATGCATAAAAATTTGCATAAGGAGCAGTCTTCATGTTAAGTTGAGCACCAACTTCATAATTGTCAATGGAAACTACCTATTTCGGCACAAAATTTCGAATCTATATCAAATTTTAACTTCAGGATACCAAATTGTTTGTCATTAGGTCTAACCATTTAAAATTTATTAGTATGGAAAGATTGGAGCTCCTAACATATAAATCAGTTTCTTACTCTTTTTATAGATATCTTCCAAAATCTTATTTCTATAGTGCTCATATTTTGTACCATGTTACTATTTAACAACCTAAAGAAATTTACCTAATATTTCATTTAAAAAATAGTTTTTAGTGCACTATAACTATTAAATTAATTATTTTCAATTTATGAATTGAAACCTTATTATATTTTGAAGGGAATCGATTCAAAAGGACTTCTAAAAATGAACATGCAAAATTTCAGCTCATTCTGATAGTTAGTTTTAGCGCTACATTTAATTTTCCTCATTATTGAGATTTTAGGGGAAAGCAAGAGTTTAAAAAACATGTAACACACAAATTTTCAATAGTAATTCTCTAATCATTTCCACTTGCATCTCAACTATTTTAAAAGGAAGTGTCTGAGGTGTCCAGATGAATCTATAGCACTTAGTCATGAAATTTGGCACACAAGTAGCCTTAAAGTTGATAGACCTCAAAACTCAAATTTTAAAATTTAATCTAGAACATTTTTTAATTAATTTATTGGCATATTTTTATTATTTGGTTTCCTAAGGCAACAGTGTGAGAGAGATAACAGCTTCTAAATTTTCTTTTGATTTCATTGGTTTGCTTATTTTTTCTCTTTCATTTCATTGGTTGTTTTAAGTTTTTCAACTTGTGTTTGTTTTTGGATGCTCGCAATTTTTTTTTTTTTTTTTTAGTACTCTGCTTGATTTAAGTCAAAGAATCTACATTAGTTTCTTGCTTTTTTCTTTAGCTTTAAAACTTTTTGAAAGTATATCAATATATAATTTCAACATGGTCTACAGATTTTCTTTTTGTAAGTGAGGGAGTGCCTAATCGTTTATTTCATGTGCGTTATAGGACAAACTTTTTTTAACGTTCTGTTTGATTTGAATAAAAAAATCTATATTGGTTTCTTGCTTTTTTCTTTAGCTTTAAGACTTTCTGAAAGCATAGCCATATTTAATTTTTGTCATTGTTGCTCCAGGTTTATTGTTTCTTGCTTTAAGAATTTTTTAAATTATTTATGTTGTCTGTTGGAAAGCATAACTTATTACTGTTTCATTTCGTTTTGATTTACGTTGTTTGTCGGAATCATTGAGGTTTAGTGTTAAGACTTAAAAGCATACCTTACTTTTGAATTTGTATCATTTCTTCAATTTTATTGTTTCTTCCTTTTTTCTTTAGCTTTAAGACTTTTTGAAAGCATAGAGTTCTTTAGCTTTAAATTGTTTTCGATTTACATTGTTTGTTGGAATCAGCGAGGTTCAGAGTTAAGACTGTTCAGTGCAGTCGAAAAATACATTTGTAATCGTGTTCAAATTTAAATGCAGGTAGCAATAGCAATAATTAATCTCAATCTACGAGTAGCAACTCTATGTGGAGATGATGAAATTGACACCAACTTTATCATTGAATATTTCCAGATATAAAGATAGCAGTCATGAAATTTCATATTAAGACTAATTTAGCAATGCATAATCTGATTATAGCATCAAAACATGGCATTTCAATTAGAAATGTCATTGTTTGAGCAGAATTTGATATGAAGACATCTCGTTATGCAATTATTTTGGATTTGAAAATGTAGAGGACATTATTCCCTATTGAATGTACACCTTTGAATTTGCTCTGGTCTGAATAGTGCTCAAAATAAAGGAGGTGGATTGTTTGTTTTCCGCGATTGTACCTTCTTTTGCTATACATTAAGTTAGGACTTATTAAGAACTTTGTTAGAGAACTGGATAAAAATCAGTCAGGATTCATCAACATGATAAATAATTTTTTGAATGCTGTTGACAGTAAAAAGCTGCATGGGATTCTTTCAAGAATAGTTGCAGAAATGGCTAAGTAAGTTTAGGGCAAAGAGCTATCCAAAAGTAAACTACATTAGTTGTGGGTCACTTTTAACAAGTGAGATAATGGTGCATCCGTGAGGTACTTGACATTTTCTTTCCTAGTCACACACATTAATTATTTTAAAATATGTAGCATATTTTAGGATAGCTTAAATAACAAATAACTGTAAAAAATGCCTTTTTGAATAGATACTAATCTGGATTATTTTAGTTATTATTTCTGTAACGTAATATTGAAAAAGTAACATTGCACCCCTTTTCCCCACCAAATTTCCTCTTGTTGAATATGAACAGCAAACGAAGAGAATGGTAAACTTTTTCAGATGGACTTGGGACAGGAAATTTTTGAAATTGAGAAGTTGAATCAGTGCTATTGAAGCCCAAATATGCTTGATTTCTGTTGGATGCTTATGAGAGAAATTCTTCAGACACAAGTACAGCAGACAATCATACTTACCCCTGATTTCATTCCTTGATGTTCATATAAATTTACATATACTCATATTAACCTAAATTGTTTGTTTACAAGAAAAAATTATGTGAGAGGAAAATTATAATTATATATAAATTCAGCAACAAAAATACTATCAGATTCATAGATTTTAATTCATGAATAAGAAGTTGTAAACCAATGCAATAAAGTCGGACAAAGTAAAATAACACAATTTTTACATGAGTGCAGGTTTATTGAGACCTTGTGCTGCAAAACTCCAATGTAATGGCCATAAACTAACCTGGTACAGCGACCCATAGTACATTGCATGGGAGTTTGAATAAATAAAATATGTAAGCAATAAATAAGAAAAATCTGATAACATATAGATTAGACACAAAAGTTGTATATATTGAGTTAAGTACCTATGATTGTGATGGGACTTACTATACAAGATAACTTGCATACTTATGGACATAAGTTGCATTTCAAAAATGTTATCATGCATGTTCAGGTTTAATTGTATTAACCATCTGATGCATATATCTGTTATTGTTTATCTGCATGACTAACAACCAGTTTTGAACTTACCCAATATGATTCCTAGGGTTCTTTAAGCCAATATGTATCATATAGAGGTGGTTTAGTCATTAATTGTGATGTAGAATAAAAGCAATTCTACACTACTCAGAAACCTTGTGATGCTCATAGGATTAATCAATAAATGTTTTTCACTTAATTTGTCAATCAATGATTAGAGTGCAGTAGAAAAAGCTCTAAAATATTTTGAAGTAAGAGCTAACATAGAGGAAAATAGTTTAAATGCATAATATTTACCTTTAATTTATTGATTATGTCAATGTTTGGATTATCAGGCATTGTAGAAATAAGTCGTCCGTGGGCCTAAAACAAACAACAATTCATTAAATTATGGTAGAAAATATGATCATATTTCACTAGAAAACAAATACTAATGTCAAATCAAGTAATTGTAAGATTTAAAAATGCAATTTATGTAAATAGCAATGAAGAAATAAAATGAAATTTTTTATTTATTAAATAAACTAAAAACTATTATTTTACTAATTTATAATGTAAAATGATGTTGCATGGGTTTGTATTTACTCTAACAGGTTTCCCACTTGTAGGGAGCTAAGCTACCACTCCAAAAATTAACTTACAATTGAGTAGTATAAATATAAGTGTAACCCAACTCTACCGTGAAGTACTTTTGGGTTGTCACTAAGTTACGTGATATAATAAAGGCTTGTTATGCCACTCTTTTTTCTAACTAAAAATAAGGACTTAAATAAAACAGTGTAGAAACCATATTATACAATTTATTACATGACTTTCGATCTAGTGGGATGCTCTTACAGATTAGTTAATCTTATAAGAACTGTAGTATGTAAAAAAATTAATATTCAAGTCTATATTTTCTAAAAATCATACCCAAATAATGCCACACACAAATGAAATTTTTCAAAATAAACCCAGTCTGATTTTTACAAATGTCAGCAGTTAATATATGGGCATTTACATAATACACATATTAGTAATATGCAAGAACATAAACAAAATATAGAATGGAGACTGCAATATTTTATACCTCTTTGCAGTGCATTTGCTTTAACAAAAAGGGAAAGAAAAAGTTGAGTTTGATTAGGACCGGTGACACCAAGCTCAAAGATCGCCACCAAATGGGCTGGTGTCACAGGTTGTTTAAATTGGTTTGTTTTGTGTGTTTGCATTTTAATGGTGTTTGGGTAAGTGTATGAGCAACTTTTGCTGCTCATACAAAAAACACCATTTTGTGTTGTCTGGGCTAGACTGCGCCCTGATCAACCAACACTAATTTTCAAAAATTTCCCAAAAGTGTTTTTAGTTGCTTGTTTTTTAAATTATATTGCTCACCTTGTTATGTCTGCAGCTTCAGCACACTTATGAAATGGAAATTACTTACCCCAGTAACCATTTTATACTATAGGGTCATTTGCAAATTTGAGGCATTTTTGATGTCCAACAAAAAATTATTTTTTATTTACAAATTAAATATTCTGAGGGATTAGGTGTTGGTCTATCAAAATATGCACACTGTTAAGAATTATTTATGTATGTTAGTGTAAGAATATTCTTTAGATATTTTTTTATAAATTTTTTTCACAAATAGCTAACCTTGAAAATGGGCTGTCCAAAATGACTAAGTCAAATTTAACCTATTTCAAATAAAAATAAACTTTCAAAAACCTATGTATTAAAAATTTTTTAATCTAATATAATAAATCTAATCTTTAAAATTGATGTTAATTTTTTGTGTATATGAATTGTTTCATTTTGTCCAAGAGAAATGTCAGGTCTGTTACCTATAGAAATAGTTGTCAAATTTACTCAGTAAATAGAAGCACATGTTATAAATATTGTATTAAGGATTCAGTAAGTAGAAGACATTTGAAATCATATGCTGAATTATGAGGATATTATGAACAGTTTTGGATTTTCGTAAGGTGATTATGTTTTTATGTTGACAGGTCTGTTACTAGCTCTGTTCAATTAAATGAATAAAGGAATATTATCTGCTTGACACATCAAAAGTTATTGCAGAAGTGCATTTGAGCTGTGTTGAGCTTTGCCTAAAAAGTTTGCACATGGTAGCAAAAAAAATAATGGTAATTCGTCAGGTCTGTTACCCATTAACCCTCTGCATACGAAGCCTCGAAATATCAATTCAACCTTTCGTTACGAGAGGCGCCCAAAGCGCCCGGACAAGCAGAATACGGAGAGCACCCGAGAGTGCCCGAATTAGTGCTTTCCCCTAGGAGGCGTATCACCTTGTCACTCTACTTGATCATCTCCTTTGTATGGGCCATAGGGGGTCCAAAACTACTCAAGAAGTTGTCCTTTATCTTTCCGAAGCATGATGTTCCGTGACACAGAACCAGTTTATACGGATTCACGTGGGAATTTTTATGTGCACCATTTATATGCAATTGTGTTCTTTACTTTTTCTCATGCTTTGTCCCATTTGAAACGTTTAGCTGCTGGCTGCTACCAACAGTCTGGACTGGACTGTGTTTTCACTCTGATCAGACGAGCTTTATCTTCACTCCCTGCTTTCAGGTTTTGCTTTGAATTCTGTTCTCGTTTAAAAAAGTCTTTTTCAAGACTCTTCCTATTTCGGAAAATATTATTAGCCTTAAATATTTTCAATTAATGGGCTTGACATAAATCCGGATTTGATTCGTTAGTATTATGTCTCGCAAAACCAAATCGCTGACCCAAGCGGAAATTGAAGCAATTTTGTTTCAAGATACTGATGAATCAGATTTTTTTGAATCGGATGATGATGATTCTAAAAGTACTGAGAAAGTAAACTGTGTTTTAAATAGCAGTTTATATCAAGATGATAAGAGGGAATGTGAAATTAATGTTGGTGAAAGCATTGATGAATCAATGCTTAATTTTAATGTTGACTGGTCAGAGGACGTTCGAAGTGAATGCATAGAGGAAACGAAATTTGTACATCACACAGGACCTGTGCATAATTTGCCAACGGATTCATCAGCATTGGATTTTTTAAAGTTGCTAATTTGCTCTAGTACGACGTTAACTAAAATTACCCATTTGTCAATTATACGATTATTCTTAAAAGACACGACAATCAGGTAATGGTAATTTTAGTTAACGTCGTACTAGAGCAACACAATGGGCTATTCGACGGTCCGGGATCAGTCCCTTAAGGGAAAGATCCGAGGACAACACCTCGTAATTTTGAACCACGGTCAGGTGACGAAGCAACACCTGAGCTGGCACCCCACTCACGACAATCAGGATGGAGCAATATTATAATTGGCTGATGTTCTATGAAGATACGTGTCCTAGTAGAATGGTTTGTTTACAAAATATGATATTCCAAAAAAAATATTTTTCAAACATAAATTTGGGCAACGGGCTATTGACGACGGTCCGGGACCAATCCCTTCAGGGAAAGATGCGAGGACAACACCTCGCAATTTTTAACCACGGTCAGATGACGAAGCAACACCTGAGCTGGCACCCCACTCTCCAAACTTCCACACCAACCCAACGTGAGGATTTTCGGCCACGACAGATTTAAGGTGCACCAGCCGCCTCTACACCATACGATTACAAACATCCATGCCCGGACCTGTATTCGCTATACCGGCTGATCGGCGCGTGCCACGTAATATAATTATATATAGAGAGAGAGAATTATGTCAACCAAGGAAAAATTCAGTTCGTTAAAATTTGTCTCATCAAAAAACTTTTTTGGCTGAACTTAAGAGCAAATTTACTAACCACAATATAAAAAGCATTTCATAAAAAAAAAAAAAAAATTGTGACATTTCAAAACCAGTAATCCTTGTGATGATACTATTTCCCGTTCACAGAAATTAAATTTCACTAGTGGGGAAGCTGATCTTAATGTCAAATTTAAAATAACCACGTGCTTTTAGCGTAAGTATTTAAAAGTTATAGCCGAAGCAAATTTGCAAATTAAGAAATTCGTCAACGTTTATCCTTCGTTTTAAAACTAAAATTCACTATCTTCCATTTTCAATTTGGATGACACCAGTCTAAAAATTGGCACCATTGAGTATCGGTATCCCACAGCTAGATGTGATCAACAGTGACCGCAAAACATGCCCTCTTCCTTGAAGGCCTGGAGAAGAAGGGGAAAGAAACGCTTAAGGGATTCAGGCGTCTTGTTGGCAATCCGACAACATTCTTTTTTCCTGTCCCCCGTAACGAAAGGAAATAGATTCTCGGGCGCTTTCGTATGCAGAGGGTTAAAAGTAACAGACCCGACATATGTTTAAATGATTCATTGAACAGCCTTCTTACTGGAATTTTGAACTTTAATTAATACATAAATAAACATTTTTAAAATTATCAATTATTAGATTAATGATGGCAAAATTATCAGCTGCTGAGAAACAAAGGCGCTACAGAGAGCGAAGAAATTTTTCTTGAAACGGGGTTCAGTTTGGCCTTTTTTGTCTAGCGCTTTCTTTACAATACATCTGATATCAAAACTTGTCAATGGCCTAACTTGAGACATTGTCCCAAGTTAGATACATGTTTGGCATTTTTTGAAAAATTTTACATATCCTAAATATGCATGCTTTAATCATGAAAACAGTGGTGTGGCTTGTTTCAGAACCTAACAGGCATATATCACCTAGCTACATATACCTTAAGATAATAGTAAATTCTGGTCAAATAAAAGTTATTTTGACTTACAGACTATCAGTTTAATAAATTCATCTTCAAATAATCATACATAAACAACAATACATCACTCCTCCTTTGAGACCAAGTAAATGCTATGCAAGAAGCTACTCTCAGCTCTCAAACTTTATTTATCAGGTTATCCAACCTCAAAAAATAAAGTCTCCTTTTGTCCAAAGTTAGATCCTTATCCTAAGCATGGATTTTCGACTGTACTGAACAAAAAAACTATGAACCAGAGCTGTAAAAGTGCTTTGTTTCTATTTCAATCTATCACCTAATATAAAGAATAAACTCATTCAAAACCAAGTTACTTAAATCCTAACTTGAAGGAGTCACTTTGCAATTAAACTTTCTTGCTAAATAAGAAACTCAAGTACCTAATTAATTTAACTACACGTAAGTATATTTAACCAGTAAAAAAGAAAATAAAGCACAAGTACTTTGAATCAAATTGTTAACATAACCTATACTTACCCGATATTTTGATGGCATTGAAGGTTTAAACAAATCTCGCAAGCGTGAAGTTGATGATTCCATTATAGGAAAAGGAAAATCAGGATCAGAAATGTTGGTTCTACTGAATGAACGTGGGGGTTCATATGAAGTATCTATTATTGGAGAACTAGGAGTACTTGATGAGTACATATCAAAATAATCAAAAGTTGAAAAAGCATCATAGTCTTCGTCAAAAGCCGGGTTATCTGGAGGCAAACATTGATCGGAAATATCTGTGATTTCATTTACCATTATGTATGTAGCTGTATCATTATTAATGCATTCTCGAAATCTTTCTGAATCAATTATTTCTGTTGAACCATCAGCTCCTCGGATTGAAAAACTCATTTCAGAGGTTATCCATTCAGAACTTGAATCTTCATAAGACATTCGTTCAGAATCAGCAAATCCAGCTGTAGAAGAACGATACAAATGAAGAGGATAAACTCCAGTATTATCTGTAGATTGCAAATCTGAGCTTTCCGTAACATAAGAATCATTATTGGATGATTGGTGTTTCATTGTTTCAGATTCTGAGCTAATAACTATTACACTGTCATCACTAGTATAATCTGAAGAGTCATCAACTATTTCTACCTCAAAGTCATCATCTTTATAACGATTAACACGGCGTTTATTCGATTTTTCAGCTCCAGATTCTACTGCCAATTTTTCATCAGATAATTCATCTCCAGATTCCAGTACTTTATCAGATAATTCAGCTCCAGATTCAAGTACTTTATCTGATAATTCAGCTCCAGATTCAAGTAGTTTATCTGATAATTCAGCTCCAGATTCCAGTAGTTTATCTGACAATTCAGCTCCAGATTCCAGTAGTTTATCTGATAATTCAGCTCCAGATTCCAGTAGTTTATCTGACAATTCAGCTCCAGATTCAAGTAGTTTATCTGATAATTCAGCTCCAGATTCAAGTAGTTTATCTGACAATTCAGCTCCAGATTCAAGTACCTGTTCTTTATCCGACAATTCAGCTCCAGATTCAAGTACCTGTTCTTTATCTGACAAATCAGCTCCAGATTCAAGTACCAGTTCTTTATCTGATAATTCAGCTCCAGATTTGACAAACTTTTCATGTGATACCTCTTCAGATTCAGAGTCTACATCCATCTTATCTTGTGTGTCAACCATATGTTCAATGCATGATTGTTCCTGTGTAGTGGGAATATAACTAACTAATGGTTCTGCTACAGAAATATGGCGATCTTCCAAAATGTCAGGTATAACAATTTCTGGACTTGAGGGATTGCATAGAGGGTCAAAAGCATTTGATGGAACGGCTTGGACGCTATCTATGTCAATACTTGATGCAGATGTGTAAATTGACTTTTGATAATTATTATTATCTTCTCTCTCAATACCAGATGTACTTGATACTACTTGAGCTTCTGTTAATGCTTCTTCATTTCTCATGTCACTGGAAACAGCTGATGACTCATTTTTTTCCGAATCTGTAGGTTCTACATTGTTAACTTTATTACCTCTTTCAAAAGGAAGAGGAGGATCATCTTCATTGTTGAGTTCAACAACAACAGCGCTCTCGCCAGGAACTCGCAAATGCTTGGGTATTATACGCACTCTGACTTTACTCAAACGAGCTACAATGGGGTTTGAACTGGCAAATGGAGCTTCTCCTTCTGGTTTATTATTTGATGAAACAGCATCTACTTGTGCTGCAGTGGTACTAGAGATAACAGAACAATCATTATTCAGGATTTCTTTTGAACTGGATACCTCTTGTACACTTGGACTTGGTGAATCATATTCAATTGGATCAGTGGGCAGAATATAGATATCTGGAGGTTCTGAAGCTAACCAATCATCTTCACATGAAGTTTCATCATCATATTTTCCATCATCAAATGTAGAATTTTCCTCACTAACATAATCAAATTTTGTCCCCTCAGAGCTACCATCTTTACCATGTGATGAATATACAGCACCTTGCATATCTGTGCGGACATTTTTTAGTATACTTGGTCTGCGATTACGACGCACCTGATATCCAATTGTATTCAAACATTCATTTGCATTTATACTAGCACTCAGCCAAGTAACCATAATTACTTCCATCTGATGAGGATATGTTGTCCAAGTAAATGTGCTGCTCAACCTTCCATTGGAGAATCCTTCATCCACTAAAATATGAGTGACATAGTTGGTTAGAGTAGTGGTGAAGCGACCGCCATATTTTTCGATTAGACCATGAAGTACAGAACGGCGAGAAATATTGATTGTGTCTTGGTCCAGATAAAATAAAAGGTGTCTGAAGATGGGATCACCTTTTTCTCTTGGTGATGGTGGATCATCGATAGAATCATTAGAATTATGCTGGACTCTGCGCCTTTTAGTGCGCTCCTTATTGGAGTATTTGTACATGATTACAACATGCAATCTAATACTACCGATCGAAAACCCTCATTATTTGGGCATTTCATCAAATTATACCAGAACCCAAAAACTATTCGCGATTTTACTTCGGATTGGAAAAGTATTTTATAGAGAAATCGGAAGATAATCTGATGATGTAAGACTAGCGTTATTCTACGATTAGAATAGAAAACTGTTTTAAAACTAAAACAAAACTAAGTGACAGTTAACACACCGTGGATGTCGAACGGAAAGAGATGCATCTGGAAGAATAGAGTGATGTTAACTGGCAACCCATACATATAAACTCTAGACACAAAATAGGTATGTATATAAATTTATATCACACAAGAGTAACTTAACGGTCTATTGGCGACATTCTGGGATCAATCCCTGAGTGAAAGATCTAGACACCTTGTAGTTTTGAACCATGGTCAAATGACAAGGTCAACACCTAAGCAAAAATTAGAAGGCTAGACTAGAGAAGCTAAATCTTCGGTTATGTATGTGTGATTTATATAGATTGTAAATAAACAAAACTTGAAAATTGATTGCATTGAACTCCAAAATACTCTTGTCGTCAAAGGTAGGCAGGTAGGTATTTTAATTAACGACTCACTGGAGCAACACATCGCGCTATTGATGAGGGTCCGGGATCAATTCCGAAGGGGAAAATCGATCACATTAACACGTAATTTGAAACCACGGTCAGATGACGAGGTCACATATATAAGTTAGAGGACGGAAGTCTTAACCGGAAGCTTTTTCTTCCAGTGGTTTACATATACGCGAAACTGTTTATTTACTTTGAAAAACTCATTTGTTTAACATAAATTTAAGATGTTTTTAAAGTCAACGTAATAACTTATTTCACTTTTCGTCAGTTAAAACGTAGTTTTATAATTCTTTCATCTATATTAATTATTTTAGCGAAAATTTCTCTTGTCGAAAAGTACACTATAGTTTGAGGTAAGTATTAATTAACGTTGGCACTACCTATAGTTAGACAAAAGTTGAACAATAAGAATACACGAAAAAGGTGCAACAAACATATGAATTTTTGAGTAAGGACCATTCCCAGCATCAGAAGCGAGCTGTATGATGTATCGCAGCTACAGAGGGGTAAAAGCGTAGGCCTTGAATGTCGTATTTAAAGTAGTATTTATTAAAATTTCCAAGTGAATTTTACCAAATGTTTGTTTAGAATACAGATTTGCTCTTCAAAGAAATATTTCCAGTTTCTCCTTATCTCTGTCAAAATTTTAAATTACTTTATGAAAATAGAAACTATTCTTCGACAAATCCTCCGTCAAGTCGGATATTCCTAGGCTATTGTTTTTGTTGTTTTCTATTATCTTTGACCATGCTGCACAAGACACAAGACATACAATATCAAGTAATAGACATGCACACAAGGAAAGTTTTAGAGAAGAAAGTAATACACCCAGGAAGGATGCTGCTTGCTAGGCTACCTTGAAGTTGAATACAATTATATTGGAGACATTACAACATTATACAAACAGCAAAGTATAGCTTAATGTCAGTTTGAATGTGCTGAGAGAGCAGAAACAACTTGAACATTCTGAGAGGAAATTGCTTCCCCTTCTGCTGACGAGCCATTGAATAAAATTGTACAATTCTTCAGCTATCAATCTGGGATCAATCGCGAAAGAAAAGATCAGTTTAGTTCTTGGGATACGTATTTTTATCATACGATTTAACTTGGGACCAGGAGTGCAGTTTTTTTTCACCAGGCCATAGAATGCCCAAATTAATCGTAATAACGCTAAAACTATCCTTCTGCAAAGTATAAACCTTACCCAATGCCTACTTTGCTGCTCCAGCGTTTCTCTTCCCGAACCAATCAGATCACTTCTCTCATTTCTCTACTCCATAGAGGAGCCCTATTCATAGAGTCATCAGCACGTTGTGTTGCTATAGTACAACATTAATTACAAATACCAAAATACCCTACTCGTGAAAGAAATTTTTTTTCACACCAAAAGTTGGGGTCTCAAAATCTAGCAGAAAGTAAGCGAGTGAACGGAATTCAAGCTGATTCTATGTAACTTTTGAGCAACTAATAAATAAATTTTAGTGTCGTATTCAATTTTCTCTCAAAACTGCATCAGACATTCAAGGTGCATTATGAAAGTAATGCGCATTTTCTGGGGAAAATAGATTTATTGATCCGATTGGTACAAATGGTTAAAATTCTTCAAAATAGTCCCCTTGTGCATCAATATACCTGGGGAGACGATTCTGCCACGCCTGGAAGGCACTCTGGAACTCCTCGACTGGAATACCTCTCAGGAACCTTGTAACATGATGTTGGATGTCCTCCCCCGAAACCCAGTGCTTTCCCTTCAGTTCTCTCTTCAGTCGGGGGAACAAAAAAAGTCACACGGAGTCAAGTCAGGGCTGTAAGGAGGCTGGAGAACCAAGGGGTTCTTGCTCTGGATCAGGTAGTTGGTGACGACGAAGGCCGTGTGGCTGGGGCATTGTCGTGTTGGAGCTTGAAGACGTCTTTGATATCAGGCCTGACTCGCGCGACCCGTCGTAACAGTCTCTTGAGCACCTCCAGGTAAAAAGCTGCATTGACAAATTGTCCTTGCCGTACAAATTCAAATTGGACGATTCCTCTGATGTCAACGAAGTCAATCAGTATTGTTTTGATGCGAGACTTGCTCATGCGCGCTCTTTTTGGGTTTGGGAGAAGATTGTGTGTGCCTCCTAAAAGGCCTCTTGAACCATCTGATAAGTTTCCGTTGCGTTCTTCCCAAGCCGCACACAAAACTTTATCGCGTACCGCTGTTCCAGCGAACACTCCATCGTGCCGTGACACAATTGAAAAAAAGACTTTGCACGAATACATGTCCTACCACTCCTACTGCTCAGATCGAACTGAGACTGGACGCGTTTGGAAGGGCAGATCCTCCACCACATTTTTCGACCAACCCGAGCGCGCTGCGAAGGATAGTCGCGTCACAATAAAATCATGTGCATTACTTTCATAATGCACCATGTATTTAAAAATAGCCATTGCGTGGCCAGCAAGGCGTTGCCCGTGACAGTTCTTTTCGTGGGGTCAGATATGACCACTTCTCGCTGACCCCCGGTAATTGCTACGAATTCCCATTTGGTTTGCTTCACAAACCAACACCACGGGCAACGCCGTGATGGCCTCGTCATTGTCAAATGCGGCCAAATTCGAATTACGAAGAGATCCAAGCGGCGTGACGTCACAATCTCTTGCGAAAATATAAATATTCAATTGAAAAACTATTTATTATACGAAAATCAAATGTAAGGTATCTATCTGGTGTCACATTTTCAGCAGATTTCAAATTCGTTGAAATTTTCAATCTAACTTTAACGATACCGATTTTACAAAAAAGAACTAAACAATGCCAGTCAGAAATTTTTTTAATTGTTTTTCTTCCCTTTGCTGAGTGTTTGTTTGAGTGCAGGAAATGGAATCTGTGATTTCTCTATAGCAAAAGTCAAATACGTATGAAAAAAATATAAAATTTACAATTTAAAAATTATTTTTTAAGGAAAATCATATTTTTAGGTAAAATTTTCCGCAGGTTTCAAATTTATTGAAATTTTTACTCTATTTTTAACGATCTAGGAGATAGAAAAAATAACTACATAACTCCAGTTGAAACTTTATTTGTTTTGTTCGTCCGCTGAAATCGTTCCTCTGGTGAGTGAGAGCGAGTGAGAAAGGGCATATTTGTATAGTTGGTTTTAACTAAGCATAAGTTCATAATAGGCGTCCAACGTGCCGGAACAAGTATTATTATTTTAAAAAATTACTTAATTTTTTAATGGTAGTGAAATTGTTGGTAAAATTGAGAAAAACACAAAAAAATATGACAATGCGTACTTCAAAATCTATCTGTCACCATATGGTCGGGTTAAAGCTACAGTGTGGTTAAAGTCACATTTTCTTCGTTTTCCAGAAATTAATATAACTTAATGTAATAAAAAGGTACTATAATAAATTCGGGAACAAAAATGGTGTAATGTTATCGTTATGGGTAGGGGGGTCACCTGGATCAAAATTTAACAAAGAGGCTTAGATTGAATTAAATTTGTACAATAGCTACAATTTTACTGCTGACGAAAATGACTTACGCCACTGTGTATTTACAAAACGAATGACTTACACCAGAGTATTTGTCAGAAAAATAGATATGAAGTGAATTTGAGAACCTCTAGGAAACATATTTCATTCGTATTAAAAACTAGCCACTGTGTGTCCGTGTCAATTCCAAAAAGGTCGAAGACGTTGGTGGTTCAAGGGAGAAAAAACCCTGATAAATCTCTTTATATTAAAAACGAATTCCCATTCCAAACGAATTCCCAAATCAAATGGGATTTCGTGGCCTATTGGATAACAGCCATCACGGGCAACAATCACTGTCAAATGCAGTTAAATTCGAATTGCGAAGAGATCCAATCGGCGTGACGTCACAATCTCTAGCAAAAAATATAAATATTTAACTGAAAAATTATTTATTGAAAGAATATCAAATGCATATTAGATATCTTTCTAATGTAAAATTTTCCACAGATTTCAAATCCGTTGAAATTTTTAATCTATCTTTAACGATCCCGATTTTACAAAAAGGAACTAAACAATACCAGTCAAAATTATTTTTATCTGTTTTTATTTCCTTCGCTGAAATCGTATGTTGTTGTTGTTACTTATCCCCACTGGTCTAGCGAAGCTAGACCAAGTCCATGAGTCCATCCACCCTCAGGAAGTCGAAGAACAAGACCGGGTCGCGCAGGAAATCCTCTTTCTCAAACTGCATGCAGCTAAGGAGGTGAGTCGGGCTAGCTTCACTGGACAAACACTTATTGCAATTGGGGTAGATCTTTCGCTTGTGTTCATACCTCATACACTTTAGGTGACCACTGATGAATCTTGTGTACGCAGTCTGATCACCTCTATCACCCCTGAAGGTCAAAGCGCGACCCGGCTTTCCCCCAGAGTACCAGGTATTTACTGGGGGAGCATTCCCGTCCAGCTGTGCACACTTCTTTCTAATGGAGTGAATTTCCGAGGATGTAAGTGTCAAGTTTACCGGAAGGGGTTCTTGTGTGCCAAGTTTTGCCAGTGAGTCAGCAATCTCATTGCCATAAAGTCCCACATGGGATGGAATCCACTGTAGGTAAATATCTCGCTTTTCGGAAAGTTTATACAGACGTTGTAAGATTGCCGTTCCAGCCCTATCACCCACACTGTTCCATGCACTCAAATATTGGATAGAACTTCTACTATCCGTAAGGATCCAGATGGGGTCTAAGTGCGAGTCCTCTTCAATTGCATTCAGTCCCGCCTCGATAGCCAGAAGCTCCGATCGGAAAACAGAACAGTAATTTGGGTTTCTCATTTTTATGTTTACATCGCCATCGGGTCTCTTGATGTATACTCCACTTCCAGTACAATTCTGCTCATCTCTGCTACCATCTGTATAAACCCGGATGCCCTCCTCTGGGATGTTGTTTATAATCTCGAGAGCCAGCTGTTGTAGCAATTCAGGAACGTCCGAAGTTTTATTTGTGCTTAATGCTAAAGCCGGACAAAAGTGCACTCTCGGAATCCCTCGCGAGGGATCGACGCAAGTCTTAAGGAAATGGTGCTCGACATCTTGATAAACTGCATTTAGGGAGATTGCACGTGAAAAAGGGCTGTCTCTTTTTAGTCTCTGGTTATTGGTCCAATGTAAGAGGTAATCAGCAGTTCTGTGTTGGGTCCCATAACTAAAATATTTCACAAGACAAGTCTCTCTTCTCTTATTTAATGGTATAAGGTCTGCCTCAAAAAGCACAATTTCGCTAGGGCAGGAATTTCTTAGACCTGTAATTATGCGTCCCGCACTCTGTTGAACACGATCAAGCTTCTTAAGATTGGATTCTGACGCACTCGAATAGATTTTTTGACCATATTCTTTGAAATCGTATGTATTATAAGTATATATTAGAAATCGTATGAGCGCAGGAAACGGAATCTGTCGATTTCTCAAAAGTTAGAATCTGCGATCTTTTATGCTGTTGCCATTCAAAAGAAAACAATAATAATTAAATTCCATTAAATTCATTTAAAAATGTTCTAGTTGAATTTTAAAATTTGGCGCGACCAAAAATTGCAAAAAATTTTACTATTTGTGTGCCAAATCCCATTGCTGTTGGTACCATAGATTCGTCAGGACTTCGAGTGCAGAAAACAAACAAACATTTGCTTTTATATTATTCGAGATAAGTAATTGTTAGTACAAATGGTCAAAAATCAAAGACTGACTGGTCATTTGTTATTTTTTTTCTGGCTCTGGATCCACACTTTCCACAATTTCCAGTGGACCAAGATCGTCAGGTGCCATCTCCTCACATTCAAGAGTCCTTTGAAGAGATAGGAAAAGTCATGCTTCACTGGTGGAACGTGCTTCAGAAGGTCCATCATGTCCTTCTTCGCTTCTGTAACTGGTCTTCCTCGATTATTCAGCTCATCTTGATGAACGTTCACTAGAGATGATGATCTACCAGCCCTTGCTTGTCGTAGATTAAGCACATAAAATGGAATGTCCATCATTCAGTGTTTTTTTACATGGGACGATCTTTCAAAATCCTAATCCATTGGATCTTCAACCAGTTAACGGAGTATTGTTCTGGTTTTTCTTTTTACGTGTGATACAGTAGTAGTGTTCTAAGTTAGCAACAAATTTAAAGTCGTTACATCTCTTGGTCAACATGAATCTATTTTTTCACCTGTCTATCAGAATAATACTGCAACAGTTATCAGGAATACAAATCAGTCTATTCTTTGCGTATTACTCAATCCATACAAATTCTATGTCGCTTGTTTGGTAAGAGTGGTCACTTATCATAAACTTTTGATCAATGATTTCTCAACAGTTGTCATTGCTCTGTATGAACTTCATCAAGTACAATGGTAACTTCAGGTTACGATTTTCACCTATACAATAATGTACCTGTTTGATGGTGAAGCTCTTGATTTAAGATGCTTCATTATGCAGAAACGAACCTCTTGTGACCCACGAGAAGCAATGGTCTCATCCTAGCAGTACATAATCCCAGCACCTGTTCCAAGTTTATGGCATCTCAAACTGTAAGTGTACATGTTCCGCTTGTAGTATTCAACATATATAGTCAATACTGGGAAAGGGGGATCTTTTTCTATGTCAAACATCACTGCATAGACAGAATCATCTTCACGCGCCTTCATTTCATCCTAATTTCTCGCATACCGCTCCTTTTCTGCTTTTCTAAGATGGAATTATTTTCCATGTTTAGCTGTCGAATTAGATCCTCATTTTCACATGCTTTAATTTTTAAGTGACAGGTAGGGCAACTTTTTTATTGCAGTGAAAATGAGAAACGTTGCATGTATCATTCCCTAAAGTTGCATTTATGGAAATAAAATTGCATTTATGGAAATAAAGTTGCATTTATTTTTGATACACTAAAATCTTAAATAAATGAACTATTTATTGACAATTTTAATTGTGTACAACATTATTATAATACATCATTAAATCAGAAGAACGTTGATGTCGTTGAACGGCCGATCTTGGCCATTAATTTTTTTAACATTGAAAATCTGAGCTCAACAGAGACTGGTGTTGCCTGACATTGCTACAGGAGCAAATACTGACTCGGAGAAAAATCATCTCGGGAAAGTGTAGCAATAAACGTCAGGTTATTATTCTTTTCCGTTTTTTAAGATACACTTTAGGGTTGCAAGGATCTTCTTTAAAATCCATTGATCTGATAACTTCTTACGCTGCCTTGATGTTGTACGCTTTCGATTTCAATTTTTCTACGAGACGAATCAAACATTCGTAGCTGCTTTTGATTTTCACCAAACTTTTTGGCAGATCTGGGGGTCACACACTGCTTTTATGTAACGCTAAATGCAGTCGCTACGCGCTAAACGACGCGCTAAAATGCAGTCGTCTCTGAAACCGCATGCAATGTCCTTTACAGTAGGAAGGTGGTCGGCGTAGTACAATGCTGTCCGAAGCCACGTAGCCGAGGGTGTGAGTACTGGCTCAAGCTATTGCCCGATGGTCTTAGAAGCGGTTTTTCGGAGCTTGTTTTGTATTAGTTAATTTTAAGCTAGATTTCAAAAAGTTGAAAATGGTTGTATTTATGCAAAAAGTGGCATTTATGCAGAAAGTTGCATTTATGTTGTGGTTATAACTCACTTACAATACATCCCATGGAGATGGAATTTTTGTTTTAGTACTTTACATGCAGCGTAGAACGTGTAAAAAAAGTTGCATTTGTTGCAAAAAGTTGCCCTAGTCATAGGCATCGCATTTACTACAGGTACCTTTCAGTGGACTATGGAAATCCAAGTTGAACTCGTCATTAAAGGTTCGACCATAGACAGCTTCAGATTACTTCACTTCAGATTACTTACTTACTTCACTGAATCAATAGTTTTCCTTGCACTTTTCCTTATACAGGTCTTACATTGCACGTACATTCATTTCTGGTGGTAGAAATTTTTAGGAATTCTGAGTTCTGGTATAGTACATAGTACAACAGATCATAGAAATTAGTTAATAAAGCCACGCACCTATTTCATTACTACGTCGGGTGTCTTGTGTTTTGGAACATGGTGTCCTCGACCATCAGACCCTTCCATTGGATCTTGAATACCTTCTTCAGAATCCGTTGTTTTGTACAGAAAATCCTACTCAGAAGTACGGAGTTAGTCGGCACTCTGGAAGCGTTTACAAACACAGTGGTGTAAGTCTGACTTACACCCAGTGGCGGATTAAGTCAAGTGGGGGCCCCAAGCGGTAAAATGTTTGGGGCCTTCAAACTCAAGCTGGAAAAAAGTTTCAAGAATGCTCTCATTAAGTTATTAACAAAAAGAAAATAGTCAAAAATTTCATACGATAACACATTAAATAAATTTATTTAAAAAACACATTTTTTATATGAATTTTTGTCTTGCTTTATTTCTTGCAATTTCGTCGATAGGCAGCATCAATTCTGCTTAAAATGTTTGCTCTATGTACAGAATGGCCATATCAATTAATCTTTCTTTTCCCATATAACTACTTAAATAATTTTTTATACGCTTTATAACAGAAAACTATTTTTCTCTTGACGCATTAGATAAGGGAATTGTTAAAAAAAATTTCAATAATATTTCAACATTCGGAAATGTGCAAGACGTCTAGATGTCTGGTGTGTTTTTATGGAGTCTTCGTTTTATTTTAAAAATTTAAAAAATGTCAAATTCATCTTCAAAAGTACAAATATCAATGTCATTTTGTAAATATCCTTCAACTTTTCTATCGTGTTCGTTCTTTTCTGTTTTGGTGTTATCACTATCACATGCCATAAAATGCATTCACTATGAAATTTTCTATTATTGTAAATGCATGTTCAAATTCTTTGTTTCATCAGAAAACATTTCCCCCTTTCGTTGTCTGCGAGTTCGTCCATCTCCAACATTAAATGATAGGCCTGATAAATCAGTTGCCTCTTTTTCAAATTCTTCTCTGAAATTGTTGATAAAATTGTTTAATGATTTAAGTAAGATAGATCCTTTCTATAGAGTTTGCATTCCACTGATTGCAGGGTTTTACTAGTAGCATTTATTCTTTGTAAAATAGTATCCCAAATAACTGTCGTTAGGGCGATTTTATATTTGTCCATTTCTTCTTATTAGAACTTTTTAATTGGAATTTCTGATTTGAATAACTCTATTCACGTCAAATAAAACTTCATATACAGACATTTGGTAAGCATATTTATAAAAATATGATCTATTACATTTGTAATAAAGTTTTAATTAAATACTCTTCAATCGAAATCCTATTTATAATCTACTTTGAAGACAAGATTTTTAAACGTATGATCAGTTTACTGAAATTAATTGGATCATCGTTTATAAAAACTATTTTTATGGATGCCAAAATTACATTTGATGACATCTTATAACATGCCTTTGAATGAAAGGTAGCAATTTTAGTTAAACTTTACTATAATTTTTCTTTGGCGTATTTGGGCCAATAAAATGGGTTCCACATTGATTTGCTTTTTTTAGAATTTAAAATATCCACCGAAATGAAAGCGCTGCATATTATCAAACGTCATGTGCTCACCTACGAATCTCTGTCATCTTATCCTACCTCTTATAAGAAAAAGAAAGTAAACCAGCATATTAAAAATTATAAGTGATGAATAAGTGAGAAAAGACCATCAATACGTTCGGGGACGGTTATTCAGTGGAAATTCAATTTCCTGACAGAAGATGCTGCAATACTGTGCAGTTCTCCAACAAAAGGTCACTTATTATATTCATGACTCGTAAAATATGACTTGATTAAATATTTCTGGTAATGTTTAAAAATTGTGTTGTGATTCAAACAAACGCACAAAATTTAGTAGACTGGTTTGTTTTCGTTCAACAAACATCGATTCAAATTGATGTAATATCCCAAGTAAATAAAGCTTTCCTGTTGTAGCCTAAGTACCCAGGTAATTACTGTATTATCCTAGGTGCATAAAGAATGGTTCCTGAAAAGGTACTCTGGCGATATCGTATCACGTCAAGAGATCGTACACGAAGTGAGCTGTTGGTAACGTTCTTGGCGCTTGCCAAGAACATGAAAAGCTATGTCAATTAAAGAGTGGAGCCAACAACTGTCACGGTGTTATGCCATGACGCATACAATAAGTTTGTTAAAATGATAATACTAGAATATATGAGTAACATAATCATTTAAAAATTCTTAACATCTTTAAAACATTTTTATTTCTAATTTGAAATTACAGGGCTATATTTTATTCATACTGAGTTACAATGCATTTGATGCTCATAGGTTGGTGAGCAAACAATTCTATACATGTGTACATGTTTATAAGACTAATTACTGTATATTAGTATACCTGTCCTTGTTCCTGACTGAAGAACAGCAAGTGATTCTTTTTGTAAAAACTTATATATATATATATATATATATATATATATATATATGAAACGATACCTAAAAATAACCCTACAATTCTCACCAGAGTCCAGTCCCCGAATACCCCACTTTCCTCTGAGTCTTTCGTCTCTTTTTGTCCAATAGGTCATATATCTTGCCATTCCCTTTCACCTCAGGACCTTCCAGCATGACTGACCTCCCACGACCACTTTTCCTCTCAAATCGCCTGAGATAAAATTACCTCTTCGCTTAACTCCCGACCACTACCAATGAAATTTCTTGCTATATCCCCTACACCAATGATCTTTCTTTTAATTCTTATCCCTTTGGCGAATTCATTGTGAAGGCAAATTCTAAATAAATATCAAATTAAATTTGCTCTAAATTATTTTGATGATATAATTATATTTTCCCAAAATTATGAAGAACATCTGGATAATTTAAAACTCATCTTTGAGATATACGAGAAAGAAAACGTGAAGCTAAAACTTTCAAAATGCAACTTCGGGAAAATGAAAATAAATTTTTTGGAATATGAGATTAAAAACAGTACATACAAATCTAGTAACACTAACGTCGAAACTATCAAAAAACTTCAACCACCCAGAAATACCAAAGAGCTACAGAGATTTCTTGGCAGTATTAACATCTACAATAAATTCGTTCCAGATTATGCAAAAATTCGAGCCTCTTTGAACAACCTTCTTAAAAAAGATTCAATATATTAATTTTCGGAAGAGTGTCAAGCCTCATTTAAAAAGCTCAAAGATATTTTAATTTCTAAGCCAGTGTTATGTTTATTTAACCCAAATTACCCATGCCACTTATACATCGATGCCTCAGGAGAAGCAATTTCAGGAATTTTAAGACAAGAACATCCAGATGGTTCCTTACATCCAGTTTTCTTCTACTCTAGAAAATTAAGACCACTACGAGAAAAATTACTCGATAACAGAACTGGAGTGGGTTTTGGCCATAATAGATTCTGTCGATAAATTCTACTACTGTCTTCATGGTAATCACTTCACTATTTATACTGATCACGCTGCCCTGGTTTGGCTCAAAAATATTAAACACCCAACCAGTAGGCTTTTAAATGGTCGTTGAAACTATCAATGTACACAGTCTAGTCACATTAATGTGACCACCACCTACTTTCGACGTCAACGTGAAATAACCAATCACAAAAGGCAGGTGGCAGCACATTGCAGTGGAGTGTATATAAAGGATGTCCTAGGGCATCGGAAAGCATTTCAATCGTTGGCGTAATGCAGAAACGTAGCGATTTATCCGACGTCCAAAAGGGCATGATTATTGGCTTTCGGGCCAAGGGTGGAAGCATTGCGGAAACGGCTAATTTTGTGAACTGTTCGCGTGCCGCCGTGGTAAAAGTATACCGTGCATGCCAAAATGGCACTATCCAAAATCAGCGGGGTGGCACATGTGGTGCACCCCGGGCTATAGATGACAGAGGTGAACGAAGGCTACGGAGATGCGTTCGGGCGAATAGACGTGCAACGTGCAACTGTTGAGCAACTGACCGCCCAGATGAACCAAGGGGCTTCCAAGAGTGTATCCTCAACAACGGTTCAGCGAACGTTGCTGCGCATGGGCCTCCGCAGCAGACGCCTGGTTAATGCACCTATGCTGACTGCTGCTCATCGGCGACGAAGGCTGGAATTTGCCCGCCAGTACCGTAACTGGACGTCTACAGAGTGGCGACAGGCTGGAGGAGGGAGCATTATGGTTTGGGGAATGTTTTCCTGGCATTCAATGGGTGCACTCATCATTGTGGAAGGCACGATGGATGAGCACAAGTACGCATCTGTCCTTGCGGACCATGTCCACCTCTGCATGCGAATTATTTTTCCTCAGAATGATGCCATCTACCAGCAGGACAATGCGAGGTGTCATACAGCTCGCAGTGTATGTGCGTGGTTCGAAGAGCACCAGGATGAGTTTACCGTACTCCCCTGGCCAGCAAACTCACCGGATTTAAACCCAATCTAGAATCTGTGGGACCACCTCGATCGGGTTGTTCGCGCCATGGATCCTCAACCGCGTAATCTAGCGCAGCTGGCCACGACACTGGAGTCGGCATGGCTCAACATCCCAGTGAACACCTTCAGTAACCTAATTGACTCTTTTCCTGCACGACTCGCAGCGGCCCGCTCTGCCAAAGGTGGTTATTCTGGCTTTTGACAGGTGGTCACATTAATGTGACTGGACTGTCTATAATTTTACACTTAAATACAAAAAAGGATCCACTATGTAGAAGCCCACATGCTAACTAGAAACCCCATAAGTAATCACATGCTGCCAAGAGCGCAATTATTGACTAATTCGGAGCTCAAAGAAAATCAGGAAAAAGACAACGTTTACAATAGAAAATACAAATAACTGGATTATCTTTGGACGATTCAGAAACAAGGTTTAAATAAAGTTGTTGTCCCATTCTCACTACGTTCGAAGGCATTAGAGAAAGCACATATTGAATATGGACACCTAGGAGTGTCATCTATGTTAAATTTTCTATCACCACAGTATTATTGGCCTGGTATAGTAAATGATGTTCGGAATTATGTCCGACACTGTGAAGATTGCCAATTAAATAAAAGGAAAAAACAAACGAAATATGGCCTTTAAGAGTTAGTTCCCAGAAGCCACGAACCCTTTGAGTTAATTTCAGTTGATACGGTTGGAGTAAGCTACTATGGCTTTCCTAAAAAATACTTGCATATTTTAATCGAACATGCAACACGATACATTTGGACATTAACTTCAAAAAGTGTGACATCAGATGCTTATATTAACTGTCTTAAATAGGTATTTCATATTCAAGCTCCAAAGAAAATTCTGACAGACATGCAGCCTTAACGTCACTTAAATTTTAGCATTTCTTGAAAAATACAACGTTACGCAATTATTAACTTCTGCACACAGACCTTAAACTAATGGTAAAGTTGAGTGCGTCAACCAAACCCTCATTACTAGGTTGAAATATATATATGTAAAATTAATGCTTAACCAAGTTCTACTCTTTGGACGCATTTACTGAAACAAGTCACGGAAGAGTATAACAACACTCCTCATTCGATTACTAAGTTCCCACCTACATATTTAATGTATAGAAAACTTCCTTATGACGCTTTGGTTGAATCAAATTTGTACCCGTCTGTTGAAGAAGCCCTAAAATCGCCGAAGAAAAAAACTAAAAAATTACACGAGATTTCAAAAAAGAGATACGACATCCGTTTCACTAAAAGTGATTTTAAAATCAGAGTCTGTAATGTATGAAGAGTTTGTTTATCCCAATAGTCGAAAGTTAAATCCGACTTTCACAGAACCATGCGTTGTCTTAAAGAAACTTTCTGACGTAAACTATGAGATTAATAGGCCTTACCCTCTCCACAAAAATATTCTGAAATAGTAAATTCGACTAGATTACGTTATTTTTACCCGGTATCTGATTACCGAATTTCGCCCTCTTCCAGTTAAGAAAAGTAAAATAACCCTTCGAGTTCCTAACACCGCCAAAGTGTCTATTTCTAAGATACCAGTTCTTGAGGCAAGGCCCCAAGGAACCTTTGGTTCTCATCTTCGCATACAACCACCCGTTCAGAGATAACTTAACGACCTCTGATTTACGACTTACTTCCCTTCGGACACACAAATTGAACAAAACGACCCCACCATGGGACCCCTCCACTAAGGACACACAACGAGTTGGCACCACCGGAAAAAGGAAGAAATTTCTCCCCACAACGGTTCCCTCCTTAGAGGAGGAATAAAGGTAGAGAGCGCATAGGGGTTGCCAGTGGTTGTCCTCGTAAGACCACGTGACGAACGGACGCTTCTTCGCCTCTGAGAACGGTCTCTATGGGATTTAACATGGGGACTTTAAATTGACGCGTTGAAGAGAGAAAGTTTATTGAAAAAAAATGGTTGACCAACTGTTGTGCAAACAATTGCAAGGAGAGAGGAACTGAAGGATCACCCTACTCATGTTACAGATGTTATTATTTACTTATCTGCTTTTTTTTAAGTATTTAAAGCATATTAAAACGAGTAACGTTGCATCACATTGTTGTATAATCAATATTTATTCATCATTGTGAGAACTTTTTTACGTTAATTGACCTCGTGAGAACAATTTGAATATCTGTAAGCTGATAGAAAATGTTTTAGAGCCATTAAAATAATGAATTTTGCGAAAAAATCGAATGTTTTACGGTTATACGCAAAAATGCAGGTTGGCGAATCTTGGCGCCTTCCGCTGGAATAAACAAATGTCACGTATTTATAAAGTTGTAGGTAGGCTCTTGTATGCGGATGTGCAGTTCGCTTATTTAAGACTAGTCACTGCTTGGCTAGCCTGGCGTTGCAGTGCCATTTGATTTTGTGGAGTTATAGGTTTGCTTCGCAAACCAAATTATGAACAATGGTTTGGATATCAAACCAAAATCACGGGCACGCCGTAATGGTCTTGGCATTGTCGAATTCGGCAAAATTCGAATTGCGAAGAAATCCAATCGGCGTGACGTCACGATCTCTTGCGAAAATATAAATATTTAATTGAAAAATTATGAATTAAAAAAAATCAAGGTAGCTTTTTTTAGTGTAAAATTTCCGCAGATTTCATATCCGTTGAAATTTTCAATCCATCTTTAACGATTTTGATTTTACAAAAGAACTAAACAATACCAGTCAAAATGTTCGTTGTGGAATCGTTTGAGTGGTGAAATCAGGTAACACAAAGGTTTGTTGATTATCAGTATTTTTTTGATATTTTAAAATAAAGCTACATCACATAACTAAAGTTTATAACGAAGACCTCCAAAAAAAATTGAGAAGTATAAATAATAAATTAACTTTGTTTAAAGGTCACTGATTCATTTGTGTATTTCATGGAAACTAAATGTAAATATATTTTTCATCAATTTAAAATCCTTTTCTTTCCAATGTGTCAATTGTTCATTTATTTAAATTTTTTAACAGTACAGATAGTGGCATTTTCATTGACTTGTCTTCATTGGTATTGTATCGTATTAAGATGGGGCTTTTCTGTATTTTTTAGTCATAATTTCGTTTTTTAATTTTTATTTGTGCGTTCTTTGCTTCTCTATACTTTAAACAATATGGAAAAAAACTTAAAAAAAGCTGAGATAAAAAATTTTGAAATTATTTTCTCTTGACTGTTCTATTTTTCAAGGAATTGACCTGATCTAATCTATCTAACTTAAGTGCTTCTGTTAGAGTATGGAATATTTATTTATCTGAGTCATTAAAAAAATATCAATGATCTTCCTGCATATGTATTTTTAAACGCTTGTCCAAAAGCCATGAAATTTATTCACAGTGAAAACGTATTTGAAAAACAAAATCTGTTTCAAAATCTAATAATTATTACTTACAAGTTTTAAAATCATAAAACATATTTTCAAAATTAACACAAAGTGATCTAAAATCATTAATATCATATATATTGCATTTATGAAATAATGGTTCAAATTACGCAAAATCATACAGTAAAAATACTTTATGCGAAATTATTTGTTTGAACTCCGTATTTTTTACAAAATAAGCACCAACTCCGTAATTTTTACAAAATAAACACATTTCGTTTATTTTGTGCTTATTTGGTTCTAAAAGGCGAAAGCCCGATAATCTTTACATTACGCAGGCGAAGGTATCGCCAAGATTGTTTACGTGGCGTGGTGATATGAAGCCAAATCTGGTTTAAGGGTGGGCTAAAAACGCTAAGTTAATAGTACAACAGCTTTTTCGACCTCATGAATGGCGATGCGCTCTCTATTCTTATCTCTCCTCTATGGTTCCCTCTTTCTTTAAACCACGTGGATGTCCCCCTTAAACTGACCGCACAATCACCTTTTTCCCTACTTGCACGCTCCTTACAATGATTTTTTATGTTTGTGCATTGTCGTTACTGGCAAAGCTCTGAGAAAATGTTTTGCAAACAATTCTTTACTTTTCGATTGAAACGATTTCTAATTTCAAGCATTAAATGTGAAAGAAAGTTTTTGTAGTTAATTTGATCTTTTCATCTTGAAGGAAAATATAACAATGATGTGAGATAATGACATGTAATGATGATGCATGAAACGTGTTCGATTGAGAATTAATAATCTTTCGAACGATGAGTAAATAATTATTTTCATGTTGAATAATGTTTAGTATATACTGTGATTTTTTTTGAATAGCCATCATTGCTTATTGAATTGTTTTAGTGTGTTAGTCAGGGATGAACCAGCTAAAGTTTTTATTTTGCATACTTAAAGTGTCCTAATCTTTCTACTCAATGATATGGAAAGTTTTTAGGGTAGTTCCTTTAAATTTTTATCGTACGAGGACACTTTGATGAAAAACTGTTTTCCTCAACATTCCAGTTTCTCATTACGTAAATTTAGTTTCCATCTTTGTACTTACTGATAATGGTTACGAATAAACGAAATTCTACAAACACTGATCCCGAAAAACATGGATTTGAAGTTAAGAATGATTATAGAAAACTTCATCACACATGCAACAACAAATACGTTTTTAATTTTTCAGGATGCTTGATGTAAACTAGTAACTTGCAATGAGTAGTTACTCATTTAGAGGTATACGGAGCTCATTTCTAACCTGCTTACAGTAACGCTCTCGTAGGTACTGACACCACTGACATGTCAGTACTATTACAGAGATGTCGTCCCAATTGCACATCCATGTTCCTGAGTTTTGTTAAGGTTCATTTTCTTTATCACTCTCCTTGTCACGTTAATTTGATAGATGTAGAATGAGAAGCGCATGAGCTTTTGAGAGTTTCAATCTACACATTGAATGTAGAAATTATCTAATGATGTGAATTGATGTGGTATTAGGTTCATCCCCAAAATTGTTTTCTGTGTGTTTCTTTTGTCAACATGTATAGAAATCTTACACAAAATTGTAAGATGTTTGAATTTATTCGGTTTTGGTAAACGTAAAATTTCAGAATTATCATTAAGTAGAGGGAAAATGGAAGCTTTTATGAAGGTGTAAGGATAAATTTTGAAGTCCTTGTACTAGATGTCTTTTACTTTCATTAATTATCTATTTAATATTGGCAATTTAATGTTGTACAAATGTTTGTACCTTTGTTGTATTGTTGAGAAATTAGTGAAAACCTTTCTGCAAGGATAAGACTTTCCCTTCTAAATGGGGGGGGGGGGTATAAAACGATACCTAAAAATAACCCTTAATACAATTCTCATCAGAGACCAGTCCCTGAATACCCTACGAAAGGTAAATCTTTCGTCTCTTTTGTCCAATAAGTCATATATCTTGCCATCCCCTTTCACCTCAGGATCTCCCAGTATGACTGACCTCCCACGACCACTTTTCCTCTCAAATCGCCTGAGATAAAATTACCTCTTCGCTTAATTCCCGACCACTACCAATGAAATTTCTTGCTAGATCCCCGAAACCAATGATCTTTCTTTTAATTCTTATCCCCCTTTGGCGAATTCATTGTGAACTATACACCTTTTCCATGAGTCCCTTAGCATAGGAAGTCACAGAACCGTACAAATATTCGTCCCCTCAACAACCTCCACGCCTGATAATGTAACTAGTATGTTATTGAAAAATAAAAAATTGTTATACAATCTGCCTTTCCAGTTATGGAATCAGCACTCCACATATTCCCCTCTCACAGAAAGTCTTCGGTTTCTGCAAGAACCAATTTCGATCCTCCTCCTGCACTTCATCGTCCGACTGAAATCTTCTTCCACGTAAATATTTTTTGAGTTCTCCAAATGCATGAAAATCGCAGTGAGATAGGTCAGGACTGTAAGGGGGATGGTTTAGGACTTCCCACTTAAATTTCACCAGCTGATCTTTGACGGCATTTGCTGTATGTGGACTGGCGTTATCGTGTAAGAGAATAATGCCGCGAGACAGTTTGCGCCAGGCCTTTTTGATTTGATTGCCTTTCGCAAATTGGTCAGTGTTT
This sequence comes from Metellina segmentata, assembly GCA_947359465.1. Taxonomy (NCBI): domain Eukaryota; kingdom Metazoa; phylum Arthropoda; class Arachnida; order Araneae; family Tetragnathidae; genus Metellina; species Metellina segmentata. The sequence goes on from OX375884.1 coordinate 62,981,251, forward strand.
CTTGATAACGGCCTGTGTTAATTGTGGCGTCTTTTGGCCGGAACTCGATGAGTAGTGGTCCATGTTGGTCGAAAAAAGAATGTCAACATGACTTTGCCCCCACTGCTGCGAACGCTTTTTTGGCGGTGATGAACCTGTATGTTTCCATTGGAGACATCGTCGCTATGATTCCGGTTTACAATGGTGGCACCAGCTCTCTTCCTCCGTAACAATGTTGGACAAAAAATTCGCACCTTCGTCCGCAAACGTTGCAGATATTCCAATGACATGTCCATGTGAAAGGCTTCTTGTGCTGCTTCCAAATGATGAGGAACCCATTTTACGCAGACTTTACGGTACTGCACAGTGTTCTTGATAATGGCAGGAACTGCATCAACATTCAGGTTAACATTTTCCGCTATGTTGGAAACACGAAGACGTCGGAGTCTGGACGATTCAATTAATTCACTTTAGAGACAATGTCATCACTAACTCGCTTTGGAGTTCCAGGTCGTTCGGCTTCTGCTAGCGATACTCGGCCTTCGCGAAAACGCATGCATCACAGCTTAACTCTGGAAAGAGACATGCAATGTTCCCAGTAAACAATAGACATTCGCTTGTGAATTTTCGTTTCTCTACATCCTTCTGCTGTAAGGAATCGTACTACGCTTCGTTGTTCCTCTTTTGATGCTTTCATTTCAAAGTGCAAACATGAAATGCGTTTTGGGGACAGCGCTGGATCTCGTTTACCTCACCTTTTCACCACAAGCCGCGACACACACGCCCTCTTGCGTCAATAACTCATACGGAATGTTTTCTACATTAGTTCGCCGTGTTTTTCCCCCACAATACTGCTAAATTTTAAAAAGCTGATTTGCCGTAACAGGCTCTGGCTCGTTATTTATTGAATGAACCTTATTTATATATACTTTTCGAGTTTTGCATAAAGTCAATAATTAACTTGAAGTGTGATTTCATATTTAATACCCTAAGTACCAAAAAGTAAATATCCATAAAATTAATTTCTTCACCAGTGATTATGTAATTTGTATCTTGTTTATTTAATTCTATACTTGAGACTTTATTCTCTAAAGAAGACATAGAAGCTGGACTTCTCTGGAATATACCAGTTGCACAAACAATGGCAAAAGACAACCTTTGAGTCAGCTGATATTATTTTTGCAAATTGAGTGGGCAGAGTTTTAATGGATATGAGTGCAACAAATAAAATCAAAATGAAAATCAATGAACTTTTACCCCCCCCCCTTCTAGCATTGATAGATGTATAATTAAATAAATCGGAGGTAAATAATTTGTAACATTTTATTTTTGAATCATTGTTTCAGTACTAGCTTTATGATAAAATTTGCATGAAAACTTTCATAATTACTGTTGCGTTTAGTATAATTTAATATCAAATGCAAATAAAATGAACAATTATACTTTTGAAAACTTTAATAAAGTGAATTTATCGACTAAATAATTTTCTCTTAATATCTCAAGTGAATATTTAAAAAAGTACAAGTACCCATTTATCATAGTACCAGTTACATTTATAATAAATAAATTCTTCTAACCTATTTTTACTTCAGTTGCATTTTTTCCACCTGTCCACCTTATAAATGAAGAATATTTGCTCAGTGAAAAGCATTAAATTAAGATATGGGATTGAAAAAGCAACGTAATTTTTCTTCTAATATTTTAATAGGAAATAACTAAATTTCACTCATATTTTAGTGGCTGGTATTTTCTTTGTCACCATTCTTATACCAATTATCGTATATACGAGTACAAGGTGATTTTTTTTTAACTGACACGATTCAGAGCCACCTGTAGCTTGATCTAACAACCGAAATGACACCAAACTCAGTATAGACTAATAATGACATGGAAAGTAGAATTCCGTGAGAACAAAAAATTAATTCCAAAAATCGCCGATAGGGGTATTTATGGCGTTGTGTTCTCAATCTAATGTAACTGATGTTCTAAACTCACGAAGAGCTGTGGATGCATTGCACTGATTAAGATAATACAGCTTCACTAGTAATGCGCGTTCTGGTAATGTGAGTTGCTTATTCACTTGAGCTGGCTCACTTCAGCTGAGAATATTTTTCGGAGCTGTCTACACGTTTTTATAGCCCAAATTACTGGTACTGTTGTCGCATACGAAAGCATAAATTTGCATTTTGCTTTGATACCCGTGTTTTATACTAATTATCGGTTTAGTAAGCTACAACAGCTCCATAAATACCACTATCGGCGATTTTTGGAACTAATTTTTATTTTACGGAATCCTACTTCTCATGTCATTATTAGTCTCCATGCAGAGTTTGGTGCCATTTCGGTTGTTATATCGAGCTACAGGTGGCTCTGAATAGTGTCAGTTTTAAAAAAAATCACATTGTATTTAATTATACCTATATCTTGAAATTATGTGACGTTTTATCTGTCTTATAAATATTGTTCAATACATATAAGACAGATACAAAATATCCAAAATTTCAAGATATATAGGTATAATTAAAATATACAATACATTCTAAGACAAAAAAAAGTTGCAACTGGAAAGAGTAGACCATTATAAATGAAATTTGTAGGAGTGGTACATCTGCGTTGGAGATGCAAATTATCAAATTTTCTGAATTGTTTGAGCATGCGCCACGCGAAGGGCAGCTCTCAAACACGCTGCATAGCGGGCATAAAAGGACATACAGTAGCGCAGCAAATTCATTTCGACTCATGCTGTTGTGTTTGTTACATCGCTTCTCATTGGGTTATGCCTCGGAAAAAAGTTTCCAAGCAATTTAAGCAACTGAGGGGGTTTGACAAAGGCCGAGTAATTGGCCTACAGAAGGTCTATGGTCTAATCGACGGATTCCGCAACATATTGCTTGTAGTGATGTTACTGTTCCACGCTGTTGGCAGAGGTGGATACAACAAGACACATGCCAGCGTCAACCGGGCTCAGAAAGGTCGCGAGAGGTTCGACGTGTTGTAAGACACGCGCGTACAGATCCAACAGCCACTGTTGCAGACATCCAACGGGCAGTGGAAACCTCTCTCGATTATTCAATACGTGATCGCACCATTTGTCAACGGCTTCACGACGAGGGACTAAACTCACGTAGCCTGTTACGACAACTGCCTTTAACATCATTGCATCGCCGTCAAAGACTGGAATTGTTGGAAGACTGTTGTGCCAGACGGACATGGGGCATCGAATGGCATTGAGTGGTCTGTGGTCTTCACTGACGAATCCCGCTTCTGCCTGGGTGGTGACGACAATCGAATCCATGTGAGGCTGCAGGGACGAAGGGAAAACAGGCAGGACGGTGCATGGTGTGTTACCAAGAGTGTCACTAAAATGTACAAGTTGGATCAGGGAAGAGACACTCTTCCTGATCCAACTTCACAGGTAGGGATTGCTAGATTCACAGGTAGGGATTGCTAGATTCACAGGTAGGATTGCTTAATTCTTCACAGGTAGGGATTGCAATCTGGTACGATTTTCAATACGGCTATACGGGCTTTCTTGAATAAACGAAGCCCATATGTCAATGACTTATGGGCTTTCTCGAATAAACGAAAACTTTCATACGGGCTAACTCTATGTAGAATGACCTGACTCGTGGTGTTTCTCTTCTAAAAGATGCGTCTACCTTCGCTGTCTTTAGTTTGCACTTTCGCTGTGGAAAATACATGCTGTTCTGTCGAAGTCTCAATTATTTTATCTGCCAATGTCGCCAATTTAGTTAACGGTTCATCTGTTAAGATCGACAAAATTGATTGTGCATGATTTGGCAAGCGTTGCAACCCAAATAGTTTTTAAAATATCTTTTGTGACTGAACTAGTAGCGACTTCGTGCATTTGTCGCATTAGCAGAGATGGTTTTTGATCGCCCAATTTTTAATCTGAAAGTAATTTCCGAATGCGCCGATTCTCAGTATCAGAAAATTCAGCAATGAGGCGTGCTTTAAAAGATTCGTACTTGTTTTCTGTGGGCGGATTAAACAGAAAATCCGACACGTGCGACAGCGTTTCTGAATCGATATTCGCAATCAAGCTAGAAAATTTAGCTTCAACGCGAGTTATATTTGATAGAATAAATGCATTTTCTACTTGAACAAACCAAAGCTTAAGACTATTGAGCCAAAATGGTGGTAATTTTAGAGATACTCTTTCGATGTGTCAAATTTCGGAAGTATTAATTTCAACCATTTTTCAGGTAAACAAGAAAGAAAGTGTAAAAAATATGCTCTCAGACAGAATATGCAATAAAATGTATGAAAAAAGGCACATTACCGTTTTGTTGATGGTATCTTAGTAGCGTGTAGAAGTCCTAGGGTCACCATTGCACCGTGGTTTGGTGAATAATAATTCTGATTTATGAACTGAACATTTATTACAGTATATTAATATCCCTTAATCTCTTATCTATTAACTGTCGACACGACGAAGAAACATACATGAGTAGAATCAATTAATTTGACAATTGCCCTGGTAGGCTACATAACTAGTTTATTTTATAATAATGTAGTGGGGGTAAGTGTGGAGATACAAGGAGGGAGCAAGGAAAAAACATCCAGTCATCCAAGGAGCTTAAATAGCTCGGTAGATGATTTGGAATGGTCTTTTAGTCTTATGGTTATTGGTATCGAAGTCTTCATTATCATGTAGGGTGGGGTTGTTGACATTACATAGGTTGTTGTGGAATTTCTGAGTGAGGTGTAGGATCTGTTGTTTAAAAGAGCGAAGTTTTATTTATTTGTATATGTCCGATAATGTATAGAACCATGGTGATCTAGTTATCAATTTAATGGCGTAATGTTGTTGTTTTTCGAGTTGGTTGATATTGGAGATGGCTGCACCCCCCCCCCATACTTGACATGCATAGCTGAGTATTGGAAGCAAACAGGTTTTGTAGATAAGTACCCGATTTTTCATGTTTAACAGTGAGTTTCTGGCTATGAGAGGGTATGATTTGGTTTTTTAATTGCGGAATTTTTGGACAGTGTAATTTATGTGTTTCTGCCATGTCATGTTGTACTCTCTGCGTATAGCAGATACGGTTACATTTATATACTATCTACAAGTAGTTGCGGATACAGTTAGACGGGAGCGTCGGGCTCGCATCAGAAGGGTTGTGGGTTCTGTCCTCGGCGGAGCCTACAATTCTGATGATTGTGAGATCGGCGCTTCGACCTGGCGAAAGACCGTCGTGTTCACTAATGGTGACTGGGGCACGTTAAATAGGTCGTGGTCACAATGTCCCCCATGTTCCCATACCAAATCAATACCTCTGGGGGTACCTGATCAGGGGGTTATCGGCCTCTGATTGGGATCTAAATTACGATATGTGTGAGTGAATGGATGTATGAAAGGGACCTCCCTATAAAACGGATGTGTCATGTATGTCGAGCAAAGTCGGACTTCCTCCCAATGGGGCTCAATAACATGGAAGGCGCACCCCCCCCCCTCTCGCCTCCAGCCGTCTTCGACGGGCCTGGCACTTCTCTGGTCTGCCAGTGTAGGCATAAAAAACAAGAAACAACAACAGTTAGATGGGATCGCTGCACATTAATAAGTGTAGTTTCCTTCATTTTTAGAACATTCTTTTGATTCGTAAGGGATCGTATTGGCTTCTGTAGCTGTTGATGAAAGTAATTTGGGAGTAAAAGTACATATTTATAGTCACTGATATTTCTGACCAAATCATTTAGTCTCCATATTCATTTTTCTTCCAATAAAGAATTTTGAACTTTAAAAAAAAATTAAGAATTGAAAAACATCACATTGAGGAATTTTCACCACAAAGTGGGAATTCTTGATATTGATTTGATAAAGTTACCCCAATCATGAAGTACTTCAACGTTACATTGCTTATTTTTTAGCTTTTTCTATAGATGTATTGATTGAATCCGAAAATGTGAGTGTGTTAAGGTTTCAAGAAACGATGGATGAGCAAATCTTCAATAATTTTTTTTCTATTTTTAACTTACACATCAAATTTTATTTCTGCTATGTATTTAGCTCTTTTTCTCCTATAGAACAAGTCAATGCATAGGTGGAACTCTTTATTGCTGGATAGTGATGGACAAAACAGAAGTTTCGTTCTTTAAATTGCTCCGTGTATAGTCTATATATTTGTGACACAGATAAATCAGGACATAGTAATACATTTTCACTGTTTCTTCAGTTGAGTTACGACTTTTATGAGCCGGAAAGCTGGTTATGTGTATACAGGGTGGTCCCGAATTCATGGTACAAACTTTAATGGTAGGTACAGGACATTGTAACAATGATTTATTGTATAGGAATGTATAGTCGCAAGTGACGCGGTGAGGCGTAAACAGGGGAAATAAAAGGAAAGAGAAATGGAGTGATCGGTTGGTATCATTGCCGGTAGAGGGCAGTAGATGTCTAGCCGCTGTTGAACATGATGCATCGCAGTAGGGAAAAGCGCCATTCACAATTGTGCTGCCGTAGACGATGGGTGACTTTACGTATGCAGAAAAAGCAGACATGCATTACATGTACGGCCGTGCAAATGGTAACTGCAGAGCTGCGTTACGAATGTATCGCGCGGAGTATCCTGATCGACGAATGCCGGATCATAGAATTTTTCAACGGTTACATCGTCAACTTTGTGAAACAGGTGCGTTCGACGTCAACAGACATGGCGCTGGTCGAGTAAGAGCTGTACGCACTCCAAGGCTGGAAGAAAGCGGTAGTATCGAAATTGCTTTATTTGCCTTTTTAAAATCGAAAGTTTGACATCGGTCTTTTCGAAACAAGTCCAACTCAGAATGTATTGACAGGGGGACATAGACGCTTTTCATACCACGGTAGATTTATTTTTCGAATATTTGAAATACACGAAATATGACGATGTATGCAACATTTTATGCATATAAATTTCACGTATTTGACATATTAATATAGTAAATTTTCGATGTACTCTAAATTATAATGTAGTAATAGTTTGATGTCATATTTTAAAATAGTGACGATCCCCACATAGGGTGGTCACCGGTATCACAGATCGGGAGACTTTGAAAACCAATGAACATTTCATTGTATAGTCGTAAAAAAAAAACCCAACTCGCCCGATCGCAATTGCACAATTTACATCAAAGAACAGAACGGAACGTAGCAATCGATATGGATTAATGTTTTCTACAAATATCAATACTTAACATTTGTCTAAGGGGCCGTTATCATATTAAATTGGGTGCTTGCTCCAATAATTTCAATACGAACCACCATCTTTTATCCCAAATTTAGATTCTACACAAAATTTCAGGCGGATTTGATGAATAAATAATGTAAAACGGAGAAAAATTGACTGAGAAAATCCATAAAAACAATTCAGGGAGCGTATAAATGTTCGGAATTCAATCACATTATAAATATTAATAAAGACATGTAGTGGCCGTCGCAGTCAATGACCTGTTGCAGGCGCCTTGGTATAGAGTCCATTAAGATGGTGACAAATTCAGAATCCATTCTGACTGAATCCCAGGATGTGTTGGCAGAAATTTCTGTTTTCACTTTGTGAACAATCCCCCAAAACGATAATAATTATCGAATTTTACAAAAAGTCTCATTGTACTACTAATTATGCACGTAAGGAGTTGGAATTTGGAATTCCGATGTTTCGGTAACAGTTGAATCACATGGTGTCCAAATTTGCCCATGTTTCAATTCATAATTTTTATGAAAATTAATTTCATAATTGATAAAAAATAGTTTTTTTAGTGAATAATTCAAATGTTTATAGATTGTGTTTGGGTTTTTGGGTAGCAAAGGATGCAAAACAATTTCCAAGAAAAATTAATGTTTGTAGAAAATATAACAAAAAACGTGAAACACCAATTTTACATTGGAAGATCTAATTTTCAAACACTTACAAATTGGTGAAAAATCTAATCAAATTCATGAACTTTTTTTTTATTTCCGCCTTAAATTGTACGTATAATCCAAATTTGTGATAAAAGACGGAGCAAGCACCCAATTTAATATGAAGACGGCCACTTAGAAAAATTTTAAGTATTGATATTTGTAGAAAACAATTAATCCCTATCGATTGCTACCTTCCATTTTGTTCTGTGATGTAAATTGTGCAATTGCGATTGGGCGAGTAGTTTTTTTTGACGTCTGTACATATTGATAACAATAAAACTGTACAACAAGAGTGTAAAGGAAACGAATGGGAAAATGTACACATTTGTGCGTATTAAGCAATGAGTACATAGAATACATGTTTGATTTGTCCCTTTATCGTCTTGAATTGTTTCAAGCGGGCTGATTAGGCTGTTACCTACGGCTTAAAGTGGTTTCCGACTACTTCGAATATCATACAACCCTTATTTGAACCCACATTCTGTTTTATATGATGAGGCACCTGTAACCTAAATGATACTAAGGCCTAAATTGCATATGTGGGGCTTGATATAAACATTTATAACCCGTTAGAGAATACACCGGATTTTGAAAGACTTTTAAACATTTTCAGGTGAAAAATTCAAATTTTCAAAAATGTCTGAATATAGAATAATACAATTGTTGAAAATATAATATAAATTGTATCATACTCTTAGAATGTACGACAAGGTTTTTAGAAGTTATGCCAAATTTATTTCAAATTAGGAGTATTGTGTTACCATTCGCAATTCCTTTATTTAAAAGTTCTACTTTTAATGGGACTTTGTTAAAAGCTAAACAAATTTATACTTTTAGTGTGATTAAATATCTCAGTTATTTTATATCGCAGTAGAAGCTACACAAATTACAGCATGAAACTATGTCCACTACCGAAAGAAATTTTCAGAATAGGATTCATCTGAACCAGTCATGATGAACAATTATGTTATGTGCATATTTAAAAACACATTTTACTAAATGTATGAAATAAACTCTTGTTTGAAATTTAATATTTATTTTTAATTACTTCAAAACTAATAAATTAGATGATGGCTTAGGCAATTCTAAATGCATCTTAATGTATCATGTCCTGAATCTTTTATCAACCGTTCATGGAAATCGCAAAATCATGAAGAACTGTAACTTAAAACTTAGTGAACATATTTAGGTTGAGAGATGGAAATTAATACGTTTGGAAAACATACATGTGATTTTGGAGTCTCTTCTTCCTTATCTTAGAATTGAAGAAGTTGCTTATATGCTTAATTAATTGACATAAGAGATTGAATGGAAAATATGTTCATTGTGTTTAAATTCACCGTCACTGAAGAGCTTTGTGAGCAGCTGACGTACGCTCACTGCCAAAAGTTAAGCACGGATAAGAAAATGTTAATTTCCAATCTGAATTTGAGAGGCTGCAATTTGCTGCAGAGGTAGATGGAAGTATGCAAATGTGTTATGTAACAGTCAATCACGGTTCGTGTCGAGAAATATTCTAAAAAGGCAGTCGTATAAGAAGCCAGCATTGTGAAGGGTTAGAGGATTTGCATGTAAGTGCTGATAAAAAGTGTTTAGAACTTTCGTACGATTAGTTTTCAAGACAGACGTGTTTCTATTGTTTCCGGAAGACTTTTGGCAGATAGTGAGCGCTGGCGTTCTTTGGGATGCCTTGAAGCAGGGCAATCAATCACTGATACTTGTCTTTTCTTCGGCGTTCATTATTCCGTCATTTCACGAATATGGAAACAATTCCAAAAATGCCAAACAGTTGTCCGAAGACCTGTGGCCGGCCGCCCAAGTGTTACGACTCTCGCGGAAGATCGATATATTGCTGTTGTAGCGAAGCGGAATCGAAAAGAAACTTCCACACGTGTGACATCTATGGTTGCAGCGTTCATTGGTAAGACGATATCTGCCACTACTGTGCGCCGAAGGCTACACATGAATGAACTGTACTGTATTGGATGTATTGCACTGATTAAGATAATACAGCTTCACTAGTAATGCTCGTTCTGGTAATGTGAGTTGCTTATTAACTTGAGCTGGCTCACTTCAGCTGAGAATATTTTTCGGAGCTGTCTACACGTTTTTATAGCCCAAATTACTGGTGCTGTTGTCGCATACGAAAGCTTGAATTTGCATTTTGCTTTGATACCCGTGTTTTGTACTAATTATCGGTTTAGTAAGCTACAACAGCTCCATAAATACCACTATCGGCGATTTTTGGAACTAATTTTTATTTTACGGAATCCTACTTCTCATGTCATTATTAGTCTCCATGCAGAGTTTGGTGCCATTTCGGTTGTTATATCGAGCTACAGGTGTTTCTGAATAGTGTCAGTTTTAAAAAAAATCACATTGTATTTAATTATACCTATATCTTGAAATTATGTGACGTTTTATCTGTCTTATAAATATTGTTCAATACATATAAGACAGATACAAAATATCCAAAATTTCAAGATATAGGTATAATTAAAATAAACAATACATTCTAAGACAAAAAAAAGTTGCAACTGGAAAGAGTAGACCATTATAAATGAAATTTGTAGGAGTGGTACATCTGCGTTGGAGATGCAAATTATCAAATTTTCAGAATTGTTTGAGCATGCGCCACGCGAAGGGCAGCTCTCAAACACGCTGCATAGCGGGCATAAAAGGACATACAGTAGCGCAGCAAATTCATTTCGACTCATGCTGTTGTGTTTGTTACATCGCTTCTCATTGGGTTATGCCTCGGAAAAAAGTTTCCAAGCAATTTAAGCAACTGAGGGAGTTTGACAAAGGCCGAGTAATTGGCCTCCAGAAGGTCTATGGTCTAATCGACGGATTCCGCAACATATTGCTTGTAGTGATGTTACTGTTCCACGCTGTTGGCAGAGGTGGATACAACAAGACACATGCCAGCGTCAACCGGGCTCAGAAAGGCCTAGAGAAACCGTACCGCGAGAGGTTCGACGTGTTGTAAGACATGCGCGTACAGATCCAACAGCCACTGTTGCAGACATCCAACGGGCAGTGGAAACCTCTCTCGATTATTCAATACGTGATCGCACCATTTGTCAACGGCTTCACGACGAGGGACTAAACTCACGTAGACTGTTACGACAACTGCCTTTAACATCATTGCATCGCCGTCAAAGACTGGAATTGTTGGAAGACTGTTGTGCCAGACGGACATGGGGCATCGAATGGCATTGAGTGGTCTGTGGTCTTCACTGACGAATCCCGCTTCTGCCTGGGTGGTGACGACAATCGAATCCATGTGAGGCAGCAGGGACGAAGGGAAAACAGGCAGGACGGTGCATGGTGTGTTACCAAGAGTGTCACTAAAATGTACAAGTTGGATCAGGGAAGAGACACTCTTCCTGATCCAACTTCACAGGTAGGGATTGCTAGATTCACAGGTAGGATTGCTTAATTCTTCACAGGTAGGGATTGCAATCTGGTACGATTTTCAATACGGCTATACGGGCTTTCTTGAATAAACGAAGCCCATATGTCAATGACTTATGGGCTTTCTCGAATAAACGAAAACTTTCAAACGGGCTAACTCTATGTAGAATGACCTGACTCGTGGTGTTTCTCTTCTAAAAGATGCGTCTACCTTCGCTGTCTTTAGTTTGCACTTTTGCTGTGGAAAATATATGCTGTCTGTCGAAGTCTCAATTATTTTATCTGCCAATGTCGCCAATTTAGTTAACGGTTCATCTGTTAAGATCGACAAAATTGATTGTGCATGATTTGGCAAGCGTTGCAACCAAATAGTTTTTTAAATATCTTTTGTGACTGAACTAGTAGCGACTTCGTGCATTTGTCGCATTAGCAGAGATGGTTTTTGATCGCCCAATTTTTAATCTGAAAGTAATTTCCGAATGCGCCGATTCTCAGTATCAGAAAATTCAGCAATGAGGCGTGCTTTAAAAGATTCGTACTTGTTTTCTGTGGGCGGATTAAACAGAAAATCCGACACGTGCGACAGCGTTTCTGAATCGATATTCGCAATCAAGCTAGAAAATTTAGCTTCAACGCGAGTTATATTTAATAGAATAAATGCATTTTCTACTTGAACAAACCAAAGCTTAAGACTATTGAGCCAAAATGGTGGTAATTTTAGAGATACTCTTTCGATGTGTCAAATTTCGGAAGTATTAATTTCAACCATTTTTCAGGTAAACAAGAAAGAAAGTGTAAAAAATATGCTCTCAGACAGAATATGCAATAAAATGTATGAAAAAAGGCACATTACCGTTTTGTTGATGGTATCTTAGTAGCGTGTAGAAGTCCTAGGGTCACCATTGCACCGTGGTTTGGTGAATAATAATTCTGATTTATGAACTGAACATTTATTACAGTATATTAATATCCCTTAATCTCTTATCTATTAACTGTCGACACGACGAAGAAACATACATGAGTAGAATCAATTAATTTGACAATTGCCCTGGTAGGCTACATAACTAGTTTATTTTATAATAATGTAGTGGGGGTAAGTGTGGAGATACAAGGAGGGAGCAAGGAAAAAACATCCAGTCATCCAAGGAGCTTAAATAGCTCGGTAGATGATTTGGAATGGTCTTTTAGTCTTATGGTTATTGGTATCGAAGTCTTCATTATCATGTAGGGTGGGGTTGTTGACATTACATAGGTTGTTGTGGAATTTCTGAGTGAGGTGTAGGATCTGTTGTTTAAAAGAGCGAAGTTTTATTTATTTGTATATGTCCGATAATGTATAGAACCATGGTGATCTAGTTATCAATTTAATGGCGTAATGTTGTTGTTTTTCGAGTTGGTTGATATTGGAGATGGCTGCACCCCCCCCCCCCCCATACTTGACATGCATAGCTGAGTATTGGAAGCAAACAGGTTTTGTAGATAAGTACCCGATTTTTCATGTTTAACAGTGAGTTTCTGGCTATGAGAGGGTATGATTTGGTTTTTTAATTGCGGAATTTTTGGACAGTGTAATTTATGTGTTTCTGCCATGTCATGTTGTACTCTCTGCGTATAGCAGATACGGTTACATTTATATACTATCTACAAGTAGTTGCGGATACAGTTAGACGGGAGCGTCGGGCTCGCATCAGAAGGGTTGTGGGTTCTGTCCTCGGCGGAGCCTACAATTCTGATGATTGTGAGATCGGCGCTTCGACCTGGCGAAAGACCGTCGTGTTCACTAATGGTGACTGGGGCACGTTAAATAGGTCGTGGTCACAATGTCCCCCATGTTCCCATACCAAATCAATACCTCTGGGGGTACCTGATCAGGGGGTTATCGGCCTCTGATTGGGATCTAAATTACGATATGTGTGAGTGAATGGATGTATGAAAGGGACCTCCCTATAAAACGGATGTGTCATGTATGTCGAGCAAAGTCGGACTTCCTCCCAATGGGGCTCAATAACATGGAAGGCGCACCCCCCCCCCTCTCGCCTCCAGCCGTCTTCGACGGGCCTGGCACTTCTCTGGTCTGCCAGTGTAGGCATAAAAAACAAGAAACAACAACAGTTAGATGGGATCGCTGCACATTAATAAGTGTAGTTTCCTTCATTTTTAGAACATTCTTTTGATTCGTAAGGGATCGTATTGGCTTCTGTAGCTGTTGATGAAAGTAATTTGGGAGTAAAAGTACATATTTATAGTCACTGATATTTCTGACCAAATCATTTAGTCTCCATATTCATTTTTCTTCCAATAAAGAATTTTGAACTTTAAAAAAAAATTAAGAATTGAAAAACATCACATTGAGGAATTTTCACCACAAAGTGGGAATTCTTGATATTGATTTGATAAAGTTACCCCAATCATGAAGTACTTCAACGTTACATTGCTTATTTTTTAGCTTTTTCTATAGATGTATTGATTGAATCCGAAAATGTGAGTGTGTTAAGGTTTCAAGAAACGATGGATGAGCAAATCTTCAATAATTTTTTTTCTATTTTTAACTTACACATCAAATTTTATTTCTGCTATGTATTTAGCTCTTTTTCTCCTATAGAACAAGTCAATGCATAGGTGGAACTCTTTATTGCTGGATAGTGATGGACAAAACAGAAGTTTCGTTCTTTAAATTGCTCCGTGTATAGTCTATATATTTGTGACACAGATAAATCAGGACATAGTAATACATTTTCACTGTTTCTTCAGTTGAGTTACGACTTTTATGAGCCGGAAAGCTGGTTATGTGTATACAGGGTGGTCCCGAATTCATGGTACAAACTTTAATGGTAGGTACAGGACATTGTAACAATGATTTATTGTATAGGAATGTATAGTCGCAAGTGACGCGGTGAGGCGTAAACAGGGGAAATAAAAGGAAAGAGAAATGGAGTGATCGGTTGGTATCATTGCCGGTAGAGGGCAGTAGATGTCTAGCCGCTGTTGAACATGATGCATCGCAGTAGGGAAAAGCGCCATTCACAATTGTGCTGCCGTAGACGATGGGTGACTTTACGTATGCAGAAAAAGCAGACATGCATTACATGTACGGCCGTGCAAATGGTAACTGCAGAGCTGCGTTACGAATGTATCGCGCGGAGTATCCTGATCGACGAATGCCGGATCATAGAATTTTTCAACGGTTACATCGTCAACTTTGTGAAACAGGTGCGTTCGACGTCAACAGACATGGCGCTGGTCGAGTAAGAGCTGTACGCACTCCAAGGCTGGAAGAAAGCATCTTGAACATTGTGGCTGATAGACCCGAGTCAAGCACAAGAACTGTTGCGCGTGACGTAGGTGTGAGTCATCAGACTGTATGCAGAGTGTTAAACGAAAATCGCTTACACCCCTTCCATTTTCAGAAAGTACAAGCATTGAATCCGGCAGATTATCCTCGCCGCGTGAACTTCTGCCTGTGGGTGATGCAGCAATGTGCGTTGCAGCCGGATTTCGTAGATTATGTGCTATTTACAGATGAAGCGACATTTTCACGCGAGGGTGTCTTTAATGCGCACAATTCCCATGTGTGGGCAACCGATAATCCACATGCAACGCGTCGACATGCGTTTCAACAACGTTTCAGTATTAATGTGTGGGCTGGTATTGTGAACGACTTTTTGATTGGCCCATACTTACTACCCACGCGGCTCACTGGCGGAAGCTATCTTATTTTTCTGAAAGAAGTGTTACCACAACTGCTGCATGATGTTCCGATCGCCATTCGTAACCGCATGTGGTTTCAGCACGATGGGGCGCCAGCACACTTCAGCATTGATGTACGGAATTACCTGAATGCCACGTTTGGTACTCGATGGATTGGGCGTGGTGGACCAGTCCCTTGGCCACCCCGATCTCCCGATTTATCGAGCCTCGATTACTTTTTATGGGGACATCTAAAGCATCTTGTTTATGAGACTCCAGTTGACTCAGATGAGGATCTCGTCGCTCGCTTATCTGTAGCTGCTGCAGGTGTGCGTGAAATACCAGGCATCTTTGAACGTGTACGCCAATCGCTCCACCGACGCTGTCAAGCATGTATCGATACTGGTGGACGCAATTTTGAACAATTACTGTTAACATGACACTTGTCAACAACGCTTTCAATAAAATCTTTGTTTTTCCTTTCGGCCGTTATTTCCCCTGTTTTCGCCTCACCGCGTCACTTGCGACTATACATTCCTATACAATAAATCATTGTTACAATGTCCTGTACCTACCATTAAAGTTTGTACCATGAATTCGGGACCACCCTGTATATCCTTATACGTGTATATATCCTTATGTGTATATATCCTTATATGTATCCGATATACCCTTTTGTTTCGTCATAAATTTTAACGTGTTCCTTTGTTTCCCTCTACCGTAAAGTGGGCAAATATTAGAGGCAGAACTACTCTTTTTACTTGTCACCTATATTTTCTTAAGGGTGTGTGATAAAGTATTTAAGTACATAGAGTAAACTATGTATTTAAATAGACAGACTTAATAGGCCTCACTATGAATATGTATAAAAAGTACTTTCTTAAAATTTGTTTTCGGTTTTGTTTTCTGTGTGAAAATCCGCCCTCTCGACTTTTGAACTTCAAGAACTGTGTTATTAGCTGGTCCACTGCAGAGTATGGAGAATCCATCGCGTAAGACTTGCCTTCGAGCCGTACAGATTTTATCGTAACTCCTCCTGCATTCTCACAGGCACCACCCACCACCTTATCTTTCTTTAACACACCATTTTTGGACCTACATTCTCAGTGAGTGATGCAAGATGTTGACGCATTATTCGGAGTATAATCTGCTAAACGGGCATTGGCCATTTATACTTAAATTAGCGGTAGTATCGAAATTGCTTTATTTGCCTTTTTAAAATCGAAAGTTTGACATCGGTCTTTTCGAAACAAGTCCAACTCAGAATGTATTGACAGGGGGACATAGACGCTTTTCATACCACGGTAGATTTATTTTTCGAATATTTGAAATACACGAAATATGACGATGTATGCAACATTTTATGCATATAAATTTCACGTATTTGACATATTAATATAGTAAATTTTCGATGTACTCTAAATTATAATGTAGTAATAGTTTGATGTCATATTTTAAAATAGTGACGATCCCCACATAGGGTGGTCACCGGTATCACAGATCGGGAGACTTTGAAAACCAATGAACATTTCATTGTATAGTCGTAAAAAAAAAACCCGACTCGCCCGATCGCAATTGCACAATTTACATCAAAGAACAGAACGGAACGTAGCAATCGATATGGATTAATGTTTTCTACAAATATCAATACTTAACATTTGTCTAAGGGGCCGTTATCATATTAAATTGGGTGCTTGCTCCAATAATTTCAATACGAACCACCATCTTTTATCCCAAATTTAGATTCTACACAAAATTTCAGGCGGATTTGATGAATAAATAATGTAAAACGGAGAAAAATTGACTGAGAAAATCCATAAAAACAATTCAGGGAGCGTATAAATGTTCGGAATTCAATCACATTATAAATATTAATAAAGACATGTAGTGGCCGTCGCAGTCAATGACCTGTTGCAGGCGCCTTGGTATAGAGTCCATTAAGATGGTGACAAATTCAGAATCCATTCTGACTGAATCCCAGGATGTGTTGGCAGAAATTTCTGTTTTCACTTTGTGAACAATCCCCCAAAACGATAATAATTATCGAATTTTACAAAAAGTCTCATTGTACTACTAATTATGCACGTAAGGAGTTGGAATTTGGAATTCCGATGTTTCGGTAACAGTTGAATCACATGGTGTCCAAATTTGCCCATGTTTCAATTCATAATTTTTATGAAAATTAATTTCATAATTGATAAAAAATAGTTTTTTTAGTGAATAATTCAAATGTTTATAGATTGTGTTTGGGTTTTTGGGTAGCAAAGGATGCAAAACAATTTCCAAGAAAAATTAATGTTTGTAGAAAATATAACAAAAAACGTGAAACACCAATTTTACATTGGAAGATCTAATTTTCAAACACTTACAAATTGGTGAAAAATCTAATCAAATTCATGAACTTTTTTTTTATTTCCGCCTTAAATTGTACGTATAATCCAAATTTGTGATAAAAGACGGAGCAAGCACCCAATTTAATATGAAGACGGCCACTTAGAAAAATTTTAAGTATTGATATTTGTAGAAAACAATTAATCCCTATCGATTGCTACCTTCCATTTTGTTCTGTGATGTAAATTGTGCAATTGCGATTGGGCGAGTAGTTTTTTTTTGACGTCTGTACATATTGATAACAATAAAACTGTACAACAAGAGTGTAAAGGAAACGAATGGGAAAATGTACACATTTGTGCGTATTAAGCAATGAGTACATAGAATACATGTTTGATTTGTCCCTTTATCGTCTTGAATTGTTTCAAGCGGGCTGATTAGGCTGTTACCTACGGCTTAAAGTGGTTTCCGACTACTTCGAATATCATACAACCCTTATTTGAACCCACATTCTGTTTTATATGATGAGGCACCTGTAACCTAAATGATACTAAGGCCTAAATTGCATATGTGGGGCTTGATATAAACATTTATAACCCGTTAGAGAATACACCGGATTTTGAAAGACTTTTAAACATTTTCAGGTGAAAAATTCAAATTTTCAAAAATGTCTGAATATAGAATAATACAATTGTTGAAAATATAATATAAATTGTATCATACTCTTAGAATGTACGACAAGGTTTTTAGAAGTTATGCCAAATTTATTTCAAATTAGGAGTATTGTGTTACCATTCGCAATTCCTTTATTTAAAAGTTCTACTTTTAATGGGACTTTGTTAAAAGCTAAACAAATTTATACTTTTAGTGTGATTAAATATCTCAGTTATTTTATATCGCAGTAGAAGCTACACAAATTACAGCATGAAACTATGTCCACTACCGAAAGAAATTTTCAGAATAGGATTCATCTGAACCAGTCATGATGAACAATTATGTTATGTGCATATTTAAAAACACATTTTACTAAATGTATGAAATAAACTCTTGTTTGAAATTTAATATTTATTTTTAATTACTTCAAAACTAATAAATTAGATGATGGCTTAGGCAATTCTAAATGCATCTTAATGTATCATGTCCTGAATCTTTTATCAACCGTTCATGGAAATCGCAAAATCATGAAGAACTGTAACTTAAAACTTAGTGAACATATTTAGGTTGAGAGATGGAAATTAATACGTTTGGAAAACATACATGTGATTTTGGAGTCTCTTCTTCCTTATCTTAGAATTGAAGAAGTTGCTTATATGCTTAATTAATTGACATAAGAGATTGAATGGAAAATATGTTCATTGTGTTTAAATTCACCGTCACTGAAGAGCTTTGTGAGCAGCTGACGTACGCTCACTGCCAAAAGTTAAGCACGGATAAGAAAATGTTAATTTCCAATCTGAATTTGAGAGGCTGCAATTTGCTGCAGAGGTAGATGGAAGTATGCAAATGTGTTATGTAACAGTCAATCACGGTTCGTGTCGAGAAATATTCTAAAAAGGCAGTCGTATAAGAAGCCAGCATTGTGAAGGGTTAGAGGATTTGCATGTAAGTGCTGATAAAAAGTGTTTAGAACTTTCGTACGATTAGTTTTCAAGACAGACGTGTTTCTATTGTTTCCGGAAGACTTTTGGCAGATAGTGAGCGCTGGCGTTCTTTGGGATGCCTTGAAGCAGGGCAATCAATCACTGATACTTGTCTTTTCTTCGGCGTTCATTATTCCGTCATTTCACGAATATGGAAACAATTCCAAAAATGCCAAACAGTTGTCCGAAGACCTGTGGCCGGCCGCCCAAGTGTTACGACTCTCGCGGAAGATCGATATATTGCTGTTGTAGCGAAGCGGAATCGAAAAGAAACTTCCACACGTGTGACATCTATGGTTGCAGCGTTCATTGGTAAGACGATATCTGCCACTACTGTGCGCCGAAGGCTACACATGAATGAACTGTACTGTATTGGATGTATTGCACTGATTAAGATAATACAGCTTCACTAGTAATGCTCGTTCTGGTAATGTGAGTTGCTTATTAACTTGAGCTGGCTCACTTCAGCTGAGAATATTTTTCGGAGCTGTCTACACGTTTTTATAGCCCAAATTACTGGTGCTGTTGTCGCATACGAAAGCTTGAATTTGCATTTTGCTTTGATACCCGTGTTTTGTACTAATTATCGGTTTAGTAAGCTACAACAGCTCCATAAATACCACTATCGGCGATTTTTGGAACTAATTTTTATTTTACGGAATCCTACTTCTCATGTCATTATTAGTCTCCATGCAGAGTTTGGTGCCATTTCGGTTGTTATATCGAGCTACAGGTGTTTCTGAATAGTGTCAGTTTTAAAAAAAATCACATTGTATTTAATTATACCTATATCTTGAAATTATGTGACGTTTTATCTGTCTTATAAATATTGTTCAATACATATAAGACAGATACAAAATATCCAAAATTTCAAGATATAGGTATAATTAAAATAAACAATACATTCTAAGACAAAAAAAAGTTGCAACTGGAAAGAGTAGACCATTATAAATGAAATTTGTAGGAGTGGTACATCTGCGTTGGAGATGCAAATTATCAAATTTTCAGAATTGTTTGAGCATGCGCCACGCGAAGGGCAGCTCTCAAACACGCTGCATAGCGGGCATAAAAGGACATACAGTAGCGCAGCAAATTCATTTCGACTCATGCTGTTGTGTTTGTTACATCGCTTCTCATTGGGTTATGCCTCGGAAAAAAGTTTCCAAGCAATTTAAGCAACTGAGGGAGTTTGACAAAGGCCGAGTAATTGGCCTCCAGAAGGTCTATGGTCTAATCGACGGATTCCGCAACATATTGCTTGTAGTGATGTTACTGTTCCACGCTGTTGGCAGAGGTGGATACAACAAGACACATGCCAGCGTCAACCGGGCTCAGAAAGGCCTAGAGAAACCGTACCGCGAGAGGTTCGACGTGTTGTAAGACATGCGCGTACAGATCCAACAGCCACTGTTGCAGACATCCAACGGGCAGTGGAAACCTCTCTCGATTATTCAATACGTGATCGCACCATTTGTCAACGGCTTCACGACGAGGGACTAAACTCACGTAGACTGTTACGACAACTGCCTTTAACATCATTGCATCGCCGTCAAAGACTGGAATTGTTGGAAGACTGTTGTGCCAGACGGACATGGGGCATCGAATGGCATTGAGTGGTCTGTGGTCTTCACTGACGAATCCCGCTTCTGCCTGGGTGGTGACGACAATCGAATCCATGTGAGGCAGCAGGGACGAAGGGAAAACAGGCAGGACGGTGCATGGTGTGTTACCAAGAGTGTCACTAAAATGTACAAGTTGGATCAGGGAAGAGACACTCTTCCTGATCCAACTTCACAGGTAGGGATTGCTAGATTCACAGGTAGGATTGCTTAATTCTTCACAGGTAGGGATTGCAATCTGGTACGATTTTCAATACGGCTATACGGGCTTTCTTGAATAAACGAAGCCCATATGTCAATGACTTATGGGCTTTCTCGAATAAACGAAAACTTTCAAACGGGCTAACTCTATGTAGAATGACCTGACTCGTGGTGTTTCTCTTCTAAAAGATGCGTCTACCTTCGCTGTCTTTAGTTTGCACTTTTGCTGTGGAAAATATATGCTGTCTGTCAAAGTCTCAATTATTTTATCTGCCAATGTCGCCAATTTAGTTAACGGTTCATCTGTTAAGATCGACAAAATTGATTGTGCATGATTTGGCAAGCGTTGCAACCAAATAGTTTTTTAAATATCTTTTGTGACTGAACTAGTAGCGACTTCGTGCATTTGTCGCATTAGCAGAGATGGTTTTTGATCGCCCAATTTTTAATCTGAAAGTAATTTCCGAATGCGCCGATTCTCAGTATCAGAAAATTCAGCAATGAGGCGTGCTTTAAAAGATTCGTACTTGTTTTCTGTGGGCGGATTAAACAGAAAATCCGACACGTGCGACAGCGTTTCTGAATCGATATTCGCAATCAAGCTAGAAAATTTAGCTTCAACGCGAGTTATATTTAATAGAATAAATGCATTTTCTACTTGAACAAACCAAAGCTTAAGACTATTGAGCCAAAATGGTGGTAATTTTAGAGATACTCTTTCGATGTGTCAAATTTCGGAAGTATTAATTTCAACCATTTTTCAGGTAAACAAGAAAGAAAGTGTAAAAAATATGCTCTCAGACAGAATATGCAATAAAATGTATGAAAAAAGGCACATTACCGTTTTGTTGATGGTATCTTAGTAGCGTGTAGAAGTCCTAGGGTCACCATTGCACCGTGGTTTGGTGAATAATAATTCTGATTTATGAACTGAACATTTATTACAGTATATTAATATCCCTTAATCTCTTATCTATTAACTGTCGACACGACGAAGAAACATACATGAGTAGAATCAATTAATTTGACAATTGCCCTGGTAGGCTACATAACTAGTTTATTTTATAATAATGTAGTGGGGGTAAGTGTGGAGATACAAGGAGGGAGCAAGGAAAAAACATCCAGTCATCCAAGGAGCTTAAATAGCTCGGTAGATGATTTGGAATGGTCTTTTAGTCTTATGGTTATTGGTATCGAAGTCTTCATTATCATGTAGGGTGGGGTTGTTGACATTACATAGGTTGTTGTGGAATTTCTGAGTGAGGTGTAGGATCTGTTGTTTAAAAGAGCGAAGTTTTATTTATTTGTATATGTCCGATAATGTATAGAACCATGGTGATCTAGTTATCAATTTAATGGCGTAATGTTGTTGTTTTTCGAGTTGGTTGATATTGGAGATGGCTGCACCCCCCCCCCATACTTGACATTCATAGCTGAGTATTGGAAGCAAACAGGTTTTGTAGATAAGTACCCGATTTTTCATGTTTAACAGTGAGTTTCTGGCTATGAGAGGGTATGATTTGGTTTTTTAATTGCGGAATTTTTGGACAGTGTAATTTATGTGTTTCTGCCATGTCATGTTGTACTCTCTGCGAATAGCAGATACGGTTACATTTATATACTATCTACAAGTAGTTGCGGATACAGTTAGACGGGAGCGTCGGGCTCGCATCAGAAGGGTTGTGGGTTCTGTCCTCGGCGGAGCCTACAATTCTGATGATTGCGAGATCGGCGCTTCGTCCTGGCGAAAGACCGTCGTGTTCACTAATGGTGACTGGGGCACGTTAAATAGGTCGTGGTCACAATGTCCCCCATGTTCCCATACCAAATCAATACCTCTGGGGGTACCTGATCAGGGGGTTATCGGCCTCTGATTGGGATCTAAATTACGATATGTGTGAGTGAATGGATGTATGAAAGGGACCTCCCTATAAAACGGATGTGTCATGTATGTCGAGCAAAGTAGGACTTCCTCCCAATGGGGCTCAATAACATGGAAGGCGCACCCCCCCCCCTCTCGCCTCCAGCCGTCTTCGACGGGCCTGGCACTTCTCTGGTCTGCCAGTGTAGGCATAAAAAACAAGAAACAACAACAGTTAGATGGGATCGCTGCACATTAATAAGTGTAGTTTCCTTCATTTTTAGAACATTCTTTTGATTCGTAAGGGATTGTATTGGCTTCTGTAGCTGTTGATGAAAGTAATTTGGGAGTAAAAGTACATATTTATAGTCACTGATATTTCTGACCAAATCATTTAGTCTCCATATTCATTTTTCTTCCAATAAAGAATTTTGAACTTTAAAAAAAAAATTAAGAATTGAAAAACATCACATTGAGGAATTTTCACCACAAAGTGGGAATTCTTGATATTGATTTGATAAAGTTACCCCAATCATGCAGTACTTCAACGTTACATTGCTTATTTTTTAGCTTTTTCTATAGATGTATTGATTGAATCCGAAAATGTGAGTGTGTTAAGGTTTCAAGAAACGATGGATGAGCAAATCTTCAATAATTTGTTTTCTATTTTTAACTTACACATCAAATTTTATTTCTGCTATGTATTTAGCTCTTTTTCTCCTATAGAACAAGTCAATGCATAGGTGGAACTCTTTATTGCTGGATAGTGATGGACAAAACAGAAGTTTCGTTCTTTAAATTGCTCCGTGTATAGTCTATATATTTGTGACACAGATAAATCAGGACATAGTAATACATTTTCACTGTTTCTTCAGTTGAGTTACGACTTTTATGAGCCGGAAAGCTGGTTATGTGTATACAGGGTGGTCCCGAATTCATGGTACAAACTTTAATGGTAGGTACAGGACATTGTAACAATGATTTATTGTATAGGAATGTATAGTCGCAAGTGACGCGGTGAGGCGTAAACAGGGGAAATAAAAGGAAAGAGAAATGGAGTGATCGGTTGGTATCATTGCCGGTAGAGGGCAGTAGATGTCTAGCCGCTGTTGAACATGATGCATCGCAGTAGGGAAAAGCGCCATTCACAATTGTGCTGCCGTAGACGATGGGTGACTTTACGTATGCAGAAAAAGCAGACATGCATTACATGTACGGCCGTGCAAATGGTAACTGCAGAGCTGCGTTACGAATGTATCGCGCGGAGTATCCTGATCGACGAATGCCGGATCATAGAATTTTTCAACGGTTACATCGTCAACTTTGTGAAACAGGTGCGTTCGACGTCAACAGACATGGCGCTGGTCGAGTAAGAGCTGTACGCACTCCAAGGCTGGAAGAAAGCATCTTGAACATTGTGGCTGATAGACCCGAGTCAAGCACAAGAACTGTTGCGCGTGACGTAGGTGTGAGTCATCAGACTGTATGCAGAGTGTTAAACGAAAATCGCTTACACCCCTTCCATTTTCAGAAAGTACAAGCATTGAATCCGGCAGATTATCCTCGCCGCGTGAACTTCTGCCTGTGGGTGATGCAGCAATGTGCGTTGCAGCCGGATTTCGTAGATTATGTGCTATTTACAGATGAAGCGACATTTTCACGCGAGGGTGTCTTTAATGCGCACAATTCCCATGTGTGGGCAACCGATAATCCACATGCAACGCGTCGACATGCGTTTCAACAACGTTTCAGTATTAATGTGTGGGCTGGTATTGTGAACGACTTTTTGATTGGCCCATACTTACTACCCACGCGGCTCACTGGCGGAAGCTATCTTATTTTTCTGAAAGAAGTGTTACCACAACTGCTGCATGATGTTCCGATCGCCATTCGTAACCGCATGTGGTTTCAGCACGATGGGGCGCCAGCACACTTCAGCATTGATGTACGGAATTACCTGAATGCCACGTTTGGTACTCGATGGATTGGGCGTGGTGGACCAGTCCCTTGGCCACCCCGATCTCCCGATTTATCGAGCCTCGATTACTTTTTATGGGGACATCTAAAGCATCTTGTTTATGAGACTCCAGTTGACTCAGATGAGGATCTCGTCGCTCGCTTATCTGTAGCTGCTGCAGGTGTGCGTGAAATACCAGGCATCTTTGAACGTGTACGCCAATCGCTCCACCGACGCTGTCAAGCATGTATCGATACTGGTGGACGCAATTTTGAACAATTACTGTTAACATGACACTTGTCAACAACGCTTTCAATAAAATCTTTGTTTTTCCTTTCGGCCGTTATTTCCCCTGTTTTCGCCTCACCGCGTCACTTGCGACTATACATTCCTATACAATAAATCATTGTTACAATGTCCTGTACCTACCATTAAAGTTTGTACCATGAATTCGGGACCACCCTGTATATCCTTATACGTGTATATATCCTTATGTGTATATATCCTTATATGTATCCGATATACCCTTTTGTTTCGTCATAAATTTTAACGTGTTCCTTTGTTTCCCTCTACCGTAAAGTGGGCAAATATTAGAGGCAGAACTACTCTTTTTACTTGTCACCTATATTTTCTTAAGGGTGTGTGATAAAGTATTTAAGTACATAGAGTAAACTATGTATTTAAATAGACAGACTTAATAGGCCTCACTATGAATATGTATAAAAAGTACTTTCTTAAAATTTGTTTTCGGTTTTGTTTTCTGTGTGAAAATCCGCCCTCTCGACTTTTGAACTTCAAGAACTGTGTTATTAGCTGGTCCACTGCAGAGTATGGAGAATCCATCGCGTAAGACTTGCCTTCGAGCCGTACAGATTTTATCGTAACTCCTCCTGCATTCTCACAGGCACCACCCACCACCTTATCTTTCTTTAACACACCATTTTTGGACCTACATTCTCAGTGAGTGATGCAAGATGTTGACGCATTATTCGGAGTATAATCTGCTAAACGGGCATTGGCCATTTATACTTAAATTAGCGGTAGTATCGAAATTGCTTTATTTGCCTTTTTAAAATCGAAAGTTTGACATCGGTCTTTTCGAAACAAGTCCAACTCAGAATGTATTGACAGGGGGACATAGACGCTTTTCATACCACGGTAGATTTATTTTTCGAATATTTGAAATACACGAAATATGACGATGTATGCAACATTTTATGCATATAAATTTCACGTATTTGACATATTAATATAGTAAATTTTCGATGTACTCTAAATTATAATGTAGTAATAGTTTGATGTCATATTTTAAAATAGTGACGATCCCCACATAGGGTGGTCACCGGTATCACAGATCGGGAGACTTTGAAAACCAATGAACATTTCATTGTATAGTCGTAAAAAAAAAACCCGACTCGCCCGATCGCAATTGCACAATTTACATCAAAGAACAGAACGGAACGTAGCAATCGATATGGATTAATGTTTTCTACAAATATCAATACTTAACATTTGTCTAAGGGGCCGTTATCATATTAAATTGGGTGCTTGCTCCAATAATTTCAATACGAACCACCATCTTTTATCCCAAATTTAGATTCTACACAAAATTTCAGGCGGATTTGATGAATAAATAATGTAAAACGGAGAAAAATTGACTGAGAAAATCCATAAAAACAATTCAGGGAGCGTATAAATGTTCGGAATTCAATCACATTATAAATATTAATAAAGACATGTAGTGGCCGTCGCAGTCAATGACCTGTTGCAGGCGCCTTGGTATAGAGTCCATTAAGATGGTGACAAATTCAGAATCCATTCTGACTGAATCCCAGGATGTGTTGGCAGAAATTTCTGTTTTCACTTTGTGAACAATCCCCCAAAACGATAATAATTATCGAATTTTACAAAAAGTCTCATTGTACTACTAATTATGCACGTAAGGAGTTGGAATTTGGAATTCCGATGTTTCGGTAACAGTTGAATCACATGGTGTCCAAATTTGCCCATGTTTCAATTCATAATTTTTATGAAAATTAATTTCATAATTGATAAAAAATAGTTTTTTTAGTGAATAATTCAAATGTTTATAGATTGTGTTTGGGTTTTTGGGTAGCAAAGGATGCAAAACAATTTCCAAGAAAAATTAATGTTTGTAGGAAATATAACAAAAAACGTGAAACACCAATTTTACATTGGAAGATCTAATTTTCAAACACTTACAAATTGGTGAAAAATCTAATCAAATTCATGAACTTTTTTTTATTTCCGCCTTAAATTGTACGTATAATCCAAATTTGTGATAAAAGACGGAGCAAGCACCCAATTTAATGTGAAGACGGCCACTTAGAAAAATTTTAAGTATTGATATTTGTAGAAAACAATTAATCCCTATCGATTGCTACCTTCCATTTTGTTCTGTGATGTAAATTGTGCAATTGCGATTGGGCGAGTAGTTTTTTTTGACGTCTGTACATATTGATAACAATAAAACTGTACAACAAGAGTGTAAAGGAAACGAATGGGAAAATGTACACATTTGTGCGTATTAAGCAATGAGTACATAGAATACATGTTTGATTTGTCCCTTTATCGTCTTGAATTGTTTCAAGCGGGCTGATTAGGCTGTTACCTACGGCTTAAAGTGGTTTCCGACTACTTCGAATATCATACAACCCTTATTTGAACCCACATTCTGTTTTATATGATGAGGCACCTGTAACCTAAATGATACTAAGGCCTAAATTGCATATGTGGGGCTTGATATAAACATTTATAACCCGTTAGAGAATACACCGGATTTTGAAAGACTTTTAAACATTTTCAGGTGAAAAATTCAAATTTTCAAAAATGTTTGAATATAGAATAATACAATTGTTGAAAATATAATATAAATTGTATCATACTCTTAGAATGTACGACAAGGTTTTTAGAAGTTATGCCAAATTTATTTCAAATTAGGAGTATTGTGTTACCATTCGCAATTCCTTTATTTAAAAGTTCTACTTTTAATGGGACTTTGTTAAAAGCTAAACAAATTTATACTTTTAGTGTGATTAAATATCTCAGTTATTTTATATCGCAGTAGAAGCTACACAAATTACAGCATGAAACTATGTCCACTACCGAAAGAAATTTTCAGAATAGGATTCATCTGAACCAGTCATGATGAACAATTATGTTATGTGCATATTTAAAAACACATTTTACTAAATGTATGAAATAAACTCTTGTTTGAAATTTAATATTTATTTTTAATTACTTCAAAACTAATAAATTAGATGATGGCTTAGGCAATTCTAAATGCATCTTAATGTATCATGTCCTGAATCTTTTATCAACCGTTCATGGAAATCGCAAAATCATGAAGAACTGTAACTTAAAACTTAGTGAACATATTTAGGTTGAGAGATGGAAATTAATACGTTTGGAAAACATACATGTGATTTTGGAGTCTCTTCTTCCTTATCTTAGAATTGAAGAAGTTGCTTATATGCTTAATTAATTGACATAAGAGATTGAATGGAAAATATGTTCATTGTGTTTAAATTCACCGTCACTGAAGAGCTTTGTGAGCAGCTGACGTACGCTCACTGCCAAAAGTTAAGCACGGATAAGAAAATGTTAATTTCCAATCTGAATTTGAGAGGCTGCAATTTGCTGCAGAGGTAGATGGAAGTATGCAAATGTGTTATGTAACAGTCAATCACGGTTCGTGTCGAGAAATATTCTAAAAAGGCAGTCGTATAAGAAGCCAGCATTGTGAAGGGTTAGAGGATTTGCATGTAAGTGCTGATAAAAAGTGTTTAGAACTTTCGTACGATTAGTTTTCAAGACAGACGTGTTTCTATTGTTTCCGGAAGACTTTTGGCAGATAGTGAGCGCTGGCGTTCTTTGGGATGCCTTGAAGCAGGGCAATCAATCACTGATGTTTGTCTTTTCTTCGGCGTTCATTATTCCGTCATTTCACGAATATGGAAACAATTCCAAAAATGCCAAACAGTTGTCCGAAGACCTGTGGCCGGCCGCCCAAGTGTTACGACTCTCGTGGAAAATCGATATATTGCTGTTGTAGCGAAGCGGAATCGAAAAGAAACTTCCACACGTGTGACATCTATGGTTGCAGCGTTCATTGGTAAGACGATATCTGCCACTACTGTGCGCCGAAGGCTACACATGAATGAACTGTACGCCAGTGTACCGCTAGTTTGTGTCCGTCCAATCCAGAGGGGCACGATTAAAATGGTGTCGGCTACATATGAATTAGGCTGTGTCTGATTGGGCTAACGTTATGTTCACGGATGAGTCGAGATTTGCCCTGGAGCCAGATGACAAACGTATAAGGATCTGCAGAGAACAAGACACACGTAATCAGCCCTAGAACATCATCTAGCATCACGCATTCCGAGGTGGAAGCATCATGGTGTGGGCCGAGAATTCGTTGGGATATCGCACCGACCTGCATATCTATAGACGGGGTTCTGTGACGGCAATTCGGTATCGAAATGAAGTCCTAGAACCCACTGTGAGATTGTACGCTAATGCAGTTAGTCCTTATTTCGTTTTAATGGATGATAATGAGCGTCCCCATAGAGCTTTGCATCGTCGACGACTACCTGGTGAGTGAGGGGATTGCGCGTATGGTTTGTCCGGCGTTCTCGCCCGACCTTAATTTCATTGAAAAACTTTGGGATGCCCTCGGCCGTGCGGTGTCTGCACGTTTCCCACACCCAGCTACTCTCAGAGTTGCAAACTGCTCTACAGGAGGAATGATGATTACTTGACTCTGTTGAGGTTGATCACCTCATGGAAAGCATGGTAGCACGCTGTAAACTTTGTATGAGGATGAGGGGTCGTCACATACATTATTAATGTCGGTTTTGTTTAGTTGTTTTGGATTTAAACATCATTTTTTAATGACTCTGCTCTAACCCTTCACAATGCTGGCTTCGTATACGACTGCCTTTTTTGCATATTTCTCGACACGAAACCGTGATTGGCTGTTACATAACACATTTGCATACTTCTGCAGCAAATTCAGATTGGCTTCTGGAAATTAACATTTTTCTCTCCGTGCTTAACTTTTGGCAGTGAGTGTATTTTAAGCGTGAAATGATTGTGGTGATGAGAAGTCAGATTTTAAGACCCCTATATTATAACTCGTATCAAACGGAATCTGTTCTATAATTAAAGTGCCGCGTTAGTGGACAGATGATATTCATGCACAGAAATCAGGAAACTGAAATGCAAAATCATGCGTCAGCATAAAAGGACACTCTCTATTGCATACATTGACATCGTTGGTGTTATAGCAGCATTGAATTTCCTCAGTTTTAAGTTTTGTCTCCAGTCAAGTCGTCATCGTCTACTGACATCCCAGTTCTACTAATTTCATTGACTGGGTGTAAAACTATTCTTATGTGCATGTCCATTTACTTGACGATGTTTGGCACAGCTTGGCCAAATATGGCCAAATGTAATTAACCCTCCTGGTTGGTGTCTCTACGGGGTATCTCCTCATTAGTAAATATATTCAACTAGCTATCACTGTTCCAGCCGAAGCCATTCGGTGTATCGCCACGTTATTTTGAACCACGGTCAGAAGACGAGGCAACATCTGAACTGACACCCCACACTCCAATCTTCCACACAAACCCAACATGTGGACTTTCGGCCACGACAGATTTAAGGAACACCAGCCCCCTCTATAAAATGTGCTTACAAAATCCATGCCTTAACCTGATTCGAACCAAGAACATTGCTATCAAGAGGCTGACAATAAAGCGTATATATAGTTTTTTTTTTTTTTTTTTGTAAAATAAACGCAAGTTAACTGACCGGGTGCAGAATTATATTCAGTGTTCTGCAATACAATTCCAAACTATTTCAATTGTTCTGCTGACAATTTGTACGAACAATAAAAACTGCAGTAAAATCAAAAACAGTCGTAAAACACAATTATCGGCTTAATATGCATTACATATTTATAATAAAACATAAAAGTTAACTAACTTAGTTAATTTTATACAAAGGCATACTTTCAAAATTTGCAATTCTGTCGATAACTTTTGAAGTTAAATATTTTGTCTTTGACATGGAAGCTGTGTTATTTAAAATGTGTTTGTGGTAATTTGGGCGGTGTATGTTGCTTGTTCCGTAGACAGAAAAGAAAAAAGGATGTGGCAAGGAGCCTGCTTTGCACTGCAGAACGTCGTAAATTATGATTTAAAAAAAATCGGCCAAAATTTTGATAAAATTAAGGAAAGATTGTTCTGCAAAGACTTAGTTTGTTCTGCAACGTACATCGCAGTTTTAAGCACTTTCTGCTCCAGGCGAATTTGTGAAGCTTTTAATTACTTTGTATCGTGATTATTCTGAGTTGTGGAAAGTTAAGTCAAGTTAATATTTAAACAAAAACAAAAGAAGTATTGTTTTGCAAAATATAATTAATGTGTTAAAACAATACAAATCAGATAATACCGAGGAAAAATTAAATCAGAAAATTAATATCCTGTGTACGATTCAGTATCTCGCAGAAATTTTGGTAAATGTTTGTGAGTATAAGGCGGCTTCTGAGTTTACACCACTCTTTGTATCAGCGTCTCTTTTTTCCTCTTCTTTTCTTTCTTCCGATTGCAAACAGCCAAATAAATTCAAGGTAGGAAAGCCCACATCGGAATTTGACACAATTTTGTAACTCAAAAATGCGACACGTCACGGCCTTTCGAAAAAATTGACCGAATGAGATTGACGGGTTGATAGAAGCAATATTGAAACACCTATCAATTGAAGCCATCAATCACATTGACAATAATATTGATAGTCTAGGGAGCACTTAATATGCAATTTTTACTCAACAGATTGATGTATGTTAATGTAATGTGTACAAGTGCCTCTCCCTGTAGATGTAGCGTTTAATTTAATTTCACTATTTTATATTGCTATTTAGACTTCATCAATCCATAACACATTGAAATAGTTCGAATTAAAATCTTTTGTGTAAGGTCTTTTAAACTGTGATTTAAAAAAGTATCACGGCAATTTCAAAGTGAGTTATCTTAAGAATTTAATTAAATTACGTGCCTCTAAATACCCCATTTTTACGCTGCTATTTGCTATAAGCGCAGGTGCCTTTAATCTTCAGCTGTTCGGTGGATTTCATTTCACTGCTGTATATTGTCTCTAAATATGCAGATCTCACGCTGTAGAATGGTGAATGTTCATTAATTATATACAGGTGCTTTCCGTCTTTGTTGCGTTTAATTTCACTTCCGAATCCTATATTCCTTATGCTTCATTCCATATGCTTACAAACATCCATGCCATGACACGGATTCGAATCAGGAACCTCCTCATTAGTAAAACTGACCAGATCTTGATAGACGAGATACCTCGTCTCGTTGATGAAAACTGACCAGGTCTTGATCTCGTCGTCATAAAAAAATAGGCAATGATATATATTTT
Organism: Metellina segmentata; assembly: GCA_947359465.1. Lineage (NCBI taxonomy): Eukaryota > Metazoa > Arthropoda > Arachnida > Araneae > Tetragnathidae > Metellina > Metellina segmentata. Next base: position 63,013,310 of record OX375884.1, read on the forward strand.
GAGATACCTCGCATTAGCAAAATTGATAATATTTTGATTAATGAAATATCTCGTCGAAACCACTCGGAGGGATAAACCCAACTCTCAACTAACCTGATAGAATTCCACTGCAGTAATAGAATTATTGCATAGACATGTTTTGAGCCAAAGTTTTATAACGTCACACTATCCCAACTCCAAGTTACATGGTTGGGATGCAATTTGATCCATTGCAATCTCATCTGTTTCGAATTAAGTGAACCCTAACACACCCTATTGTAGCTTTGAGGATGTTTTAGACAGAGAGGATCTTACTTAAAGGTCGTGATTCCTGAGGGACATTGCATATGTCTTACAATTCCCTATGGATGAAATGTCTTCTCTAGCCTGCACGTTTGGAAGATAAGTCACCTCTCAAATGTTTGGGATCGGACTGCTGAGCAAGCTTAAGCTTCTCAACCAACCACAACAAATTAACTCTGGATTTAGTTTGTTAACTCTTCGGCAGAACAACATCCAAAACATTTTTAATTCAATAGCACTTTGTATAGAAACTGATATTGATGCTGGGGTGGGTCTAAATTTTGAAACAAAAAATCCTTGCACAACTTTTAAATATGAAATCAGAGTTATCTATTTTAACTTGTTTAATCTGTAAAGCACTCTTTATTTGAATATTGCATTACTCGTTCTGAAAATTTACCAAATAGATGTATTTTACTCCAATGAGAACAATAGGAAATAAGGTAGTTCAAAGATTCGAGATATAGTGTGCTGCTGAATAGAAATAAAAAATAAGAACTACACATAAAACATTTTTATTTATAAGTTATATTTAGTTCATCAACGGCTTTTTTCACAATCATATACGGTTTTTAGCATTAATCTGTTACTTTTTCGCATTGACCATTACATGAATAAGCTTCCGAGAACTGTATACCCTTCAGAAAGCTTACGGAATGAAATGAAAGAATTTTCAGTGATGATTGTGAGCCGAGCCTCTCATTACAACATTACAGAGAAGCAAAAGCATAAATCCCAGTCCTAAGAAAAATACTTTTAATAAACGAGGACCGGACTCATTAAATTCTGCTGGTATCACTTCTAAAAACGTTACGTGGATGAAGGTTCCAGCTGCCAATCCTTGAAGAGCTGCGCTCACTGCTACAGCAGCTGTTGACTGATAGTGACCAATCAGAAGTCCAAGCATCTAAAAAAGAATCAAAGAATTAGATGAATCACAAAAGCAAAATTATTTGTTCATGTGAAACACTTCTAGCTTGTAACGGTTCTCATAATTTCAGTGCCACAATCCGCTAATTTTGCATTAAAATATCTAGGATTAAAAATATGAAAACTAAAGTTCTCTTTTTAATTTTATTTTCGCTTTTATTCAAAATATAGGAAAAGCAAAACTATTCCTATCTAATTTTAATACACTTTTTAAAACTTTTGTTTTTATTCATAAAACATTCTCTCAAAATGTTCTGTAGTAAAATGAAGTGGCCCACGTGTAGCAAAAAGATGACCATAGAGTAACGATTTTCAACAGCAAGAATAGTATTGGTGTGCTTTTCGAATGGTGAAACGGTGTGAATTGTATAAGATATATTTAATTTTAATGGTTTTGTTTTGAACTTTTGAGAAGTGTGTTCACAAATAATTTAAAGTAATACCCGTATTTTCTATATCGTACAAATAATTTTGAATATTATTTTTATTACAAAGCATCAAAAATACATTTTTTCAAAAATATATATATATATTTTTTTAAAGTCACTTGGGAAAAAAGATAGGTAATTACTTCTAGTTTTTTTTATAAATTAATCAAAATGTACTTATCACTTTGTCAGATTAGCAAAACAAAATGATAAAATTTTGGTGTGCGACGGAATTTCAATATTTTGTTTGTGTGCCGTGAAATGAAAAAGGTTGAAAATCGTGAGTGATAAATAAAACTAAAACTTTAATCGATGTATGTGCTGCGTAATATTACTCAAAAGCGTAAAACATTGATATTTACTACATAAATACATCTTTTTAAAATGTGCCAAGCTTCATCTATTCGTAAGATAATTTAGAACAGAATATGCGCAACTTTTAGAGATACCCAACGAACCAAATGCGTGTCACATCGCAAGAGGTTAAGGTTTCTCCTTCATAAAATTAATATATTGCAGTTAAAAATTTAAACTTTCGAATTAAATAACTTTATTAAGAACTTCCACCACACTAATAAAACTACCAAATCTGTGAAATTTCCTTGTAGCACACATTTTGACTAAATAAATAATTCCCACAAAAACTTAAAAACTTTTCTAATTTCTTTACTTGTTTTCATCTGTGATTTTCTGGCGGAATAATTCAATCTGTTCTTTGAGAAGTACTGGATTATAAAGTGTTCCTTATATTTTAATCCTGTTTATTATGAGCTAAAACGTACTCGTATTCAAAGAGTGTAATGAAAAGAGTGAAGGATCAGGTTACAGAACAAACTGAAATCGAATTTCTTCCAATCTCCGAGAAAATCATGGTAACTTTCTGAATAATGTATGAACCTTCCTAGACGAAGCATACGCAACTAATTGAGTTTCCCTTTACCCCACATTGTGACAAGGCTTCGGATTTATGGTCTTCAGATCTATAGGATGCTGTACTATTTGAGAAAACGGTACAAAAGAAAATAAGTTTAACAAACGAACGTAAATCAGGAAAACTACTGTATCTAGAAAGAAATAGAAAACGGAGAAGAGAGTATGAAGCTTTCCAATATAAAAAAAAAAAGGGGAATCCGTACGATTTAATTTTACCGGAATGTCACCATTCCCTTAAAAGAAGTTAGTTCCTACACCAATCGGAAAATACTTAAATATATTTCATGACACTTTTTCTCCCAAACATGAATGCGATACGACTTCACTAATTGATGAGTTTCATCCACTGATATTTAAATCAGTTTTCTTTCAAAAGTAACTTCAAAAAGAGATGAAATACGAGCTCTAGCAATTAATCAATGTTTTTAAGTATCAAATTTATCAGTTAAAAATAAGAAATAAGCATGGTACTGGTATCTATATTTAATCGAAAGACAAGTAAAAATTTTTGCTATCTTTGATGATAAATTCGATTTAATTAATGGCTATTGTATAACATATAGGATGTTAATTATTAGAATGTTACTGGTTAAACGAGATGTAACCGTAGAGGCTAAGGAGCGCTGAATTTTATATTTATAACAGGCTTATATTATTGATTTAGTACTATTAAATGTGAAAGTGTTTCATTAACATAAAATAAATTAAAATTAAATGAGCATTTAAAACAAAGATTTTAACGAATTAATTCCTTTTATATAATGATGATAGAGATTGTATTGAATTAAAAACTTTTTAAACTTATTAAAAGTTTCAAGAAAGAAATTGAAAGAAAGTAGTTAAAAATTTATGTTGCTTACAAATGAAGAAAGTAAATTCCAGCTCATTAAAAATTCGTAAAATTATTTATTTAACTAAAATGGCTGCGTTTCTTTCAAATTAAAAAAAAATATATTTATTCTTAATCACTTTTGCATTTAATTTTAATGGCATGTTTCTCTAACTTGAATTGCTTGCTTAATTAATAAAGTTATTTCGCAAATTAGTTTTGTATTACCCAGTTGGAAATTAATTTAAATATTACGACGTCTTAAGAGAAAATTTTCAATTGGTTTCAATAAGATAAATTAAATTATTTTAATTATCAGCTTGAATTTGATTCACATTTTTCAATTATTAGAGCCGTAAAGAAGAGAAGACCTCTCGCAAGTGATTTACGGTTAGTTGCCGCTTCGGTAGCCGAAATGATTCAACAGTGAGTTTGAATTATGTTCAAATCGTGCTAATTTTATCAATCGCTGCTCCCATAAAAGAAGTCAAAGCAGGTAAAGAACTGCTTCCGCGTCAAACTGATAAATAGTCTAGTTGCCATGCCTTGAAGCTCTCGTCTACGATATAGGCGTCGTAAATTTTAACTCTGAACTCGCGTTTTGATAAATGATCTGTATTGTTATCCGCGACCTTGCCATGTCGAGAGTCAGTATAACGAGTGACGACCGAGTTATGAGGCTTTTCATGCTCTTGAAAAATTTGGCCCTTCCTATACCGTGGTCATTAATAAAATGGCAAGGAGATCAAATTTCCGCTCACGAAGTTCATTCAAAGCTCTACAGTCGAGATTAGTTCGGAAAAAGCCATTCACCTGGGTTTGATAAAGTTGCCGGGAAAAAGCTAGCAGCAAAATATTCAAACGGTACCTCATCCATACGTGAAGGATGAAAAGACTGTTTGAAAAAAAAATTAAATTGTGTAAAACTGAAATAAATGGATACCCTCTAATATCGTTGTGGTATACATCTGTGCTCAGATGGCAGAATGTTATAAGTCACTTTTCCCAAAAAAATGAGTAAGTCCCATCCTGAAGTCTGGTTTGTTTTTGTTTAGAAGGTGGCAAAATGTCGTAAGTCTTTCTCTTTCAGTTTATGAGAAAACAAAGGTGGAAAATTGTACTAAGTCAAAAACAACAGAACCACATGTTGGATCTTGAACCTTAAAATTGTTGTCACGAAAAATTAAAAAAAAGTGACTTAGAACATTTTGCCACCTGAGCTCAGATATAACCCTTACCTACTTTACATCACTGATTCAGTAGATCGAACTTTTTACTAACGGTAAAAACGTAGGTTCACGCCTACAATCTGTACCTTGTAATTAATGCAATTGCAACTCTAATAGAGTGGATATCAACCTAATAGTACCAACCAGATACGCGGATGTTAATAGGGTTCAAATAGATTGCCTACCTTGACTAATATACTTGATACTTCTATTTTAAAGATACCTTAGTTTGACGAACTTTAACGAAATGAATTGTAACTAGCACAAATTGTTCGAAACTAAATTTGTGAGCTAATTAAACTTTATTATTGTAGTTAAATTTTTATTACATTATGTAACAAGGGGGGGGGCGGGGAGGTTGCTGCAAATGAAATAGGCCTTTAAACATTGTATTAAACTGAATATACTGTACGGTACAGCCACTGCGTTGGAAGTTTATAATATAATCAAAGTTTCAGTTTTATATGAAATTAAAAATTATCGACGTACGCACTTTGGTCACGCGTCAGAAAGAAATTGTTCCGTCTTCGTTCATTCTGCCTAACGCTGCGGTCAACGCACTGAACTTATTTACCCCACTTCAGTTGAGGTTAATTGATTCATTTGTTGATGGCTAAGGTGGAATCCGGATGTAAAGTGGGAAAAGTTAGTTCAGTATTCTAACATCGTAGTTGGAATGGGGATGGTGTGACCTTGAGGCGCTATTTAAAAGCACATAATGGACTATAACATATCTGATAAGATCCCATTTAAGTGTTTTCTTGAAAAGAGGAAAGTACATCTTTCCCTAGGATACGGTGCAAAAAAGTATTTACTTTTGGGAAACTTTTTACTCTCTCATGTCCCTCTGTTGCTCTGGGATTTTTCAGCTCCCGTATTCGAACGTTCTGCTTTTTAACTTGATCTTTGAGCAAGGGTAATAAAACTTCCAGAGTTTCCCTAGGTCCCTATGCATCGTGAGTGTCAATATCTTCAACAGTCTTGGTTTTTATAAAATATTGAAACTATCTATTTCTTTAGTTGTAGCCCTGTATAAATGTATGTCACTCTCTTTAGGATGGGAAACTTATGGCACCATAAAAACCAAAATATTAGTTTTGAGCATGAAATTGAAAATACGGTTTCCGCAGTGAAATGAAAGTCTGAAGAAGGATTGAAGGTAGTGCCACAGTATAAACACGAAAGTAATTTTCCATTACAATAGACGAAACAAAAGAGATTATTAAATTTTCACTTAAACAAAATTTAGTACATACATTATTCTTTAAAAACCATAGTAAAAATACTGAATTTTGCTAAAGGTATGAAATAAGAAACGATGATATCCCTCCAATGCAGTCAGGAAATTCCTCGAGTCATTTTATTTTACTTGTAATTAGGTAAGATTGATTTTACTTGCAATTAGGTAAGATTGATTTTACTTGCAAGTAAGCTTTGTATTCAGAAGGTTGGTTATTGATTTTACCCATAGAAGTATCTTGCGAGCATAACAAAGAGGACGATTTTCTTTAAAAGAGATAAGCGAAAAGAAAAGTGAATTGTATTTTCTGTTCTTTTCAAAAAAAACAAAGCAACACACCTCTGAATATTCTATTACTTTTTTTTCTCTGAACAGAGATCTCGTGAAGAGTGTCATGATACAAAATGTCAATTAGGAGCTTGAAGCAAAATGAAATAGAAAAACAAAACAGTTTAAAGAGTACATTCAAGTTTGGTGAACTAATGCCAATAGTGAGTTATTAACGCAGATTCAACCCTGTGGTTAGAAGATCTAGATAAACGAAAAAAACAGTCATTTGGGATGTTTTCTGACATTATCATGCCACAAACAAAAGTGTATTACATTGTTTTCCATATTACTGCGCACTTTTAAAAGAGTAAATGACTTTAACAGGAGCAATCTAATAAAATAAATGCTTTTTATCAAGGGTTTCGTTTCTAGCCAACTTATAGCTTTTCGGTTAAGGTGTCGAATCAGGGAGAAAATACAACTACTGGAGTTGAAATTGGATATAGTAGCTAAAAATGAAATGCAACTCAGAAATATTTAAGAATCAATATATTTCTTTAACATTTCTATTTGGGATTTAGGAAAGAATTTCTCACTTATTCTTGAATTCATTCATGAATAAAATTTGCCGCTAAACAGCGCTCAATTTTTTTTGGTTAATCAGTTTGCTAAATAAATTCCACCTAAAGCAAAGACTGATGCTGAAATAGGCTATAGAAATAAAACGAGTTTAGACGTTGTTATTAATATACGTTTATGATCCTATTTTTATCTTGTAAACAAATGCATGTCAGTCGAGTCAAGTTTACAAAAATTTAATACCTAATGTTATGATGAGTTTTGGTATCAAATAATGTGTCTTTAATGTTAGATCTCCCACTCCTACTTAGTTTTAAAAAACCGTATTAAACATATTTCTTAATAGTTCACATCGTTTTGATTTAACAGCGTGTTCAGATTGAGTGGCTAACTGCTTTGAATTGAATCAGCAATACAAGTGTATCGAGGACAATGACATAGAAAACTATACTCTATATCATCCGATAAATCAAGAAGAAGACAGAATACCACCTGAAGAGTTATAGAACTTTTGAAGCTTTACACATAATCCCATATCTTTGTGGGTAAAGAATGCATCATATTGCACTCGTACACGCCCTTTCCATGCTATTCATTTTCAAGCTATCAGCGAACGGCTGCAAGCGAAAGAGTACTGACGCCTGTGGTGCTGATGATTGAAGAGCGTTGAAGATAATTCACCTTCGATATCTGTTTACCAAGACAAATCTCCGTCGGAAGTACTAGATTTCCGAATATTGAATACCATGCAAAAGTGCTTTTAATGCATTTCCTTTTTCAAAGGAAGCGATTGATGCGCTCCGTCATATATGAAAAATGTCCACTTGCATCTCATTTCGAGAAGTTATTTCTTGCTGAGATTGACAGCGGTGAGACATGGTGTTCTATGTTTAATTTAACAATTTTTGCTTCGTTTGAATTTGCCTGAAAATGCATTGTCATTCACAGCGTGGAGTTTTCAACTGTTGATTTTTTTTCTAGTTTGACAACTTAACGTCACCGACCGTATAATGAAACAGACGAAGCATGTGTTCGCAGTTTCATGCTATTTCTTCTAGTTGCTCGGTTTGAAGATCTGTCATGTGGTTGTGCATAAAAGTATGAATCTTAAATTATTGATTGGTAAAAGTGATTATCCACCGTGATTAAAAACACTAGTATGCGATTCGGAAGCCAATCGGCTAAGTCGATTCGTATACCAACTAGGGATGCGACATCGATGTCGATGTTTTAAAAACATCGATGTTTTTAAAAAAAACATCGATGTATTGGGATCGATGTTTTTGTAACATCGATGTTTATACTTGTCGATGTTTTTACGTTGTCGATGTTTTATTTTTAAATGAAAAAAGTACAGTTATAAAATTTAAAAAATAACCAAGTAGCATAATTTTCAGAATCGGCAAATTCAACATACTTTTAGAGCAAAGGTGAAGGGTCTGAAAAGTAGGGATGCGACATCGATGTCGATGTTTTCAAAACATATATGTTATATAAAAAACATCGATGTATAGGAGCCGATGTCGCATCACTAGTTGCTAAACCAGTTTTAAGAAATGGGGAAAAAAGTTCAAATACACTGAATTTTAAAAACATCGATAGTTTGGGGGCGATGCATTATCACCATCGATGTTTCAAATTTGAACATCGATGTTTTACTGTCGATGTAGCATCACTAGGTGCTAAACCAGTTTTAAGAAATGGGGGATAAAGTTTGAATTCACTAAATTATAAAAACATCGATAGTTTGGGGGCGATGCATTATCAACATCGATGTTTTGCTGTCGATGTTGCATCCTTAGTTGCTAAACCAGTTTTAAGAAATGGGAAAAAAGTTTAAATACACTGAATTTTAAAAACATCGATGTTTTTGGAACGATGTTTTATCAACATCGATGTTTTAATTTTGAACATCGATGTTTCAAAACATCGATGTTCTTCCAGAACACACATATTAATGCAGGGAAAATTCGTTTTAATCATCAATGCTACATTACTTAAATAAGTATAAAAGGATTTAATTATACACGTAAACAAAAAGCAGGCTGCAAAAGTCATTTGTTTTATTTTTAATGCATGGAAATTTACTAAAGTAAAGCAAGGAAATTCTTGAGATTTATATTCCATTTTTTATCCTCCATTTAGAGCCAGTAGGACGATACATTTTGAATTGGATATTATCAACTTTGTCAGAATTTGATCACAAGATTCTATCTCCAATGCAATTAAAGATATTTTAATATGTAAATTAAAAAGCTAAAAGTTCCCTATATTTAATAATATTTTAAAATATTCCTTTAATACTTATGTACCTATCAAAAAATGAAAATGTGTTTTGTTAATTTCCAACAGAAAACTGTGTAAGCAGTTTTACAAGACAACTTTTCCTATATCTTGACTTTCTATTGGTAAAATAAAGGTAAAAATAGTTTGAACTTTTAATCACCTGGGAATTTATCTTTTCGGTATATGATATAGGCGTAGCCACAGCGTATCTATAGTAAGAATAAATGCAATGAACTATCTTTTCACTTAATTTGGATCGCCTTTGTCTAGTCAGGAAATTAACGCATCGGCCAAACAAAGAATTTAAGTCTTCAATAGGTTGTTAGAAACTACATCACGACTTTAAGTGCAGTGATTAGCATAAGGTACACAATATAATACTTTTACGTTTCGCTTCTTCCGAGTGGTAAATAACTCAGAAGTAAGTTTCCACTAGTGTAGATTTCGACAATTTCAGGATGGTTTCATGCTGGGAATTCGTTGATTTATTTTCTCATAAAATAAAGAAAGCGGTGGAATGTCCGTAATCAATTTAAGTTTGACTTTCTTACTAGATTTTAATGACATATAAGTCACAAGATGGGAATCCGGAGTGAGGGCAATTTCCTTTTTATAGAAGAATAAACATAAAATCACGACTATCGCAAAACCGTTGAAATGCGTAGTCTCCTGCCCTCACTAACCCATAACACACTTTAATGTTCCGGATTCGGCGCATTCCCATGTCGTATACTTTGTCTTTTGCGATGCGGTAATTTCCAGGGGAACCATTAATGACAAAATCGACTAAATCTCGCTCTTGGAGGTGACAAAGAATGAAATTACCTTTTCAACTCCGCTGTCAAAATAGCTGGTAAAAGTCTCTTTCGGGGAGAGTTTTCTTTGTACCATTAAGTCTCTTGTCATTCTTTGTTGTGAAAGATCCGATATCACTGCTTAACCCAAATGAATCGGCCACTCTATCTGACGTTTAGTCATTAGTACAGAGATATCGGTAATGAATGAAAGACGCTCTTTATTTTGTTCCGAGAGGACGATGCGGGGACTTCCAATTTTTTTCTTTCGATCATTAAACTGTCTTGTTTTTAATCTTAATAACTCTCTAGTGTTTGCCCATTAGTTTTCTTGCAAACAACTGCGGTTGAACAAAGGTAAATGTTTTGAAAAGCATTTAAAAAGATGTGTAAAATAGGTAATAAAATCTATATCTAAAGTTCATTCAGCTAATCGGGAAACAAAAGAACTAAAACGCTCATTCTAATAGGTAAGAATAATTCTAATAGGCGAAGTAAAGAGGAATAGAAGAGGAAAACCTTTTAAGACGACATTAGATTCTGAGATAAAATTTGAGAGTGTCAACTGAACATTTAGCTTTACAGACTCGTTGATATCATTTAATGCGCGAGTTCAATTTGCCTTTCGATTTAGTTCTTGTTCAAATGAATTTAAGATCATTTATCAAATACGAGCATCATCCATTAATCCATAAGTCTAACGTTATTAATCACAATTGCTTTAATACGTTCATCACCAAAAAATATGTTGTTTATAATTCATTAAAAAGAATTATAGCTATTAGAGTATTATTCAAGTGTTTTATTTCAAATAATATCTTTATTTTAAAAATTCGTTTTGTATTTTTATTTTTTAATAAATTATAATGCTTTAGAGTAAAAAAGCTGTTGGATAATTCATTGGAGGAATTAATTTTAATACTCAGGGATCTATTGGATTCGTACAATGTTTCACCTTTTCCTGCGCCTTTTTAAAGGGTGAGAGAAATAATTTCCCAGGGATGAATCTGTTATCAAATTCTGCTCTGCAACAACCTTCCCCCCCAGAGCCAGAACTAAACTTTTACCAACTGTTTTGTTACTCTCGTCATATGAAAAGCTATCTAAAATTACGAAGAATTGGAGTTTTAAGGGTATGCCATACAAATGAGTGACCCTGAATCCTGCAGTGATATTCATTTTTAGCTCTTTTTCTTCAGACTTCACCGCGTAACGCAAGTAACTCGTATCTACTTACACGCATCTTACAACACGAGATAAAATTATTACACGACGACGTTTCAAAACACATTTAAAATGAAAGTCGAAACACGTTGTAAATAAAGTACTTTAATACGCACATACATTTGTCTTTTACGTAAACATGCAGCATTTGAATAAAACCACTACATGCAAAATGATGAAAAGATGTACTACATTTTCGCTCCTAATTACCCCGCATATTCCCAACACGACATTGCAATTAGTATGATCTATTATGTATACATATACCACTTTAATATTCAGTTAGCACCACAAAAACTCAGTAGAATCTTCTTATTAACCCAGACTGTTTAAAAAAGATATTGATATTTCGACTATTGAATATATTTCACTCCATCTTGTACATCGACCAGTGTTGATTTGAGTAAATATTCTCGAAAATACGTTTGAGTCTTCTTCGGTTAAATATTCATCGAACCACCCACCCATTTGCAACAGCGGAACCGCGTCTCAAGCCTAAATAAAACTGAAATAGTTTTCAATCTTCCAAGCAGCAACCAGGATACCATGGTGGCGGTCCATAATAAAATACCAAGACCTGAAATTGAAAGAACCAGAGACATCTTTTGTGTATTCACAGTAAAAGAAAACTTGCGCCCGGGAAACATTTTTTACACTAGGAAAAGGCAACAGCACACCTGTTCTTCATCAATCCCTTTGAATCGCAAATGGTCTCCAACCCTCCCTCACCTTTTACTTCCTTAAGTCTTTGATGTATGCGCACATGATTCCGTGGACGCAGCTTTAAGAGTATTCCAAAAACATGGCTCTAACATGAAAACAAGGAATTTCGGCAAAAACTAATAAAGGGATTCCGGCTTTCTAACTGCAAGTGCGAAACTTTTATCGCTCTCAATTCTTTTCTCACCCTTCCCAAGTGACAAATTGAGAGCGCGAGGGAGGAAAAAAAACAGGAAAGATACTATCTTTGCAACTCTTTATGTTGGAGAAATCTCTCTGTTTGTGATTCCGTCCAGCACTTGATTATGCAACTCAGCTCAGGTGTTACTCCTCATCCAAGTATTACCCTAGAAGCAAATCGCGGGGTTGGAACTCACGATAAAAGGATAAAGCGCTGATGTAAAAGGTGCCAGGGTGTGTATATATACACATATAAATGCAAAGATAGTGAAGAATATCAAAAGAGAGGGAAATAAGCAGCTAGCTACGAGTCCGCGAGCGCAAACACCCAGAAGAGAATAAAAGCTATCGACGCCTGTGGTTGACGGGTTAGTAAATATTCGGAAATAAAAATTGACCCGAGCTTTGTGTTTCGCTCTCCAGAGACGTTTTATGCGGTTTTTTTTTATCTTCACAGCACAGTCGTATTTACATAAGTAAAAGGGTCGTACGTCTTAAATCGAAGAGTCCTGCTTATGACATGCGATTTGAGTGATCCAAGTTACCGAACTATGGTATGGCTTTAAGTGACACTAGATTTTTCGTGAACAGAATTTATGGCTTTATTCCATTAAAAGTTCAAAAAAGCGCCGTAATTGGGAAATGCATTTAATGCGATTACATTAACGTCAAATTTAAACTGGAAGAGTTAGTTGCCATTAAAATATGAAAATCAGATATTTATTTCTCAGAGATGACAAATATTCTTTCTTACGTATTCGTTGGTTAACGGGTTAATTAGGTATTCCGAAATAAAAATTGACCCGAGCTTTGTATTTCGCTCTACAGAGACGTTTTATGCGAGTTTTTTAAATCTTCACAGCACAGTCGTATTTACATAAGTAAAAACGTCGTACCTCTTATATCGAAGAGTCCTGCTTATGATATGCGATTTGAGTGCTCTAAGTTATCGAAGTATGGTATGGCTTTAAGTGACACTAGATTTTTCGTGAACAGAATTTATGGCTTTATTCCATTAAAAGTTTAAAAAAGCGCCGTAATTGGGAAATGCATTTAATGCAATTACATGCTCTTTACTACTTCAAATTTAAACTTGAAGAGTTTTTTGCCATGAAAATATGAAAATCAGATATTTATTTCTCAGAGATGACAAATATTCTTTCTTACGTATTCGTTGGTTAACGGGTTAATTAGATATTCAGAAATAAAAATTGACGAACTTTGTGTTTCGCTCTCCAGAGACGTTTTATGCGTCTTTTTTTTATCTTCACAGCACAGTCGTATTTACATAAGTAAAAACGTCGTACGTCTTAAATCAAAGAGTCCTGCTTATGATATGCTATTTGAGTGCTCTAAGTTATCGAACTATGGTATGGCTTTAAGTGACACTAGATTTTTCGTGAACAGAGAATTTATGGCTTTATTCCATGAAAAGTTAAAAAAAGCGTCGTAATTGGGAAATGCATTTAATGCAATTACATGCTCTTTACTACTTCAAATTTAAACTTGAAGAGTTACTTGCCATGAAAATATGAAAATCAGATATTTATTTCTCAGAGATGACAAATATTCTTTCTTACGTATTCGTTGGTTAACGGGTTAATTAGATATTCAGAAATAAAAATTGACCCGAGCTTTGTGTTTCGCTCTCCAGAGACGTTTTATGCGGGTTTTTTTTCTTCACAGCACAGTCGTATTTACATAAGTAAAAACGTCGTACGTCTTAAATCAAAGAGTCCTGCTTATGATATGCTATTTGAGTGCACTAAGTTATCGAACTATGGTATGGCTTTAAGTGACACTAGATTTTTCGTGAACAGAGAATTTATGGCTTTATTCCAATAAAAATTAAAAAAAGCGCCGCAATTGGGAAATGCATTTAATGCGATTACATGCTCTTTACTTTCGTCAAATTTAAACTGGAAGAGTTACTTGCCATGAAAATATGAAAATCAGATATTTATTTCTCAGTTATGACAAATATTTTTCTTACGTATTCGTTGGTTAACGGGTTAATTAGATATTCAGAAATAAAAATTGACCCGAGCTTTGTGTTTCGCCTCTCCAGGCGTTTTTTCATTGTCGTATTTACATAAATAAAAGCGAAGTATGTCTAAAATCGAAGAGTCCTGCTTATGACATGCGATTTGAGCGAGTTACTGAACTACAGCATGGTTTTAAGTAATACTGTTTATTTTTTTGCGCACATAATTTATAAGGGCTTTATTCCATTTAAAAGTTTGATATAACACCTGGTAATTGGGAAATGTATTTAACGCAACTTTCATGCTCTTTACTCACTTCAAATATTAAACTGAAAGAGTTGCGTGAAGATATGGAAATCAGGTATTTATTTATTATTCAATCAACCAATCTGATATAAAATTATTATTTAGAGATGAAAAATATTACAGCTAAAACAGTTACATATTTCTAATCTGCTCAGTAAAGCTCTCTTTCCAAGTATTTAATATAATTAACATAAGTACTACAGTATCTTTCCTTACAGTTAATAGAAAAATATTTCCAGTACTTACATTCACAAGAAAAAACTTAGGACGCTTTCAAAGAAGTTTTATCTATTTTTCTTGAGTTGATGAGTAAAGTAAAAAGAACAAGGGAGGAGAGATTAATAGATGCGACACAATACGCTTTATTCAATGGGGGAATTATTCAGAAATTGTATGATAAGAAGTAAATAAATAAAAATGCATAATAGTTAAAAAAAAGACAAATAAGAATTCCCTAAACAAAAACACAAAAAAAATCAGATAGCTGTATTATAACTTCAAACGTGTAGTTAATAACCAGCAACCTTTCCTAGTGACTGGGAAATGTAATTAAATACTTCTCTCTTTCGTTACTTTTTAGAAACTTGTAGGTAGTAAAAGCTGTTGTCACATATAAGTTTCGGTCTGAAAGGTAAGCTGTTACAACTGCACCATTACTGATTTAATTTACTGCGAAATCTTTCTATAAGCTCATAAAGAAATGTTTACAAGGGCATTATGCAAATTAATTTAATAATCAATTCATGCGATTCAATCAAATATTTCTGCACAAAAAATTTTTGCATCTCACTCTTGGTCGAACATTTTATTTTTTTTGTTGTAAGTATTATAATTCATGAAGAAAATCTTTGTATTTCTACCTTTTCACAGTGAATTTTTCATTATTGACTCTTCTTTGTCAAATACAAATCATAAAGATATTAATTTCATAATGGAACAACAAACCATTTTTTATAAGAATTATACATTAAATACACAAGATAAAAATATTTATTCTATATATAAATAAGATAACATTTCGTACGATCTATTTTCTAGTAAATTTCCCGAATATTTGGCTACTCCAAGAACACGAAACGAAGTCATAATAAAAGTAATTTCGTCCCACGTACAAAATAACGGCTACAACTTTCATATTTTATCACTAACATTTCTCTTTACTTTTATAAATGTTAAATGAACTGTCAGACAAATCCTCACGACGTTGACTTGATAAATTATTTTTCCTCCGAAGTAGTTATTTCACTCTCCCTGCGAAAAGACACGCATTTAAAATTATTGTCTGTTATCACACTCGATATGAAACCGCCACAAATATCTTTCCAAAATGCATAAATAAATCGCTCACAGGTACTCGAGACAGCGGTTTTTGGAACAATAAAGCATTTTTCAGCGAAGAAAGAAAGCATAAATCACCGACATTAACATGAAAATATGTTAACGCGCCAACAAAAGTGGAAAATTACAAGCATTCGTGTCAACATTTGTCATAATAAATGAAGTATTTTCATATTTTAAAGATACTTTCCAGGGAAGTGTTTCTATTAGCTTATTTGAAAGAGCCTGACCAACAATTAGAAATTAATATAATCGACTCAATTCCAGATTTTCTCCATTCCTCAAATATGGTGTCGATGCAGGAAATAGAAAACCCTATCCGTAAAAATATATTAATTGCTAAGGTGCAGAGATTAATCTACGAAAACTTCATCTCACAAACAGTATTTATATAAGTACCAAAATCGATTCAATTTTCTTGGTGGTTGTTTCGATGATGCATCTCATCCCTTTAGCAAGACTGACCAGCTTTTGATGGACCAGATATTTAGTGAGAAGATGACTGACCAGATCTTGATGGACCAGATATTTAGTGAGAAGATGACTGACCAGATCTTGATGGACCAGATATTTAGTGATGATCTTGTCAAAATCCAAAAATCGGTAATATCTTCATGACGAGTTATCTTGTCATTAGCAAAACTGATTAGATCTTGATGGACGTGATACCTCTTTGTAACCACCTGGATGGTTAAGTAATTTTGTTAGTAATGAAGGGGAATCGTGCTGTTTCCTACATTGCACTGAAGAAAAAAAATATTTTTTTAACTATTTACAAATTCAAAAACTGGGCCAATTTTTGAAAATCAGACCTTATAAAGCATTTCATCAATTGAAAATAATGAATGGAAACATTTATCATGAGTTGCATATTTTAATTCACATAACATATTAGAATATTATAGAGGAACTGCTTTTGAAATAACCAGTATTCAGCTTTCATTATAGGTTAAGCCAAATCAATGACAATTAAGTAAAAATAAATAATCCAGGCAAAAAAAAAATTTGAATACATAATTTTGCAGAAAAAGTTAATATTAATATAAATAATAATTATTTCAGATATAAACTCGAGTTTAAACTTCAATCTTCATTTAAACAATGCAACATTAAATGGAATGGCTTTGACTAAAAAGTTAGAATCAATTGCTTAAATGGATTTAACTTACGTAGTAAAAGATAACCTGAACCTTTTGAAGTAACAATGCATTACTGTCAAATAATTCTTGCCAAGTATAATAGTTGGGACTAAATAAAAAGAGAAAATTATGTGTTTGCGCAGCCTCAAAAAATGTCAATAAACTCAGAAAATCTGCTTGTACAATATAAAGCTAAAATCGAATTCAATAGTGTTGAATGGAGGGTAAATTAGATGGAAATTATAAAAAAATTACCGAAGATAAGAGTTTTTAAAGCAAATTGTCTCGGTATTTATAAAATGAGTTAAGCTTTAACGCGTAAACAAAGAGTTGCATAATTATTTCGTAATCACAATAAGTTGTGATTGCAACCGAGATAATAAGAATAAGTAATACAAATATGTATATAGTAAAGAAAAGAACGATCGCATTGAACGTACTCAAGAGCATGCATATTGATTGGTTTCAAGAGATGCAGCCAAAGTGCTCATGGGTATCAATCAAAATTAAAGATGAGAGAAAGCGATGGTCCTTTTGTGTGTATATATATATCTTAATGGGGTAAAGATTTTCTGCCAGAAAGTTTGGATGCGAGTTATAACTATCAGGAAAGTCAGATAGCTTCGAAAGAGTGTTTGAGTTAGAATGAGCAGCGAGCGAAATCTTAATAGCACATTTTAGATCTGTTGAGAGTATACGATCTACCAGCATTTATTATACAGTTAATAGAATAATCCGAAACATAGCATCCATGTTAACGGTATGCAAGCGAAATGAACATAGGAATCTGATATTCAACATCATGCTATCATATTCAGTCGAAACATCGTACACAAATAGGTAGGTTTGGAGGGTTTTATGGCTCAAGAGTCATTATTGGCCATGCTGCGGCAGACACAAGACATACAATATCAAGGAATAGACACGCTGGTAATAGATGCTATAGTAATAGACATGCCATTAGCACAATGAACGCTTTACTGACACAATAGAAAGAAATACACCATGGGTGGAATGCAACTGATAGAAATCGAACCTGCACCGTCTACAAATCGAAGGTTACTAGCGCAGTGGCCATACCCACAACGCCACGACGATCCCCAACCAAAATAAGAATAGATTGTGTTTGAATTCAGCGGTGTCTAAATTAATTTTCTCGAAAAGTTTTAATATTTTAATTAAAACCTGATACTAAATTTAAACTGAAAATAACTGTTTCAAGTATGTGTTTTAATTCTTTATATGAAGTTTTGCAAAGAGCCTATATAGGAATCGAAAAAATCTGCATTTTCTAAGCTAGGCAAATTAAGATTTAACTATAACTTCTATCACAAATTATCTTACTTCAGTTTTTGAAATTTATTTTAAATTGTAAATGCCATGTATATATTTTGTATAGAAAACAAAAACCTTGGTTCTTTTAAATGAGCAATTTATTAAAAAGAATTCGACTAACCTCATTTGGTTATCTTCTCAACTTAAGAATTATAAAAGAATTTTTACAATCTGGCATAATTTTTGAGATGAGCATATCGACAATTGCTAACGTTTTTAAGCATGTGAGAAATGAATATAGAGTTCTATAGATATTAAAAAATTAAATTCCCCCCCTTTATTATGGACTATAAAGTACGTGAAATCATTTTTAGTTTTCTGTAATTATGAAGAAGAAAATCAGTAAACATAAGTTTATAGTCTTTACATGAGATTTACTTTATGTGCTCTGAATTTTATCGGTTCCTTCATTACAATCACAACGTTATTTATTTATGCTATAAATATTTCACGAATACAAAAGTATTTTCCATTTGTAGTTTTAAATTATAAATTACCGATCCAAAAAATGTTGGCACATAACTCTTTAAAGATAGGATATTAATGATACATAGTTTTTTTATTGATTGATAGAAAAAGAAATAACAATTCTAATACAGTATATAGAAAGTTTTGGCGGGTTTGCGTGATCATTTTCATTTGTCTTTCAACTTTAGTTTTCTGTGTTAAGATATCTGATTATTATATTAACAATCAATAATTGGACTTCAGAGAAGTTTGGAATGAGAAAGTACCAGCTTTCGTTTCTTACAACCCAAACCATTGCATTGGTTTGGTCAGAAAATGAACGAGATGAAATATTGACTAAAATGGATAAATAATTAGCTACCTCTCACAAGAAGGGAATTAATTAACAAAATGAAAGGAGGAAAAGCATTCTCGCTAAGTCAGTGGTATGTGGCATTCATGTCACAGGAAATAAAAACGCATGATCAACAGAAAGCTATCCCTGTTTCTACTGTCTTACGTCGATAATATCTGCGTTAGTTTTGGAATCCGTGACTAAATCTAGGAATGCAGCTGTCTCGATAAGTAACAGGAATACATTCTGGCGTATAGTTTTTTGTAAGTTACAGCAACTTCATTCCCAAGAACCCGAGTTCTCTTATTACAAGTTCGTAACAATAATACAGCTTATGATTTATTTCAAACAAATATAAGATGTAAGAAGTTCTGGCATTCTAGGCCTTCCATCACCATTAGCAACAACCACAAAAGTTTAATTTAAAATTCTCTATTTAAATTTCCTAAAGCAGAATTTTTTCAGGTCCTAACTCCATTCAAAGAAGTGTAAGGGATTATCGTAGCGGAAGCTTTTCTCTAAACTTATCCTTCCTAGTTAACGTTGGAAATAATTTCTGACCTACACAGTCACGGTCTGACTCTTATTACCGAAAGCTGTATAGTTTAAAAGTTATATCCTCATTATCTGTACGTATTTTGTGAAAGTATAGCGTTGTATTTACGTAAATAAAAGCATTATTATAAAGATACTTTTCTACGCGACAGCCACCATAGCATACCACCATAACATAACAATATGTATTACTGTTTATAACTTTATACTGTAGAGTATACATTTGATATATATATTTTCACTCACACTAAATATTTTCAAGTGGGGCAGACTCAGTAAGATAGTCAGAATGAAACCCTACAATTTCATTTTCGACGGCTCCACATTATATGTACATGTTTACGAGGAAGTAATAGGCTAGCAATATCTCTAGAGAGATTGAGTGCGTGTAGACGAGAGATTAGAAATTCCTCTCATTAAGTAAAGTTATAGAAGGGATCATGGCCACACAGGTCATGAAATGCTTTGATGCCGCCTTGATCGGAACAGTGGTTTTTTTTAGCTAGAGGTCTTTTCGGGCTACCGTTCAGCTTTAGTCAGGATCAGTAAGGGTCATTCAAAAGCCAAACAACCATGAAGTTTTATATTTAATAAAAATGTAAAATATAGGTAAGAAGTTGTCTACAACTTTCGAAGAAAAGTTTTGTTGAGAAAAGTCAAACTCTTTCGAGTAGTTTCAATCAATAAATTTTTTCGGTTTATTTGGAAAACAGTTTTAAGGAAAGAAAGGGAAATTATGCTGGGGAAGAAGTGTTTTCTTTTCAAGTAACCACTTCAATTTCCCTGGTCGAATAAGTGCATTTGCACGAACGGCACAGAACGCTTTGGGGCACTCTTGAATAAGGTGTAAAGGAAATAATTAACGGCGAATGTCCCGCAAAGTAATTAACAGCTTAAATAGGAAAATTTACCTTTCGTTTAAGCTTTAAATAATTAAGACAAATTAAGTCGCAGCAGAGCTATGTCTCAGACAGGTGAAATCTACTAACAGTCGGAATAACAAAACATACGAGTGTATAAGCTAGTTTATGTACTTTTAAATTCACACTAGAGGAAATTAAGAACGATCGTGGTTGGTAATTTACGTAAGATTTAGTCTCCACTATGGAAGTCTACAATTAATTCAGGGTTGGTAATGAGTTTAAAACATGAAGGAGTAGAAGTTTTGCGACGTAATTTGAAACGGGAAAGTATGAGATAAGCGTGATGTGGTATAAAGGGAAAGCGGAACTTTTCGATGGGTGTAATATACTAACAATTACTCCAAGCCCTACAAGCTTACAATCAAATTTTATAATTGCTTATCATTATTAAAGTGGTAGTTCAAATTCTTAAATTGTTCAAATTTTGTGTGTGAGTTGGTAATACTAAGCGATAAAATAAATCTAGACACGTGGCACCATGAGGAGTTTTCTTGGTTATTTAAATTATCTTTAAACCTTGATAAGTAATCTGTACAACTTTTTTGTCAGTTATTTGGTTTATGTGTTTAATTACTTACTTTTCACCAAATTAATTATTTTGATTAATCCTCCTGATGGTTTATCTTCGCGTCGAAAACTGTCCTATAGTGTCCAGCCTCTAGTTTCAAACTGTCATCACTTCTGGGCAATGGACAATTTGTTTTTCCTACTTCGATCTTCATCCCCCCTTGGAGTAATGGGCAGTTTTGTCTCGATGAGATATCTCGTCCTTAGCATTATTAACCAGATCTTGGACGAGTTATCTCGTCAAAACATTTGGAGGGTTATGCAAGTACGATTGCTTAACACTTTCACGACCAGGTTCAATACAACTTTAGAGTAAAGAGCAGCATTTTTCAAACTTTCTGGTTCACGGGTCCTTTCACCAAAACATGCATCTAAGCGGCTTTTTTTGTTTTTCGAAGCCCATTTAAATTAATTGAAATAATTTAACTAGCTGTACTTTAACTGATTGTATCAGTTTAACTACCGAAATTGGTAACTGATATTCTTGAATAAAAAAGAAACAACAAAAAAAGTATTGAAATCACAGCGATTGTTTTCTCGAATGCCTACCAATATAACACTTGACAGTTTTAGGGAGACATATAAATAAGATCAACTGCTTATTAAAGTACGAAAATCGCAGAGACTTTTCCTTGAAATTTAATTTTAAAATGACAATCTCTTTTTTTTATAAAGTGTCTGTTACTAAAATTGAAATATATCATCCTATTACCAGCTCAAGTCTTTTCATCTTTCGAGACTGTTGCCTCAAACATTATCAGTCTTCACTTACAACGACAGTGATATCTACCAACGGCATTGGTTTCACAACCAAAGGTAGTTATTTTTGATAAATAATACTCTCAAAGGATTTACGATTGTTCTTGAATATTTATAACGGAACACCTAATATCATCTTGCAAAACAGGAGAGTAGCAGTCAAAGATCCACGGCTTCCCTGGTGGACACGGCTCCATTAGGAGCCGAGACACAGTTCAAAAACATGTGGTATAAAGTATGTCCAAAAGTAACGCGCAAGTGCTACAATTATAAATATTTCATGTTTACAGACATTAGAGTTTTCTCTCTCAATGTCGATTATTTAAATCTATATCTCTTTATATCTCTTAGACATAAATTTATACCTCTTATACTCTCTTCAAAACACCTTATTGGTTTCAAAAAGTTCTTAACTACGCAATCTAGCTAATCATAAATAACAATTGTGATTTCTAGAGTGTTAAATATAACATCGTATAATAAATGAACATTGAAAATAAACTGCCGAGTTGATTCGCTAAATATCTGGGGATGCAGTATTGATTGCAGCTGACATTTTGTCATGAAGCCTAAAGTAACGCAGAATAATGTGTTTTGTTTAAAGTGTCGAGAATAGTTTTCTATAAAATACGTTATAAAGCATATGTTCTTTCCTAATCGCGCTCCTATTCTTTATTAAAATTAGAATAAGAAAAAACCATTCCCCGTCGCTTTCGAAAAATCTCACTGTACCAATAAAAATGAATAAATGAAATATCGGAGTTTTGGATACACTGTATCGGTATTGTTTAAAAGAAAAGAAAGAAAAGCCATTGTTTGGTGTAAACGCAAGCCACAAATTTAATTCCCGGATCACCTTAATGCATTCCTTTAAGTGCTCAATTTAAAGTAATTCCCAAGCATTATCTTTACATCTTTATTCTCTTTCGCGATAGTCATCTAGAATACCTTTTTATTATAAAATTAAAAGATTTCACTGTTAATTCCAGAGTACCCATTCTCATTTTATTTATTTCTGATAAAAACTATTTCATAAAATAATGCATAATTTCCAGTTAGCTCTTCCGATGGAAGTAACGTATTTAGTAAGTAGTGTAAATTATTTAATCATTATTATGGAAATTTATGGAAATGACCCAGGATTTTCATTAATTTTTAAATTTTACTAAATACTACTATTATTATACTAAATACTACTATTACTACTAAATACTACTAATACTACTACTACAATAAATTTTACTAATACATCACTACATTTTAAACTTTCATGAGGTAAAGTTGGAAATTAATGTCATAAAGTGCTGTATTTAAGTTGTTGTATTATACGGTCAGCCCTTTAAACAACAGTATGATGTAAGGGAAAATGAAGCTTAATTTGAACTTCTGGGCCCAATTTTAGTAATTTTTACATTTTTCTGACACAAACTCTTTAAGAACCGTTTTTCCCATTTAGACAAGTCATTGAACAACGCTTTTTTTTCTAAGTGACAGCTTTCTTTAAGGGACTGTATGAATATTTAGAAACCTTAATATTAGAAACATTACCCAGTAGAATAAATGGTGATGAGAATTGAGCTTTAAATTCTAATTTTTAATTATGAATATGTGTCTAAAAACATATCATTGAATAACGTAGTAAATGCTTAATAAAATGTGCGTCATCAATATTTAATACTATTGTTAAATTATTCACTGAAACTTCGACTTCGTTAGAGTTAATCTCCTAATATAAATGAATAAAATAAATGGTATGTGTAACAGTAAAGAGCTTTAAAATTTACGTACTTTTCAACTCTAAAAGTATTAAAGATCCAGGAGGTGCTAGTAATTCCATTTTAGCTTCGGAAAAAATCCAACGATGCCTTGTTTTTAAAAACACATTTCGATTTCATTAACGTATCAAGCGCGAGACCATACTTCTTATCACTAAGCACGATAGCAAAAAATTAAAATAAATCGGATTATTAGCACTAAAAATAACACGCTCTAGATGTTTCATCACTCCCTGCCTCAGACCGTTTCGAAAATATTGCGAAATTATTCGTCAAAAACTTTGATGTCATTAGAAGTATTTTTATAACATAAATGAATAAAATAAAAATTTTATGTGTAGCAATAATAATTACTAGGGCAACTTAAACTTATGATGCTTAAAACTTATACTTACAATACTTACGTACTTATCGATACTTACGATGCAGTAAAAATGGGAAAAGTTGCATTTATCATTCCCTAAAGTTGCATTTATGAAAATAAAGTTACATTTATTTTTTATATACTAAAATCTAAAATAAATTATTAAAAAAAAAAAAAAAAACGTTGAATATTCGATGCTTGGCCAGTAATTTCTTTAACATTGAAACTGCGTCAGCCGCATTCATATAATGTGCTGTATCGGATAGCAGAAGCGCAAATTCCTTTCGCTCAACATTCAGAGATTTTAAAACGTCATCTACCATGCGAACAACATATTGATGAAAGACACTCACCTCGCAAACTCTGCAGTCGGTTACGCAAGTTTCATCTGGATTATAAAGAGTGCCAACCAATGTGTTAAAGTACTTCTTGCCATTTATTTCACTTTCGTATGTTAGGACGAACACCTTCTTTCCATGAACTTCTTGTTTGATCCGTAATACTTCGGCGTTCGCAAGATCAGACACACGTAATCGAAGGGTTGATTCAGAGGGCAAAAAAACAAAAACAAAAAAACGAAATAGTAATTTCATATTAATTAATTTTAAGTCAACTTTTAAAAAGTTGTAGGTGGTTTCTTTTATGCAAAACGTTGCATTTAAGCAGAAAGTTGCATTTATGTTGCGATTATAAATCACTTACAATACACTCCATGTAGGAGGAATTTCGGTTTTAATACTTTACATGCAACGCAGAACGTGTGAAAAAAAGTTGCATTTGTTGCAAAAAGTTGTCATAATAATTACATACAATAGTAGCAATAAAAATAAAAACTACATACTTTTCAACTCTAAAACCGCTAGTGATCTAGATGTGAATAATTCCATCTCAGCTTTGAATAGTGTTACAAATCAAAGGATGCTTTGTTTTTTAAAACACATTTCGACTTCATTTGAGGATCAAGTGCGAGACCAAACCTTTTACCATTACGCACAATTAAAACAAATACTATACTTAGCACTAAAAATAACGCGCTTAGATGTTTTACCACTTCCTGTCCCCGACCGTTGTTTCAAAAACTTCCCAGGATCAATAACCAAAATAATTTCCCTTCCAACAGCGACGAGCGCGGTGCATAATTAAACGAAATGGTCGGGAGCAAATGCTCCGAACACAATGCAGATGGAATTCAAAAACCACCTTTTATAAACAAATCATCGCCATCCATACTGTTTCGAAATTCGTAACGATTTTAAATTTTTTCTCCCGCATTCGCATTTGCAAACAATTTCTAAGCCCGGTTGCGATACAAGGCCTTATCAGCTGGATGAGACCGTACCTGTGGGGTTCTTGAAGATTAATGATTCAGGGGTTTGTTTTTCCCTCTTGATAACGTGCAATTTCTCAAAAGCGCGCCTTCGGAGGCTGGGAGAACGCTATTCACACCGAATATTCAAATAATTTCGTTTTGCTGTTCTCCTTGCACCGCTGGTCCGTTTCATTTATCTTCCCGGGAAATTTAAGAAAATATCATCGGGAAGTTAGTACCATGGGATTTCGGCAGATGCGATAAAAGGAGGATATGAAATATTTAAGTGAAAAGGATTTGCTAAGATTTCCGATCGTGCTAATGAGCTAAAAGTTACTCTTTTGACGATTTTGGTCGAAATGTTAGCGGAAATACCTGGAATACCCATGGAAAGAGCGGTCGTTATTTCCCCTAAAATACGCGCCGGGAGATTCCTTCATTAAGGTAGTTATTTCCCTACTTGGAATTCAGTTATGTGTGGGGTCTTGCGAGACTTCGCGAAACAAACCAATACACAAGTAAGTCTAACAGTGGTAGAAATCTAAGGTTTTCTACTATCTCTTTCAATTCCGAAGACAATGGTTGGTTAGTTTTTATGGAGCAAGGGCCATATGTGACCAAGCTAGCTTCGCCAAGCAACTTCATGTAAATGGATGCATGTTACATTTTCGATACTGTACCCCAAACAAGGCTGATAAAATCAAGCCTAATAGTTATAGAAATCTGTTTCACCACATATCTCTAACAATTCCAAAGACAATAGCTCGTTAAGTTTTATGGCGCAAGGGACATATTTGACTAAGCTGCGCCAAACATAATCATTTCAAATAAATGGATGTACGTTGCATCTTCGATGCTGTACTCCTAAAACAAACCGATAAAAGTGAGCCTAATAGTGCTAGAAATCTATGGTTCACCACATATCTCTCACAATTCCAGACAATGTTTGATTAGGCTTTATGGTGCAAGGGCCATATTTGACCAAGCTGCGCCAAACAACGTCATGTAAATGGAATGTTACATTTTACATACTGTATCCCAAACAAGGCTGATAAAATCAAGCCTATGAGTTATAGAAATCTGGTTCACCACATATCTCTAACAATTCCAAAGACAATAGTTCGTTAAGTTTTATGACGCAAGGGCCATATTTGACCAAGCTGCGCCAAACCTCATCAAGTAAATGGATGTATATTACATCTTCGATACTGTACCCCTAAAACAAATCGATAAAAGTGGGCCTAATAGTGATAGAAATCTATGGTTTAACACATATCTCTAACAATTCCAAAGACTATGGTTGGTTGGTTTTATGGTGTAAGGGCCATACTTGACCAAGCTGAGATGCCTTGATAGTATAAAGTAATAGATATATACACACAAAGAAAGTTTTACTGACATAGAAGATAGAAATACACTCAAAGAAGAATCAAACCCGTGTCACTTTAAACTCGCATGTTGCATGTTGTTTGGCATACCTACTGAGCCATGGCGTCCCCAGACATTTATGGAAAAAACATTAAAAGCAAACTTACATTAAACGTAGCTAATTAGATATATTTTTCATAATAAACTTCACAAATTACGTTCGAAAATATGAGACATGTTTATGAAAATATATGACAGTTTTACTTATACAACATCCACTACATATCTCTCCCCTCAATCTATAAATCTACAAGATTTATTTTTTACTTTTAAAAGCGCAAATTATAGCTGACGAAAATTTTTATTAAAGGAAATAAATATGAATACATATTTTTAGTTTGCCATGTTTGTTACATCCTCGATTTATTAGTTATTAAATGTGTTAACAATTTAGCAAATTGTGTATCTTTAAGAGGTAAATTAAAAATACTTCACATTTTAATAAAGCATATATTTTTATTTTACTTGCATTTTGATTTAAACATGATTGTCTAACTTGTCCTCGTGTTGCAAAATGACTAGAGTGACAAACCAAAATTTTAATTTAAAGTGTTGCGTCCAAGAAATATTATGCAAATAAAAACATTACCCTAATGAAAACTTGTTAAAACTGTACAAAGTTATATCACACGAAAACTTTACTTCAGTGCCCTTCTATCGTAATAGAATTATAAATAGATAAATTCAATGCACAAATGAAATTATTTTCAAATTCAGCTTTAGCCAATTCCAATTCATTAACTTAACAATTAATAAACTTTGAAGAATTTGTTGTTTAAATAAATGAAATAAACACATACTGTAACTGTATTTTATTACAACCTTCTTAGTTTTTAAAAAGGCGTTCAATGAGAAAACTTACAAAAATGATTTGCACATACTTAAGTAGAAATTTACTAGTCTATTTAAATGTTGTTTAACAGTACATATATTTCAGGAAAGCAGTATAATTCTATACTGAACAGTACTTAATTGATATCTGATTATAATTAATCATTAAAGATCGCTTGATAGGGATCGATTACATTTATATTTAACTATTTCATACTTGTGCGTCAGACTCAATAAATCTATTCTCACAATACATTTGAGATTATTTTCTGTCTCAAGTTTAGGCAACTTGGAGGAGTAGGTAAAATTAACTGAAACGGAAAAACGACTTTCGCAAGAAAGGCAACCCTTTTTATAAATAATGCAATTGTTTTGTTTTGAGAGTGGCAAATAAAAATTCTGAGTTTTTAAATCATTCTTTTTTTGTACTCTGCGTCTTTTCTCCCTCTTTAGCAAGTGAAAATCTCTGAAAGTGATTGATAACTACCGTCGAAGAACAATGAAAGATTGCCTCGCATACGGAATCTTATTTCTCTCTCCAATCCAGAGCAAATGCAAAAGCGAGCAATATATCTAGATAAATAAACACAAAGGAAAATATTTTGATGAACTTTTTAATACTGCAACACATCGCCAATTGAATGAGAAACTATAGCTCACAACTTTAAGTTTTAAGCATTTTGTTGTAAATAGTAGTTTCCTATTTATTCTTTTTCAGAGAATATTTAAAAAATATTTTGACTTATGTAGGCTTAATAAAGTATCCTGTCCAGGAAGAAACACAACGAAACAGAAAAAATAAATTAATACCAGCACACGAAAAGCAATTTTTTCACTGCTCATTGACATCAATTCTAACCTACGAAAAATGAAAATTCCAAATAAAATTCTTGATTTCGAAGATTAATTTTACGTCAGTCGTATAAACAACACGATCATTTCATTCTTCTATCAAACCACTAAATTACAGCTATAAATAGCAAGACTTGAAACAAAAAGTAATGCACCAATTGAAGATTTGATATCAACTTCAAAACGCGACCCTTGTTTCTCAGACTATTCGGTCGATACTTATTATTACACTTACATTCTACCTCCTGAGAAAGAGAAACTTAAAACAGATACTTCATAGTTCGTCTAGCAAACTATTCGATAAAACTCAAACAATCCATGAAAATCACATTGGGATATGTGCTATATACTGTAATAAGTATATTACGTCTGTCAATCATAATCCTTTTTATTAATTTTCTATCAAATCATCGCTACAAACAGCACGACTCGAAACAAAAAGCAACGAACCAGTTGTAGGTTTGGTATCAACTTAATAAACATGACATTTTTTCTCACTCTATTCAGTCAATTCTTATTGTTACTCTTATATTTGTCTCGCCTTCTGCAGAAAAGAAACTTAAAACAGATATTTTATTTTTCATCTAGCAAACAATTATATACAGTTAAAACAAACCATGGAAATCAAATTTGAAAATGTGTTGCATATTGTTATTATAAAGATGTGAAAGTATTCTACCAGTTTCAAATTGAATAGTGAAATATGCCAAGAAATTTTCATCTTCTTTCGTCTCTCTAGTGATTTTGTTTTTAGTTGTATCACTTTTCTCTGGAAGGGGCGACGGTTTTCGAGTTTCGTATTTTGAGTTCCAAATATTTGCTCAACATCTCTAGGAACCAGCATTGAAATATTCTTCTTTTGTGAGAAAAGATAGTCAGCAGAGAGAGAGAGAGAGAGAGAGAGAGAGAGCTGCGTGAATTTAGCTGAATGGCTCTTTTCTCAAGAGTTCTTAAGAGCCTTTATTAAGAGATTTAAAAAAATCTCGTTTTGTGGTCGTTTCTCCACATAATATGGAATTTAAAGTTGCACTGTGCAAATATTAAGAATTTCTTAATGGATTCGAGTGTTCCGTTACATTGGAATTCAAGAGCTGTCATTAATAGACTATGCAAAAATATCTTTCGTTTTCGCGAGCAATGAAAATCTATGATAGTAAGTTAGGCTAGTATGACACTGGAAAATGTATCCAAATAAAAAAAATATAAGTATAAAAAAAAGCACATAATTAGTAAGGTATTCGAATATATGATTCTAGAAATTATAGGTTTAAATGTCAAGAGACAATAGTTGCTTAATTTAATGTGTTATGGAACAATAAGTGCTCTTGCACACAGCTTAGGTAATTCGCTAAAATTCTAATCATTTCGTTATGCTACGATTAATTGGAAAACATTCGGAAAACGATGTTGCCAGGCCTGTTTTGTTGTTAGATAAATATTGTCCCAATCACTTAAGTTTTTAAGCGTCACAGAAAAATAAGCTTTTCTAAACAATTTGTGAGACAGTAACTATGGAAAATATTTAATACATCGTTCTAAGGACAGGAAGTGTTTTTGAGTCAAGATGAGTGTTCACAAGTAAATTTCCAGAAGTTTTAAGGAATTAGTCAAACTAGTTATAAAACATAATTTAAAAATTTAAAAATAGGCGAAATTAAAAAAAAAATTTGAATTGAAATTTTCTATAAAAATGTTAACTGCTTTTTATTGGAAGCCGAGGATTTGCAGACACATTATAGACCGAAAAGACAGTGAAACAAAAGCTTTCCTATTTTGTCAGCAACGACTGAATATGTATGATCAGAACCTTAAAGTTTTAATGTGTGTCGTGAAGCAGAATTAATGCGAATGTTGAAAACAACAAATTGTTAATTTCTTGTGTAAATTTTATATTTGTACAAACTCAAGGAGGGACTTGTAATTTGGTTGACTGTCTTGTGTTTGGCACAGCATGGTTAAATATGGTCCATGCGCCATAAAATACAACTTTATTCGAATGTGATACTGGCTATATTTTTCAAAAACAATAAATTTTATCTACGTTCTGCATTCTGTACAAGGAAAGTGTATTATTTACGCATCACAGTATTGATATCGTAAACATCAATGCTTGATAAGAATTTCATGCTGCGATATCTTAAAACCGACCAGGGATATCGAATTTTTATATATTTTAAAAAAATAGCTTCCTTAAAGAAGTTTTCTAGTAAACAAACGATTAAGTAGAACGATTCAAAGTCTTACTTAAAAATGCAGTTGGAATTTTTAGAGAAGTAGTTCTTGAAATAAACACTTCGTAAACCAATATATTGCCCTTTTAAACGTTAATGGCTCAAAGCGCAAATGTTCTGAAAACGTTATTGGTTTACCTAGCCAACTTATACATCTAAGGAAAAACGTCTATACAGGTACATTTCGGAGAATTTACCGATGGGACTGGGAATTGACAATATCTCTTGTTCTTTATTAGGTTTCGAAAATTCTCAACTCAAACCGCTATAGAATAATGGGTTACTTCAAATCGATCAATAAGTTTTCTTTGCGTCTATAAGAAAAGAATTTCATCTACAGCTTCAATAATAATATAGAGAAATCTCTTACAATCGAACGAAGAGTTTCTTACGACATAAATGTTGCAAACGTCATAAAAATATAAACATGCAGCTTTGCCACGATAATAAGAACGAAGAGTCGTCGTAGGCGTAATCATATCTTTCGAACGCTGGATAATAAATATGATTACTTAAAACTACTATGCGTATAATTGCTTGCTATAGACTAGTAAATAGATTATAAATCAAAAATAATTATGGATACTGTGTGCGAACCGAAGTTAAATACATAATAATGAGCGGTGTAACATAGGAGAACTTTGTATTGTAACGAATAATAAGTTAAATACTCCCATGTAATAATCTCAAATCCACAATGTTCTGAGCAGATTCCAGGATTAAAAATTGTGTGGTGGATATTTGTCTATTAAAGGCCTGTATTGCCCTTGAGGTGTACTGGTTTTCTCATATCAATCTAGATTAATGTTTTTCAACATCCTTTTCTACAATACTTTGCAAAACGTGTATTTTTTTGGGCACCATTTACTGTTTGTCTACCACAAGAACTGCTCCAGGCAGCAAGTCTGGGCGGTCGCTATAGCAACAGGGCTAGTTCATTTTGGTAGGGGTGTCTCGGGATGACTATGTTATATTTTTTTGTGAGACAAGTAAAATTCTACACAAATATACTATTTCCAAATTATCATTAAAAGCTCCAATGCGATTAACTTGAATACATTTCTTCTAGCATCCTCTATGGAAAATAGGATAAGGTCCTTTTCTACGGTAACAGGAAGGGGCAGACTTTGCGTCTGGAACAGTTTTCGTGGAAGACAGACAGTGCATAAACTGCACATTTATTGTTATTGACAGTTTATAGTTGATAATAGGTTTGGACGAAAAGAATCTATACGTCAATTGTCACTCAATATATCTCTAGATGTTGCATGAGCTCGAGAAATATTTATCTATAACACAAGCATATTGCACAACTAACGTCAGTAATTCGCTCAATAAATTCTGTATTCTGATTATCGTAAATAACCAATCAGAATAGAATTTATTGAGCGAATAATTGATGAAAGTGCCTAGTGTATTGCATTTTGTTCTTTCTTTCGTCGAGAACTTGGATCGTGAGGACTCGTGTTTCTATGCAAGAAGAAACACAAAATTCCAAAGCAAAGAATTCACTGATCTCATTCCTAGGATTGGGGATACGGTTGGGGAAATGACCCGCTAACAATGCTTAATTGTGTGGTCGAACATGCGTGAAAGAATGTAAGGAAATAAACAGAGTAATTTCAGAGCCCCAGAGTAAAATCAATCCCATGTTGATGAATATTGCTGTCCAGTGCGATAATACGGAAACCACCGACCGCAGAGGATAAAATGAAACTGGAGCTCTGTTGTCAAGAAAAGTGGTAGAAACTGAATACAATAACAGTTAAATTGTTTGGGAAAGTGTCTCCATTTATAGCAACATCACAAGTTCAATAAAACAGCTTACGATTTCTATTCTATCTATTTAGCCCTAGTGGAGGAAAAAAGAGACCGTAAGGCGTCAGTATCAAACCTCCAAAAAACTATTTACTCTGTCTACAAATACAATGCGTGATAAGGGATTATTGAATGGTACAAGATTTTGTAATTAATCTAAGGAGGTCTAAGACTCAAAATATGAAAAAAATTCAATTTTTTTTTATTAGCTTAAAAAATAACATAGATACGTCTGAAAAAAACTACACCTAAAATTTGTTTCTACCATCAATCAGTAGAACCGAAAATATTGAACTTTTTAAAAACATAACAGCTGCAAATCATACGAGCCTTCTAAATTTATAACGCTCTTTTTTCTCCTTTTGTGTTAAATGGGATTTCAATAGTGAAAAATGGATATAACTTAAAAACTTATACAGTTTACAGTATGTACTTTCAGAATGTACTTTTATACAGTATGTACTTTTATACAGTTTATAGTATGAACTCTCAGAAATTAATTAATGCAAAAATTAAGTGATTTGTTATAAAATATATCAATTCGGCCTAAAGTCAAAAATTTTCAATTTTAATAAAAAAAATTTAAAGTTTTGAAAACATAAAATAGTTGTTATAAATTGCAAAATACAATGCATACCTACAGAAAAAATTTCAGAACAAAAACTTTAGAATTGAAGATTTTAGAATTTTGAGTCATGGACAACCCTTAAACTCTATATATCGATAAATGAAACTTTCCATTTCAATATTGATTTTCTGAGTGATTTTATAATAACATAGGGGGTGGGGAGATTTTATAATATTGTAATTATATTACAGAGATGATTGAATAAACGTCGAATATCTATGAAAAGTATTTTAGATGCTTATAAAAACTTTCACAAATAATTTATTTTTAACGATTCACAAAGCGTCCGCTTACAAGTAAAACACAATAAGTAAAAAAAAACATAGATTTGAAAAAACGAAGGAGGGATAGATTCTACTCACTTTATTAAACCCACAAAGTGTGTTTCAAAGAAGAAATCGAACCTTCTTGCAAAGAAAACATTAGTTAGTGGAGAGATATAGAGACTTACCAGGTTGAAGATCACCTCTTTCTGGTTTAGAAAAGGTAAAGCATTAAAATCTTGAAACTTTTGAATTAATGTGTTTCACTTGTGAGCCGAATATGTACAATTAATACTACGATGTCCTTAGATATAACTCAATTTGATTTTATAAAAAATATATGTTAATAATTAAACAATAATAAAATTACTTGTATCCCTTTAATCTTTATTGGAAACTTACGTAAGTCCAAAACATCATACGAATCTATATAAATAAGAATGGAGTGTTTGTTTGTACATTCAATATTTTCGACTCATTTCAAGTTTTCTATCCGTTTTGGACCCTTCTGATGCCGAATCCGCCTTTTTCTCGTTTGGTGTCTGTCTGTCTGTCTGTATGTATGTTGTGCCCTATACACGTCCACGCGGTTTAAGATATTTTCATGGAAATTTGCATACAGTGAGTACTTATCTTGATTTAGTGAGTGGAATTGGTTGCGAAAGTCTGTCTGTCCGTCTTTCTGTTCTATGCTCGATTTTGTGTTTGTGTAGGCATCACGTGAATTGTATTCCAGATATTTGATTGCAGTGTATTTTATTTTATACATTATCAATGAATTTAGTGAATGCAATATTAAACATTTCTTTATTGTTATATTTAGATGAGTTTCATGCTAAAACACCTGAGTAAGTATACTTAAATCAGCCACAATTTGATAGTTTTCGAAAAATTGGAATGTAGTTTGAGTATTACGATTACTTTCATTTACTTTACCAGTAATGCTGAAAACCAATTATTTTTCAAAAAAATATTTTTTTATGGTGAAATTTTAGGTCTGATGCTTTATTTATTTCGAGTCTTATTTTTATTCTTTGCGCAATGAAAACGATTTCCGAATATTTATGACAGACGATATTTTTCAACGAAACGAGAATGAACAAGATCGCACGAGCAGTGATATTTTTTCTGGTTCTTTCGCTCTGAATTAATTTCACATTTCTAAATTTTGTTCACTTTTAGTTGTAAGTTGTGGCAACTGTGCGAGATCAAGAGATAAAATTGAATCACAAATTAATATATTTAGAACAATTTTTTGCGACATCTTTTAATTTGTTTTATTTCGCTGTTTCCTGTTTTAAATATTTATTATTTTAATAAATGTGTTTTCCTTCTCATCACACGCAACAGCACCACAAAGTATTAGACTTAAAAATGTTAGGTAAGTCAGTATAAATTTTCAGTAAATTTTAAGTGTAATTATGCCATTATTGAAATAATAATGCCGTTATTTAAAGAATAATGCCGTTAATTAAAGAATAATGCCGTTATTGAAAGAATAATAATGTCTAAAAATCCGAACTAGAACTTTTTCCAACATTAAAAAATTCGTTGTAATAATGACAGGAGAAGATTGCAAAATTTCACAATGTCGCATACCGGAGGCAAGAGCGCCACAAGTAAAAAAATATTGTTTTGTTGACTATGAGTGCGAGAGCACTCGCCGTAAATCGTAATTTTAATTAATTGAGTTGAACATGAAAAGAACTTAAGAAAGGGAATTCCAAATCTTCCTATAAATCGTCTTTTATAGTAGTAACCTTAGTATCACCTTTCGTCATTTTGTAGCTTTGTCATACAGCAATTGTGCGATGTATGTGAAATGTATTACATGAATGGATATGCATGTGTAGGATTTGTGTCCAAAGTAAGTTGTAGAAAATATAAAGATGGCGAAAGGTGTTAAAATAAATTTTTACTCTACAAAAAACGAAGTCATTATATATTTTGATTATCTCTTCAATCTAGAGTAAACCAATTCAAACCGAGTAAGGTCGGGTATTTTGCTAGTAAATAATAAAACTAGATCCGTTATGATGAAACTACGACCTAGCTTCTTTAAACAATATATTAAACACTTTTAACCATGTCCTTCCAATAAAAATACATCTTCCGAATAACTTCACTTCTAAACTTATTAAACATACATTTAATTATAAAATTATAAATATTGGTTATCTTATACTACACATGTATACTACTGTATTGTATATTAAATAATAAATAATGTAGGGAAGATTTTGGAGTATATATGGTTCTTAATTTCCTATCGAATAGAAGTTTAACCTGCAGAATAACTTTTACTCCTACCTAGAAAGTAGTAAATATAAAATCAAGCTTTAAATCTCGGTAAATGAAGGTTAAGAAATGGAGCAAGACAGTAAACATTTCGGATGCCTTTTTAAGTCCTGTAGCCCGAAGGCAACTGGATCGCAAAAAGTTTTCTAAAATATAATAAAGATGAAAAAAGCGGGGAGGCAGGAGAAAAATGGTCTACAGGGGCATACCATTCCCTGTCTCCAATTTTTCATGCCACTGCTAAGAATTTCTAAGCAATGACAATTTATCTGAAGTGCACACAATTCAGATATCCCTAAGAGATGTTTAATGTAAGGAAGTAATATCGTGCATGAATGGGGGTAAGGAATAAAGAAACCCGCTTTTACTTTTTATAACGATATCTTTCAGCAGTAAGCCAAGAGAACACGGCTATTGTGCAGGCCTAGGGCAACAAAAAAGGTCACTTTATCATTGTGGTTGGGATATAAATAAAGGAATAAATGTACCAGGAGATGAGTTTTACAGAATGTAAATGGCGGAACTAAAGTGTACGCAATAAATTGAGAAAGTTTGAGGACAGGGAGCTTGATTTTCTAAGTTGCTTTCGTAATAGCGTTCAGATATACGTTGGAAACGGAAATGAAGATGCGCATTTCAAAATGATTCGCAGAAATTTCTTT
This sequence comes from Metellina segmentata, assembly GCA_947359465.1. Classification (NCBI taxonomy): domain Eukaryota; kingdom Metazoa; phylum Arthropoda; class Arachnida; order Araneae; family Tetragnathidae; genus Metellina; species Metellina segmentata. Next base: position 63,049,402 of record OX375884.1, read on the forward strand.
ATCAATGAAAATATTGGAATGATTCCTGCCTGAGCAATGGTCAATCATTCACCGTTCAGACGCACAGATTGTTTGTTTTATTTCCTCTCACATAATGCATATCTGTTTCAAGATGATGCACTCACGTACGAAGGCAATTGGAATAGCAGTTGAAATTTTAAGAGATAGCGCAAATGGCTGGTTCCAGAAATACATCTTTGACATCTTTACTCTGCATTTTCTCTTTCTCGCTTGAATGTAGCTATGGAAGTGAGGAATAATCGCACAGTGCACAAGAAGTTAACCACTAACCACCTTTGAACGGTATAATAAAAATGGAAGATCACCTTTTTGAGTCAGTTATCACATGGTATTTGAGTCAGGAATTCAGGGACACATTGAATAATAATATTAACATAAAAAGAAAATATTAAGTGAATTGAGTCAAGCGATATTAAATGACGAGTTAATGTGAAATCAGTTATATATATATATATATATATATATATAAATATATCACTGACTATAATTTTGTAATGCTTCAGATACAACAATGTGGGAGCTTTCATGAACCCTTATTTTTGCGGAAGATGTTACGTCATTCCACCTCAAATATTGCATTGCAATCAAAGATAAGGAACAAAAGAAATCTTTGATTGCAATATTTGAGGTTGAATAACGTAACATCTTCCACAAAAATAAGGTTTCATGAAAGCTCCCACATTGTTGTATTTGAAGCATTACAAAATTTTCCACTTCTCATTATATCACTCTTAGGTAACAGAGCAAAGGAAGAGCCCAAAAGGTGTTACGTATTCCAAAAATATGACCCATCAATGAAAGTGATTTCTAATCCTTACCACACTCCTTATGGGAAATGTTATTAAATCTCTTTCATAACTCGAGTCTTCTGTTACCTCAAAACGGCAGTTGAGCTTATTCATTTGCTCAGTTAAGCATAAATGAGTTCAATCACTCTCAGGAATTCTCCATGGTTTAGCGAAATCTACTGGCATTCGCAACAAAAACTGAGTACAAATGTTACCCACATTTCTATTTCAAAGTGGGTTAGTGGCTACAATAAAGTAACATTCAGAGGCATCTAAAACCTTACAGTGACATACATCGTGCCCACTGCACAGGCAGGTTAACCCACTTGAACCGCCACAAGGACATTAAGTATATAAAACCACGAGAGCCATAAACACGAGAGAAATCCAGTCACATTCGGCATCAACCTACTTGAGTACTAAGAGGTCCACCTGCCGCTTCAAATTTCGTAATAATTTTGGGGACAAAATATATGCAGGAGATTCTGTCGCTGGAATACTCTGATAGTCACACCTGTACCATTTCTGTTCTGGTATACTACAGCTCTACTAAAAGCGAAATATCCGAGGACAACACCACGTAATTTTGAATCACGTTTTAATGACGAGGTCACATCAGATCTGACACCCCACTCTCCAAACACCACCAACGTGAGGACATTTGAGGTTACGTCAGATTTAACGTGCACCAGTTCTCTTTTTACAAGAGTCCTTGGTTGTATTTGAACTTGAAATAAAAAGAAATGCAATAATCATTGAAATTGCACACATCTCTTATCAAAACATTTTTTCTTTGACGCCAATTGGCGATAAAAGTTTCATTCTAACAACCCATTTCAAATATTTAGTCACGTTGGGTTGGCGTGGAAGTTTGGAGAGTGGGGTGCCAGCTCAGGCGTTGCTTCGTCATCTGACCGTGGTTCAAAATTACGAGGTGTTGTCCTCGAATCATTCCCTTAAGGGACTGATTCCGGACCGTCGTCAATAGCCCGTTGTGTTGCTCTAGTACGACGTTAACTAAAATTACCATTACCATTATCAAATTTTTAGAATATCTGCATCATAATTATTATTGTTAAATAACCCAAACACAATAAGTGCAACGTTTCTTTCAAGTTAGTTTTTTAATATTCATTAATAACTAGGAGGTACACAATCTTGTCAAAAGAAGAGTCCTCTCCAGTAGGCAAAATAAGATCTGTTCCAATCTCACTATAAATAAATGAATACACATTAACAAATTTTGGTATCTATGAATAAATCTCTGATATGTGTTAACAAGATTGATCATGTCCTGTTTTGTATGTCTAAATCAACTCATCCAGTTAGAAAAGAGAACTCAATGCACTAAAAAAAAGTGTTTTACCTAAGGAGGAAGAGAAAAAGAATCGATTACAAAAAATCCATTATGGATAGGTCCTGCGAGAACGGATTCGAGTGATTCCAGCTTCGTGAGTTGATTGTTACACACTACGACGTTATGCCTCCCAATCCGTGACAGGGAGATAGGGAAACAGGTCTGAGGTCAAACACAAGTGTCAAATCAGCATTGAAACTCAGTCATGCCTGGTCTCTTCACATTAGTAGAAAAGAACGTGCACAATGTGTCTCTAACGGGCTGTTGCCGTTACTTGCCTATTCTCTGAACATTTGCATTACAATAACACGAATCTTCTCAGTTTTTGCATCTTGAGATAACAATTTTTCGGGCTGCTGACGAAAAGGATGTTTGTTTGTAAAGGAGCACGCTCTTTCCTTACCATTTACTTTTTTCTAGCACTGTGTTGAATCTTCATAGAAAAAGACGTTTTTACATTAACTTCAATTTCTTGAAAGTGATGTTTGGACATCAATATTGTTCTTAATGGTTTCAGTCAAAGACCATTACATGAACGCGTACGAAAGGTAAGGAGTGAACGTTTTTAACAGTCACATTTTTTTATATGTATTTCAGTTTTAATAGTATATTAGTGTTTTCTAAAACATGAATGAACGATAGGTGAACATAAAAATATCCGTGAAACCCATACAAATAAAATGAACATAATTGAACAAATGCTTGAATTAGATTGGATTCTCCTTTTAAAAATTACTTTGTCGTTCGGTTTGGTTTGTTGTTCTACAGACACGTTTTTGATAAAACTTTGCTAATTACACTGACTTTGGTGTTCGATATTTTTTGTTATTACATGCCTTCGTTTGTGAATTGATCGAATAAATTAGAGGAAAAGTTCTTTCTACTTGAATATAAAATTATTTGAAATTTAACAATTAAAGATAAATTACATAAAATCACTCAAGAAATCTGATTAAGTTGTGATACCATTTTTAAAAAAAGTGTTACTTCCCCATTTGGGGTGTATAAAGTCCCCATTTTAGGAATGAAATTTCATACACTGAAAAGAAATACAAGAAAATAAATGCAATAGAATTCCAATTATCTGAACCGCCAACTATCCGAATCACTCTGAGGAATAAAGAACTCAGCAAAATCAGCATTTTAAAAGTTTCTTATCGGTGAATGATAAAAACCAAGAGGACGAAGTGTCAGTTGAAGACATAGGTAAACATCATAGGAAAATTTAATGCATGTTCCGAGTGCAGTGCAGTGGACGTAGGCGAGTGGTTGGTGTGTGATTCTTCGGACCCTAGATTCCAAATTCTCAGTAACGATGAACTAATTGATGACCCGGAATGTGACGATAACATTGCTACTCAACCAATCAGACTCGGGACCGTCAGCTTTTAAGGGAGACCCGTAAAGAAAAATCCAATATTCTTATTATTCATTTTACATAAACAAGTTTTTTAGTGATATTTAAGCACATATTGTAAATCAATAATCAATAAAAAAATTAGTTTTTAGTTGCAATTATATTTTATACTAGCAAAATACCCGACCTTACTCGGTTTGAATTGGTTTACTCTAGATTGAAGAGATGATGAAAATATATAATGACTTATGTTTTTCGTAAAATGAAATAATATTTTAAAACCTTTCGCCATCTTTAAAATTTCTACAACAAATCCTACAGATGCATATCTATTCATCTAATACATTTCACATACATCGCACTCTTGCTGTATGACAATGCTACAAAATGACGAAAGCTGACACTAAGGTTTCTACTACAAAAGACGATTTTGAGGGAGATTTGGAATTCCATTTCTTAAGTTCTTTTCATGTTCAACTCCATTAATAAACATGACAATTATCTGCGAGTACTCTCGCACTCATAGTCAACAAAACAATATTTTTTTTACTTCTGGCACTCTTGTATCGGGCATGCGACAACATAGCAGTGTTGAATTTCGCAATTATTTCCTGTCTTTATAACAAAGAATATTTTAATGTTTGAAAAGTTCTAGTTCGGATTTTTTAAACATTATTATTCTTTCAATAATGACATATTTACACTTACAATTTGCTTTATTCTGACTTACCTGCTACTTTTAGTCGAATACTTTGTGGTGGTGTTGCGTGTGATAAAAAAGAAACACGATTAAAATTATAAATACTTGAAAAGAAAACTGCGAAATGAAACAAAATAAAAGATGTCGGGTAAAAGTTGTTCTAAAGATATTAATTTGTGATTCCTTTTTATCTCTTGATCTTGCAGTTGCCACAACTTACAACTAAAAAGTGTATAAAATTTAGAAATGCGAAATTAATTCATAGCGAAAGAAACACGAGTTTTCGTTTTATTCCCGTTCGTTTAAAAATATCGTCTGTCCCAAATGTTCGGAAATCGTTTACATTGCGCAAAGAACAAAAATAAGACTAGAAATAAATAAAGTATCAGAGCTAAAATTTCACCATAATTTTTTTTTTTAAATAATTGGTTTTTCAGCAGTACTGGTAAAGCAAATCAAAGTAATCGTAATACTCAAACTGCATTCCAATTTTTCGAAAACTACCAAATTGTGGCTGATTTAAGTATACTTACTCAGGTGTTTTAGCATGAAACTCTTCTAAATATAACAATAAAGAAATGTTTAATATTGCATTCACTAAACTAATAGATAATGTATAAAATAAAATACACTGCAATCAAATATCTGGAATACAATTCATGTGATGCTTGCACAAACACACAAACACAAAATCGAGCATATAACAGAAAGACGGACAGACAGACTTTCGCAACCAATTCCACTCACTAAATGAAGATAAGTACTCACTGTATGCAAATTTCCATGAAAATATCTTAAACCGCGTTGACGTGTATAGGGCACAACATACAGACAGACAGACACCAAAAGAGAAAAAGGCGGATTCGGCATCAGAAGGGTCCAAAACGGATAGAAAACTTGAAATGGGTCGAAAATATTGAATGTACAAACAAACACTCCATTCTTATTTATATAGATTACGATTTTAATATGTTTTTTAAGCCGAAATACACACTTTTTATAAACCCTACTCCTCTGTCAATTTTTAATATTTTTGTATGAAATAAATTTCTACAATATTGTTATAGTATATGTAAAAGACCTAGCGCGAGAGTTTTTAAAATTTATTTACGAGTTTTCATAAAAAAAATTTTTACTCATTATACGTTAAATTTCTATAAAAATTTTAAATTTTTTATGTTTATTAATTTTTATAAATTTTTCTGAACGATTTATAAACAAAAGCATTCCCTGTGTCTGTTAAACAGTTATTCAAGACCTAAAAAATGTAAAAATTTTAACTATAAGTGCATATATCAAAAAACCTTAGTACTTTGAACTTTGGCAAAATTTCAAAAACTGATTTTGAGATAATCGCATTTTAAGTACAAAATACAACAGAAGTTAATGAAAACAACTTACTTTTTGCAAGTACTATTTTTTTAGTAATTTCTATTACATTAAGACTCTTATCAAAACAAGTGTTTTTACCGTAAACTTGTATATATTTTTTAAAAGCCAGTTTTATCTCTGATGACAAGTGAGTGATTTGTGATAATTCACTGACATAATATACATTTCTTGTTTAATGAACTGAAATTTTTTTTTTTGGATCAGTACTATTTTAAAATAAACTACCACTGTATAAACCACACATTCTTTTTTCTACAGCTATTTCTTTTTGTGTGTAAACGAGCCTTTTTGTATTGATACGCATGCGACGAAATTTAGCGCTATTTTTTCAATGTGTTTCCTTCAATGGCGTCACCACATGTTTTACAAGAGGACCTGGATTTTGTCATTTAGCTTTCGGCGATTGATAGAAAAACCAGGAGTCTAAACCTTAAGAGTATTTAAAATGTTTGGAATAATCATCGGTAGATACACTATATAATGTTGCATAAATGGAAGTTTTCATGGAAAACGAAGCCAATGGTTGGCAGTCGATTATGTAGTTGGAAGGTCAAATAAAAGTTAAAAAGCAGCTGGTAGCAATTTTCTTCGACTCTTGAAATTTTGTCCATTTGTTCTTGAATATCTGATGCATCGTTTTATCTAATAAACCAAAAAAAACACTTTTTGAATTTTTTTCTTCGAAATTTGGGGTTCGGGTCTCCATTAAAGGCATTTGAGTGCCTTGACACAGCGCTAAGAATGGAGCGGCAGCCTGAGTGCGACCATCTACAGCTACGCGCCGTCAAACGCATGCGAGACTTAGGTGCTCGGAGACGATTAAAGACAGCGAAACAACTGACTTTGATCGATATGTTCCAGCAATGATACATTTTAAAACAGTATATGAGTACAAAATGTAAACAAAATTGTTTTCATAGTCATTACATACTAAATCAAAATTCGTTTATTTTGCTAAGAAATGAGTTTTTTTCCGTGAATCATCCAATTATCCGGATGAGGTCTAGTCACAATTGATCCGGATAGTAGGTATTCTACTGTAGTTAATTTAGCCACAAATTCTTTGTACACAACAAAAAAACTTGAAACGGCTCTTCGGAAAAATGTATCGCGATTGCAAGTAATTTGTGTTTTAGAAACTTTCAATTCTGCTTCAAAAATAATTTTTTCTTGTCTCACATTTTCAAACAATTTCACGTACGCGTTTTTTCATACCAAATTTAAAAAAAACCATCTATTAAGAATAACATCTCAAGTCTCAAGATCCGCCTTCCCTATCAGGTACAATCATCTGTAAGGTTAAAATAGCCTGTCAAACACCTCTCGAGGCTTCCTCTTTCCTTGCTGACCTCCTGATTCGCCTCTTTTGAAGGTGGGGACCGGTATTTTGACCTACATAGACGCCCGGTATGCTCAGCAGTCTACATTCAAGGAAGAAAATAAAACGATCACCAATATAATAAAAACGTCTCCGATAACATGGGCGCTGACGCCATGAACTTTAGTCAAATAGATTCAGGATTTTACATAAACTAAAAAGAAGATAGTTCATGTATAAGAAAATAGATTAAAACCGGTACGCAAAGTTTAATACGTACATCATTCTCGATGGCTGTTTTAATACAACAGAAAGAATAATCAATATTACCTACCATAGGATATTGTTCTGTTATCTTTCCAAGTGGTTTCGATGAGACATCTTGTGTGTCAAGATTTGACCAATTTTGCAAATGACAAAATATCTCGTCATCAAGATGTTGCCATTCTTTTTTTTTTGAAAATGACAAGATCAATATCTGGTCAGTTTCTTTGAAACAACGATATATCGTCCATCCATATCCTGTAATTTTAGATAATAGCGACGTAGCGAGGGTTAATTTGAACACAAATTTCTTCAGAATATAATTTCTTTAACTGAGAATTTGAAAACTAAATAGAAACATAGAATAAGATCATAATTATCGTGAGTTACGTATAAAAAGGTATATAACTTCAAGCGTAACGAATGTGCAATATGGACAAGGATGCTGTAGTTCCAGCATTTTAGGAAACCGAAAGAAAAAAATAGTTCAAACCATCAGAGAAATTCTGCTCATACCGGAGATTTCAAAGAGCGCTTGGCGACGCAAATCACAGTTATTACCAAGGTCGCGGGAACTATTGTCGCGTAAACTGAACTTCATTCAACTTCCTGCTAGCTATCCTTTTCATGCCTCAAAAGATTGAAACATACGCTTGAAAACATACTCTGGAGAAACACATCCTCAGAAACTCTCCTCATTAGTCTTATTGGCAATGGGAAAAAAAATCTGGCCTCTGTTATGATAAAAACCGTAACTAATTTCGCCCTCGTGTCTGAGACTAGGAAATGATGAGCGACGATGAAAGTTATTTGCAAATAAAATTGCCAGACTACATAGACGCCTGGTATGCAATGTCGGATAGTTTTCGGGGATTACTTATGCATTTGTAATTATGTATGTGTTCGGGGATTACTAATGTATACGTAACTAATCTCGCCCTCGAGTCCGAGACTAGGAAATGATGAGCGACGATGAAGGTTATTTGCAAATAAAATTGACAGACTACATGGACGCTTGGTATGCCACGTAGGATAGTTTTCGAGGATTAACAATGTGTTTGTATTTCATGCAAAGCACGAACTTGTTTACGTGGCAGGGGCTGAATCTGAACGAACTGCACAAAGAATGGTTTCCGAAAATAAAAAGACATACGCACAAAAACTTAACAGATACTAACATGTCGTGTATAGATACAGAAATATGAATATGAAATAAATATGATCTACCATAGATAAAGTGGCCAGAACCTCTAGAGGTTAGAACATCTTCCCCAGTAAATTTATGGACGGATTACTAAATTCGTTTTCAACAAAATACCAGGACGTCAAATCCTAGGGGAGGCTCAATTCCTTTGGACCACAATGTTATGTTTAGGACCCGGATTCCAAAAGAATAAAGGATGAATATTACAAATATACAGATAATATGAGAAGCCAAATACATACAAGGTGGGTGGACCTCATTCAGTAGATAGTTTGATCCATGTCAGAGGAAGATTAATTTGAGAGGCCTGGTCACCTTAGGCCAAAATACTTTTATGACGGGCGCTCGGGGTCCCTCGAACAATGGAGATAAATATTACAAGTGCAGTATACTTTTGATATAATGAATGATTTGTATAAACAAAATAAAGATAATACGCATAGGAATGAACGGGGGTTTTACTTAGCCACCAATAATTTCTCTTAATCGGTGTCACTTGGTAAAGGAACTATATCTGGAGAAAATAGACTCTGCCTTTAAAAATAAAGCACTTGAACTTTATTATAGACTAGCCACTGCGTGGCGAGCCCGGCTTTGCCCGTGCCCGTGGTATAAGGTATTATTCTGGCGTAAAATTTTCCGCAGATTTCAAATCCGTTGAAATTTTTAATCTATCTTTAACGAATCCGCTTTTACGAAAAAGAACTGAACAATGCCAGCCAAAATGTTTTTTATTTTTTGCTCTCCACTGAAATCAAAGAGGGCAGGAAATGTAATCTGTTTTTTATTTTAACGCGAAGGGCACGAAATGCAATCTGTTTATTTTGGGAAAGGGAAAGTTACCGTGACGTCACAATCTCGTGAGAAAATATAAAAGATATATTCAATCTAAAAGTTATTTATGTAAAGAAAATCATATTTTTAGGTATGGATCTAAAGTGAAATTTTCCGCAGATTTCAAATCCGCTGAAATTTTTACTCAATCTTTAACGGTCTAGGAGATAGAAAAAGAACTAATTGACTCCACTTAAAAGATTGTTTGTTTTTATCGTCTGGCTGGAAAATTATTCCTCCGACCAAAATCAAAACGGAAACGAAAACAATAAATTTAGAATCTGTGATCTCTTCTATGCTGTAGCATTCAATGATTAAATTCCACTAAATTAATTAAAAATGTTCTAGATTTAATTTTAAAATTCGCCGCGACCCAAAAATTGCAAAAACTTCGGACTACCTGTGTGCCAAATCTCAGTGCTGTAAGTGCCATAGAATCGTCAGGATTTTGGGGCAAGAAACAGACGAACAAACACTTCCTTTTATAATAGTAGAGATGATCATTAACTTGACTAATCATCAAACCAAAATCTCAGATTTTGCTCAACAATCTCTTGGGGAAAAAAAGACAAAATGTTAGCTACAGAAGTTCAATGTTTGTGATAAATCAGTGACGGGTGACGGTTTATTTGTGATGAGACCAATAAATCATTTCAATCGTGAAAACAATTTACGTCAAATGCGCCATATGGAAGGGTGTACTTTGGAGTTGAGGCAGAATATTTTACAAATGAAAAGGACAAACTCTCGAGTGTTTTTTATTTTAGAATAGGTACAACACGACTATCCTCTCTATATCTCGGAGGGTCACGTGATTTCCTAGTAGTGCAGCATTGCTTTTCCCCCACAACACACACCATGACTAACTAACCACTTTTATTGGTTGAAAGAATCACAGGAAAGATTCTATAGGTTAGCAGTCATTCAGGGGGGACTGCGGATTACCGAACGTATATATCCGCATGTACCCCTCTGAGGGTTAAACGTTTACTTTTATTGTGCTTATGATAATGGATTTCAGAAATGGCGATCCTCTATGCTCCTTTCCTTAGATTAGAATCCTTAAGGTATCTGCCTACGATGAAAAAGCCAATTTTTACGAAAATGTGCATTTGTTTTATTCTACTAACATATTTTCTGTACTTTTGTGCTTCCAAAACAGTTTCAACTTTTACTGTGCGATTAATAGAAAAAAAGTTCGGTCAATTTAAAATTTGAACGAAATCGTTAAGTTATATTCGAAGTAGCACACCGATACCGGAACTAATAATAAGAATATTATATTTTTACCATAATTACTTCCCTTTATCTGTTATAGTAAGTTAGAATATATAATAATTATGTTGCTATAAATTGGCCACTACAATTTTTTAATAAAATTCACTTATCTGTTAAAAGAATTTCGTATTATCTTTACTCTCTTGGATTTTGTTTACAAGCATTTTTCTCAGAATTTCATTTTAGGCATAAACATTGAATTCCAGAAATGATGACTAAAAAAATTATTGATATATATTTATAAAATTTTTTATGTATATTCGAAATAGTGTTTGCTAGTACATACACTAGAATCATATTGATATTCTTATTTTTTTCTTACTTATGAGATTACATTTGAATATCAATGTTGCAAAATGGTCAAGAATGCTTTAACAATTTTTCGATAAGTCATAAAACCTTTATTTTTTTAAAAATTTCTACTTCTAGTGGAAGCACTAGATAACATCATGAAGTTTACTCTGATCATGTTTTTTTGTTGCTAATTTAAATTGTATGCCCTGTATCATTTTTCACACACACACACACACACACACACACACAAAAAAAAACTTTTGAAAAAAAAAAACTTTCAAACTTGCACACAAAATTTTATTATTTGTTAATTTTTTTTTAATATTTAATTATTGACAGTGCAAAATTAATTTTGAACACAAATAATTATAAAATAGTATTAAATTGCTTCTGTAAAGAATTTTTTTTAAAAAGTGCTCCGAACGTATGCAGATACCTTAAGAAAGAATCTACCTGTCTTTCCTCAGAAGAAAATCATTTGAAAAATTTCTCTATTGGCTTTCTTTCCTTAGAATAGAATCTTTTGGAAGTATTCTATTGCTCGTTTCATTAGAATATAATCCTTTGGAAAGATTATATTAGTCAAGGTAGTTAGAAGTTATGTAGAGAATACTGCAGGAGGCAGAACGGATATATATGGGTGAACCCCTCTTAAAGAATTAAAAGATTTCTTGGACAAAGTGGGCAAAGTCTCTCCAGTTGACTTAATCGGACAAGTTTGAATAAATTTTCAAATACATTTTGAGTACCCCATTTCCTTAACATTTGAAATAATTTTATACTTTCACTTAGTAATAGTCGAAGCCGATCTGTTCGATTGGTTATTTTTGGGCAGACTGCGACGTCGTAGGCAACGGCAGTAGAGCCCCTTTAACGATTATCGAATCTATGACATTGGACGATTTTATGTTCCCGTCTCCCTTTCTTTCAGAGCAAAGTTTGATGAAAAAGCCCGTCCAAACTCTCACTCCTTTGACAATTAATTTTACCTCGAGATGAAGTGGAATATAACGAGAAAAGCGTTCAGAGGGCGCGTGTTTTTCACAGCATCTGCATCAGTCCATTTATTATACCTTGCGAACATTACTTTAAAACGCTGTGAATAGCAAGATGCTGACACGAACAGCTGTTTATCCTTTCACCGTCTCGATTTTGCGTCTGATACAGGTGGGGTGCTTTTATTGAGCATTCGATCAAAATGAAGATAAACTTTTCAACACAGTGAAAGGCAAAACACGGGGAAATAACTAATTTATCAATTTTCCTTCAGGCTTTCGCAGTTTTGATGACTAACAGATGCTTTAAGTGATTGGAGAAATACATTTTATCGAATGGTACACAAGCATAAGATCAATTTACGATGCAAGGTACAGCTACTCTACGTTTATGAACGGTGGTAACGGCCTTGGCGATTTTTTTAGCGCACTTCTAGTAGCGAGTTACGGTAGATTAAGGCAACCCATCTGTCTGTACGGTTATTCTGGTTTTCATGGCAACCTCGGCAAACGATAACTTTTAATTTTCATTTTGAATGTTCTAGAAAGTTCTTCTCAAATTCGTTTTAGTCTTTTGGTTTCACTGGTTCATTTGAAATTTTTGCTTTACTTCCATTGGTTATTTTGATTTTAAAATATCCTTTGATTGAATTGGTCCTTTAAAAATTTTTTTTCTGTGATAATATTGGTTCATTTATTTGTATTTCTACAGTTGTGGAATTTTTATTTTCTTGTAATATTTTTCACAAAACGTTTAAGAGTTTTTTTTTTATTATAATTATTTTTTCCCGGAACAGTTCTGACGTATTAGGTTGTATTATTTCTTGTTTTTTTCTTTTAAAAATCTTCTTCTTTTCAAACAGCCTAATGTATTTAGTGTAATCGAGAAGTTTCAGGGTATTCTTACCCAAAATTCACAGCTTACTTTTTCTGCTGGTTCACAAATGTGTTTAAGCTTACTACATTTTGCGAAAGTTTTTCAAAATATACTTTTTGAAACATTCTCAAATGTGCTTTCAAGCTATCATTTTCAGTTGCAAAAAGAAAAAGTGTTTTAATAATTATTTCCTTGGCGACTTTAGAAGTTAGCCAAAAAAATCTCATAAACGTAGACTACAGCTATACCCGATGTAATGTGTTTCAAGAAAACTAAAACCTTGATAGATAGATATTTTAATAACGTCACACTGGAGCAACACACGGGATTGGAGGCGGTTCGGGATGAAACCCGAAGTGAAAGATCCGATGATAGCACCACGTAATTTTGAACTCCATTCATATGACGTGTCCAACACCTGAGCTGGAGCCCCACCCTCCAAACTTCCACACCACACCATCGTGAGAACATTTGTGGGCACGACAGATTTAGCATGCAACAGTCCCCCGGTACACGACACGGGTTAGTACGGTACACGGTACGGGTTGACTACTCTTCCATCCGGGCTACAAAGGACCCCTGGTTTTAAGGGGACAGTTGACTTTCAAAACAAACATCTGCCGTTATCCGATTCTTGTAAAATTTGCGGTTCGTTTTCTACTAAAAATCCTATATACGAATTAAGTTTGGTTCAAAAGTATTAACTTGTGCTGAAATTTATGGTCATGGTCAAAAGATTTTGATAAATCAGGCAAAAAAATTGATGTCCCATGCGCAATAGTTTTCCACGCTTTGTCAAAGTTTTAATTCACCACATTATTTTTCACAAATATAAAACAAATTAACTGCATTTGGTAACTATTACTCAATTGTAAAGTAAAAAGGTTTTTGTACTTAACTACTTAAAATTTTATAAGAAAAAGCATAGGTTAATTTTAAAGCAAACTTTACAAATGTGGAAGTATGATTGATTTCTCATTTGTGATTAGATTTATACAACAGACTTGCAATAATTGTGGATTATTCAAATCAAATTTCAAGGAAATCGTTTAAAACCTGGTATGGTAGGGAACCTATCGAAATCAGAAGGTAAAAAAAATCTCAATCGAAGGGGAAAAAAAACGTCGTTTTTGTTAGACTTACTATATTTGCCAACAAAAATGATCGTAATTGGAACATTCTCATTGCTATCCATAGTAAGTATTTGATATAAATAAATTCTTAACGCTTAAATTAAAAAATCAATTTTGTTGACATTGGAAGTTTAAAATCATTTGTTGATATTGGAAGTCCAGTTGGAACCCACTGTCCCCTTAAATTCAAAGTTTTATGCACTATTAATATTCAAATTTGTCAAAAATTGGAAATATGTCCATACAAATATTAACTCATTGATCAAAACATCTAAGCACATTCAATACAAAAAAGAGGCTTACGCTGTTATTGTCAATATTTTTATTCCCCCAGAAAGCGATACGTTTTAGAGAAATTTAATAACGTTGCTCAAGCAACTTTTTATTTTTAAAACTGAATTCGGAAAGACTAATCGCAAACGCCTGGTTTTTATGAGTCCCGAGAATGACTTTTGATAAATAGAAACACCCAGTTTAATACAAAATAAGCATTTCCTCGAAATCATTTTATTTTCACTGCTTTTAAGTGATCGCAAACACGTATTTCTATAGGCATCCGCTCCTTTCTCCTGAATTTGTATTATGTTTCTTTAAGCATTTGAGAGCTTATAAATTCACGATGCCTTTTAAAATGAGTATTTTGTGGGGGGGATTCCTTTCCGTATAAAATTCTCCTAATGAATCCGTTGATAAATACTGCAATCCATACGGCTTAGTGAGTCTTTAAAGCGTCTCTTTAAAATTCAAGCTTACCCAAGAGTCCAGCTTAACTAAGACGGGGAAGAAATTTTATTCTATTTGGGGCTTTTTTCATACGTTTTGTATCTGTAGCTATTACGGGAGCAATTTTTATTCATCAGCATACATTAAATAGCGATACAAAATACGCAGAGACTACCTCGTGCCTAGCGAACCGTATAATGGAAAAGAATTTTTTTTTATGTGCTCAAAAAGAATCCATCTCAATAAGAGAATGTGCGCTTGAGATAAGAAAGAATTCATTGTTAGATTATCGTTTACTGCTTATGGTAGAAATGACAGCAAACGTTGGCCCGACTTTGAGATGGGGTACATGAAAAGAATAAATAATGAGACGTCCCCGATTAGGTTACGGGGAAGCTACGGCAAACTCATCGACTTGATATAACAAGATTGGAACATAACAGTAACTTTAAGTCATTTTTAATTTAAGGAGTGAAAAGAAGTCTTTTTTGACTTACGGTAAAATAAGTCCATGAAATATTACGAATACATTAATGTCCAATAGCATTAATAAATAAACACGCCTTTTTATTTTCCCCTGTGTGAAGTAACATTTCTTAGGTTGAACTTGTGCAGTTATTAACAATGCAGTTTCTGGTAATTGGAATGGAATTCTAAAGTAGCAGATCGGCATTGTAACTATCAAAATATTTTTTGACTTTGGTTTTTGTCACTCAACGGTTATTTTTGCCACACGAGGGCTAGTTAGACGAAATGGTTAGGTATTTTCATTAACGTCTCACTGGAACAACACAACGGGCTATTGGCTACGGTCCGGGATCAAACCCTATATCCGAGGACAACACCACGTAATTTTGAACCACGGTCAAATGACGAGGTAACACTTGAATTTAGATTGGAAGTGGTTTAAAAATTATTCCGAACTATTACGAATGCGAATTGTTGCTCGGTAGAGCAGCAGATTAGCAAACGGAGGGTTGTAAGTTCAAAACTCTATTCAACCCAAGACCATTGTCTACGTAGGGGCTGGTGCACGTTAACCTTTTGATTACGACTATAGATAGAACAAGCGCGATTATTATAACTTTCGAGGTAAAACTTCCGTAAAGGCCGCAGTCCAAATTCTTTCTTGGCGCGACCATCGTACAACTGCTGTACCGGCAGTAGTCTAAAGGTTAAATTTGTCGTGGCCTCAAATGTTCTCACGATGGCGTTGAGGTTTGGAAAGTGAGGTGCCAGCTCAGGTGTGACCTCGTCATCTGGCCGTGGTTCAAGATGAGTCCTCGAAGACTTCACTTCGAGATTGATCATGGACCATCGCCAATAGCCCGTTGTGTTGCTCCCAGCGCAATGTTTAATTCAACAACCTACCAACACAAACAAAGTGAAACAACAGTTCTTAGTTTGATCTTGGAAAGTTATCAATAATGCAGTTTCTGGTAATTGAACTGGAATTCTAAAATAGTTCAGCATTGTATTAGTTTAGCTTAATATAGGTGAGATTAGTGTTTCTGCAGCTATACATGTTTCCTGTATGTATTCTGAGCGTGACGTTATGCGGTGGTTTTCGAATACACTTTCACCGCTTTCGCCAATACAGATTCCAAAGAATAAATTCCGAAATGCTATATGATAGTTGATCGGTCAATACTTTATAGATAAACCAAACAATGCGCAAAAAGGTGATAAACTACATTTTAAAACCCGATATGTATCATACTGTAGCATCAACATTTGGACTGCTGAAATAAAATAATCTCAGACCGTATAGTTTCTTGTGTGTACCTACTGAAAATCCCTGTCACGTTTAGATAAAAAATGCCATAATGAAAATAATTTTCATATTAGAGGATGTTTTATTTTAAAGTAATTTTTACTGCACAATTTTATTTAGTTTGTCGTTTGGATGAAAAGGAAGCTTCTAAAACGTCAATAATTCCAATTGTCGAGTAAAATAAACGCTGGGATAGCTGATCAAAATATGTCTACTGCTATGAATATTGATTCTCAAAGTGCATCTCAAAAACCTCTAAATCTTTTTCTATTTATTCTTTTGGATTGCTGTGATTGTTGAAAAAATGTTGCTCTGAAAGGAAAGAAAATAGAAATAAACAAAAGGAATTTCAATGACAAATGATAATTTCTATCGAAAACGTAAAAGCATCAACAAATCATCCATCCGAAGGATTTTAGGTTGCTTTCACAAAGTAGATTTCGAAATACCGTCATCAAGTATATGGTAAGATATGAAGAGTTTGTAACAATTTTATTCAAAGTACTTCATTCAGTATGATTGAATATAAAGATATCGATTTCTAGTATCACTAGAATGAATCGATGCAATAGATTTTTAGAAATAATGCTTAGTTGAAAAGTGATTGTATCGAAAACAATATCATCGATAAATGATAACACTGTTATGATCAAAACTATCCCTCCGAAACTGATGATTATTCAATATAACGTACCTATTAATTCTAAAATTGGCCTAAAAAATTCTCTATTTCTGAAAGAATTGATTTTCGGATAAAAAAAATAAAATTTCAAGCAAAAATAACACTTTTATTGAAAAAAAATTTCAACACAGGTAATTAAAATATTGCGATAATTATTTTCAATAAAAAAATAGTTTATAGAACAAGTATACACTACTGTTTGTGAAAATTGCAATACCATGAAGGAAATGAAACTTGCAAGAAATATAAAACAGATTAGGATATGCAAATGATTAGAATTACAAAGCGATCACGCATGTGTGGGCCGATAAACACCCTCTAAACTTCCAAGTGAGCCGTGTATAAAAAGCCCTGTAAAGTTGTGTTGAAACGTGTGTATCCTCGTTTGACTGTTGTAAATGATTGATTAGAAGTCAATATGCCTCCAAATACGCAGAGTGCCATACGAGCAACTAACGGATTTCGAACAACGCAGCATGATCGGTGGACTTCCGTATTGTGAAATCGCCACTGGCGCGGGGCGTAATGCACAACTAAGATGCGTGTGCGAAAGAGATGGGCCATGGAAAACCGTACAAGTCGAAACCCTGGGAATGGACTACGCAATATGACGCCAACAAGGGACGACAGACACCTCATCCGCATGGCGGTGACGGACCGTACAGCGTCCTCTCGTGCGTTGGCACAACTTTGGAGCAGGTCAACGTGTGTCATTGTCTGCAGTGTTCGTCGACGTCTGCTGTTACGTGCAAGGAGCGATATCACAGTCATGTATTATACAAATAACATAAAGCACGAGGAAATGAAATTATTGAAATTACAGCTCCATTCATTTGCGGTACGCTTTGTTTTGGTAATTTGAGATTATCGTGTTTCTGTGGACAGAATCGAGATTCGCCTGAAAGGACGATATCATGCTATTCGTTTGTCCATGTGTGGAGATCTATACCGCAGGCGCTTGTGCTGTAAAATCAAAGATAGTCGCAGTAATGAACGCCTGGAAAAAAAATCCCTTTGCTACAGAGGAAGTTGAATTGTACTTGCAAACACAGGCTTTTTGCAACTCATCCTAATTCTTGATGTTGCAGTATGATCCGAAATAGTTATGATCATAAGATGTTTGTCGTCTCTAAGGACAAACATCTTACGCACATGGCTATTGCGGATTCATTTGTGGTGTGACGAGGCTGTACAATCGTTCAGGTCGGTCAGTTTGTCCCTTAAGAAACACCTGATTCCATATATCGTCATGCTACTTAGCAAAACTCGGTAACTCCTATGCGTTACCGTGGAATTACGAATTTTGCTAATTAGCCTGACGATATATTGTACATTACTGTGGCTTGATTTCATCCAACACGAGCACCTATTTTGCAGAAGTATAATTCGTTGTATCGATAAGCTAGATTCTTCCTCTGTCAAACTCAGAAACGTGCTTGTATGACTGCCGTATTTTACGAAGAGGCATAATTAAGCTGCCTATACACAAGAACAGCCAGAAAACACAATTCCAATTGAAACCGCCTCTCTGTTCTTTTTTATACTTTTTATAGGGAGCGTTACTGGTATACATATGATTTTCATATAAGCTACAGTACTAATCATTCACATATCATTCAATGACGTTGTGTTGCTGCAGTGCGACTTAAATTAAGTACCTACCTACATCCATCAATGATCTAAGCAACGAATGATCTAAGAACGACCTAAGAATCTGATTTCAACGATATTGGATGCTCCTTACATGTTGTAGCATTTTTTTATGTCCAGCAGTGTAGCTTAACATTTCTAAACAAGTTTATAAGTACCTACATTTTAGTGAAAGGATGATAATAGATAAAACAAGTATGGAATACCAGATATTACTTTACGTTGATAAATGTTTTTGTTTTAATCAATGAACTTTTTCAAATAAAGGGCTTTGAAATAAAATAAATAAATTATAATGAAGCAAAAATATAGAAAATAAATTCACTTATCGTTTGATACAATACCATATTTAAAAGCTCAAAGCTATCAAAGAGAAGTATTAAAGTAAAAACGATCAGTTCGAATTAGTAGATAGAAACATTTTCCGTCATTATCTTCTAAAACTAGTGATAAAATATCACAATAAGAATAAATTGATTGCATAAAACAAGAGAAATAGAAACGCGTTTAATGACTAAAGTAAAAATGTGGAAGCCTTAAAACTCTCAAAAAATTTGACATAAAAAAAACTTTAATGGTAAGAGGGTAATCTTTAAATTAAAATTAAGGAAGTACAAACTTCCATCCCCTCTAGCGGAACAGAGTGTTTTCGGAATCAGAAGAGAACCGACAACATTTGTATTCAAGGTTGATAGTCAAATTCACCTTCTCATTGCAGGGAGGGATTTTATTTGGCCACCGCTGCCAAGGGAGCCCCAAGTTATGTTGTCCTTATTTACATACGAGAGGACTTTCGAGCGAGAAGCTCCGTCCTCTGGAAACTGAGCAATAAACACTCTGCTTAATTGGAAGACACGTGCTACGGCATTCCTGTGAGATGCAGTGTTCTGAATATTCATTAGTGCAAAACTGTGCGATACGCAGATTGTATGACTTCCAGACATCTCGATCGTTCCTCACTGCATTTGCAAACACGGATGGTTTGAGTATTTTCAATCACTGCGGGTCTCAGCTAAATTAAACTCGTATTCAGAACTCAATCCTTCAGGCAAACTTTCTCAAACACAATTTAACTTTAAGAACCCTTCAAGTGATTTTGACGAGGTATCTCGTACATCAAGATGTGAGCAATTTTGCTAGTGATGAGTCATGTCGTCATGAAGACATCGCCTTTTTTGATGACGAGGTCAATATACAGTCATTTTTCTTCTAATGGCGAGATATCTCGTCCATCAAGATCTGCTAATGGTTTTGTAAACGACGAGATACTTCGTCAAGACAATCTCTAAGAGGGTTAACAGTCTGAGTAGCGTGGTATTGGTTTTACCTAACACTATAAATAATGGCTAAATGACCACATCTAATAGTTAAAAATATCGCAGGAAAGATTCTATTGATTAACAGAGTAAAAAAGCAGGGGAAACTGGAGGCGTCAGAAGGGATATATGCCAGCGTATCCCTCAGAGAGTTAACCATAAAGCTGTAAAACTTTGATAAACTTGATCACTTGAATAATTCATTCTCGAATAATTTTATAGTACACAGAACAATGAAAAATTGTAGAGGCTATTTTTATGCCACCTACAAGACGCATGGGTTATGGGTCCACCGACGTGTGCATAAGCAATAAGATAAAAACAAGAAAACAAATAAGATAAATTGCACTCGTATCCAAATTTCAATCTGGGCATGGATATTCGTATTGGCTTGCAATCCTTTGTAAGCTGTAGGTCTGGTACTAGTTAACATCAATCCCCACAACATTATCAAAACAAAAATTATACTCATTCCATAGAATAACTGATAAATTCGAATCAGTGTTTGAACTTGCTTCGAGAGTAATCACCAAATAGAACGCGTCTATCTCAAAATCACCGTTGTCTGAGAGTCCATTAAAAGATATTCATCTCTCATCATTTGAAGCTCAAAATGACCAGCGATCTAATGGTCACGACAGCAAATTACATTTCGTCGGGGGAAAATACGAATTGAAGATATTTTCTTTACGCACTAAGCATACACTGAATACACTTGAAAAAAATTTAAACCTCACTGTAATTTCCCAAATTAGTAGTGAACATTACAAAAATAATATCTATAAATATGCTGAGAAGTTGTCCTGTATGTAAAGCTGTTTTTCATGTTTGTCTACGCTCCAGATTTTAATGCAAAGTATTGTAGCGTAAAAGACAATTGATTTCCAACCTATTAATGTATTTGAATAGAACACACTATTATTTTATTATTTACACTTATTCATTAAATCCTATTCAATAGAAAGAGACAGACGGATGCAAGTCAAACACCAAAAGCGAATGAAATTCTTTTTTCATATAAATGAAACTATGAGAAAAATTAAAACGCTACTGTTCACTGTCTCTATTTCTTTTATACAGCTATTTTTCTATCAAACAAAAGAGAATTGGGAGTTAAAAACACTTGAAGTAAAAGAGCAAATAAGATCACGTATCACAAAACATACATCATAATGTTCCC
Source organism: Metellina segmentata (assembly GCA_947359465.1). Taxonomy (NCBI): domain Eukaryota; kingdom Metazoa; phylum Arthropoda; class Arachnida; order Araneae; family Tetragnathidae; genus Metellina; species Metellina segmentata. The sequence goes on from OX375884.1 coordinate 63,070,539, forward strand.
TAGGGAAACACGTCGAACTTCATTGGTAAAATTTCAACGAAATTCATTGCATGGGGAAATAAAGAAAATGTTATAAAAATACCATGCGAAACATACCAACGCTTTTTGTGTGACGCGTTTTGTAATAGAACTAAAGAAAGAAAATATACATAGATCCGGCGATGAAGATCAATTCTTGTTTTATCGAGCGAGAATAAAACAGCGAATAGAAATATCTTCATTTGTTGACTAATACACAAGTCTTTTGTGAGCACTTTATTATTTAGATTTTCATTTTATTCCACCACCAAAAACTCATTTCGAATTCCTTTTCTGTACTTGCAAATAAGCGTTTATCATAATGCTCCTTTGTGACATTTTGTTACAGATTTTCATTTGATATTGAAATTTTACTCCAGTAATTGATAAAAAAAAATATAAATGCGAGTGATTTCGACAAATCTGAAATTCAAAATTTTGAACGCTGTGGACTTGAGATAGAAAATTGTATTATTCAATGTAATATTCATTTGTGAGGCCATAAGAGATTCCAAATAAATTCAAGACAAAATTTATGAAGCGTGTTTCCTAACACAGCGAAAGCAACTGATTTTCTTAGGAACGGTGGAAACATTACGAGAAAATGTGGTATTTAACCTTCCTGGAGTTTGTCTCGACGAGGTATATCGTCATTAGCAAAACTGACCAAATTTTTTGGACGCGATATCTCGTTCTTAGAAAAAACTGACCTCATCTTGATCTAGTCAGCATCAAAAAGGGCCATATCTTCATAATTTGGAATTCAATCGGCGATCTTTATGACGAGATACCTAGTCATTAGCGAATTCGGTCGATCTTGATGGACGAGTTATGTTGTCGAAACCATTTGGAGGGTTAAGGAAGGTTTTTGATCAGAGCACCCTTAAATTCAACGGACCCGAGTTACGTAATGTATTGCTTAGAAAATTATCTTTTTTTGAATATAAAAGAGGCGACTTTAATGTATAAATTTATCTGAACCCACAATTTGAAGTATGCCTGCATTGATTAAAATCTAAAACTTAAAATTTGGGCTAGGTTTGGATTCACCTTCTTCAATTCATACCAGTTTAAAGCATGAAAATTAATATTTTCTTGAGTACCTGTAATTTCGGAGTCAAATTTCCTCACAGTTCGCTACGCTTATTGACAGCTGAGGATGCAGTCTACCAGTGTACTGTTTAGAAACAAAAGAATATCGACATACATTTGACGGCAATGAAAAATCCATCGACCTTTACAAGTCGCTAGTTTATACGAGCAAGAGCGAATAATCCTCTTCTGAAAATGCAAATAGTACAATTTAATGCTACAGCTTTTAGTCACCGAGATACGGAATTCACGACCAGAAAGCATCGGCGATTTGTAAGCATTCAGGTTAATATGACGCCGAAATGCAATATACTGAGAGAACTACCCAACACTCATATGGACACGCAAAAGGAAGAGACTTGAAACCTGATATCAGAGTGACAAGCAGTCTCATTAGATGCCGGCGACATACCACTTACATCGACTTACCCTGACAACACTCAGGATTGCTTCTCTTGAATGAATCGACATATTGTACAGGATCAAAACCGGAACGTGTAAGATACCGGAGACATATTTTTCGGACACATTGATTTCTTACCTAGGGCTATCATAAAGGTATCGGGATATTGTCCAATGAGGCAGGGGATATATATGAAAGAAAATGTTCTGATCGTCGAATGGAACTACAAGAGATGTGGAAATCGCGAAAATAAACATAAAACGTTAGTTTGCGGAATTTAGAGTGTTTCAGAATAAATTTCAAATTAAAAAAAAAAAAAAGTGGAAAGGGTGTATAAATAATTTCTTCTAATATTTTGGCTTCGTGTATTTGGGGTTTCACTACCACTTTAGTTTATTGACAAATAACTTCCATTCACGAAATACACGGAATACAAATAGAGGGATTTAAAAATGGAACTCGTTATTTGTAAATCAAAGGTGTCCCTAAATTCATTTCATGAAACAACATGAACGCATCCTTTATGACATGTGGCGGATACACGATTCTAAAGCTTAATATCTTTAAAAGTATGAATTGTTGAACGAATGTGTAAATTCTTATGCGTTATATCTGAAATAAATTTTGAAAATACATAAAACAAAGCAAGTCAACAGTTTAAAACCATCAAAATATGACTGATAAAGACTTGAAAAACAGGTGAAAAAACTGGTCAGTAGCTATTTGGTGAAGCGAAACGTCCCACATCATCAGGAGAGACAGTTGTACATCTTTCACCTAAACGAAGAAAGTCCTGAAACGTTGCTTATTCTAAAGTTCGTTAAACTTCATCTTTTAATACCTTTGAAATTTTATTTTAACATAGGAAACTATAAAATTTTTAATGTGTTTAAACACGCACTTATGTAAGATACTTTATTACATCAAATAAACCGAATAAACGTTTACCTAGCCCTAATTATCGACCTTGCACAGTCACGATAGATTAGAAGTAGGGGAAGGTGGGGAACATTGTTACACGTTTTTTATTTTCAGCTATTGCATCAAAATATGCATCTATATAAAACAAAGCCCTTAAAATGATCTTTGATCTCTTACATACATGTTACATATCATTAAAATTAAAAAGAGTAACATTTTTATTTCCAGTATTTAATGTTTTTGGTAGTAATGTATATTGTATGGGATACAGTGTTACGTTATAGTAGAAACAGTTGATATATAAAGAATGGGCTTTTATTAAAATTCATTTGAATTGGAAATACAGATATCTAATGATTCTTATTCAGGCTTATTGTAAAATACCACATTTGATTATTTTACGTATAATTGAACAGATTTAAATGTGAGAGTAAATACTGAGAAGAAAAAATAAAATTTTATAACAATCTTTATATTGTTATGGCCTACATAGTTGAGAAAACAAAACGTTAGCAATGATTGTAGCATGCAGTTACAGAGATAAAATAAGATTGAAAAAACTGTAAACTTATTTTAGATTTTGATAGGAAGTTAAATCCACAGGGAAACCAACCAGCATTTCTGCAAAATTTATAACATCGAAAATTTCCTTTAACATACAACACTTAAGAATAACATAGTTCTTCAATAACGTAATCACCATTGTTAATTGTTAAGAGAACAGAATCTGAAGCAATGTCTGATTGCAATTCTGAAAAAGAGATGTTATCATCAGTATCAGCATAACATGGTGACTCTTCATCTTTTGTTGTGGATATCTTGTTAGGCTTATGCTTGAGGCTCACTTTGGCAGTTCTATTTAGGGTTTGGTGTCTTTATCCTCTTCAATATTTTCTCTAATCATATTTTTAACTGGCTTATCAGTCAAGATTCAATATTCACTCTTCGTCTATTTTGTGCAATTTTTCGGGGTGGGGATTTAGGGAAAGACCTTACTTCTTGCGGAGACATAATTACGTTAGCTTGTAAATGTTTCGAATGAATTACAAAAGAAAACTGATAATAATGTAAAGAAAGATTGTTAACATCACTTAAAACAATATGCAAACATATATGGAGAAAAAGATTTTTTAGGAAAAATTAACCAATTTATTTATGTTATCATTCATATTTATAGTTAAAAATCTTTAAATGAAAAATGGAGAGCTATAAGAGTAATAAAATTTACATTGTGAAACATATGCTTGTTTGTAATGGGTTAACTGGACAAATTATGTATGTAACAGTGTGCCCCATTTCATTCTGTAACACTGTACCCCTTATGACATAGCTTGTAACAAAAAAATTTTATGACTTCATAATGTGAATTTAGATCTATTTTAACTCAACAGAACCTAAACACAATTAGCTTTACTACTAAAATATTAGTCATAATAAAATAAACACCACCCCTGAATGAAGAGTTTAACTACATACACAAAATTTTACTTTTAACATGCAAAAATAGAGATTTTCTTACAGAAATGTAACTAATGATACAAATTCTTCCAAAGCACATGGACTTCTGGAAAACAAGATGGCTGTCAAGATTGTAAACAAATTGGACCTAATGTTGCTACCACTTTAAAATGAAATTCACTGTAACACTGTACCTCATATTACACTGTGCACCACCTTCCCCTACATAATATCTATCGAGAGAAAGTCATGTTAGCTATTAATATATTTTAACTCTTAACAATGTTAGGCTTTCAAAGAAAACTGCGTAATCAGTTATACAATATTTCTAAACGATCTGTAACTTTGAAACAACTTTCTGTAAAAGTGATAAAACTTGGAAACTAAAATTTACATATGTACTCGTATATGTATAATACATTACTTTCGTTACATCTTAATTAGAAACTGTTACCGTCTATTTATAACTGTCCCGTGAGGTAAATGCAAAGAACATAACGAATAGTTAACTCTGTGAAAACGAAAATAAGCTTTATAATCGCATATGAATCCAAAATTATCGGCTGGTCCAGCTAAACACATAAGGTTCCCGTAATTTAAAGAGAGGCCGCGGTAGCCCAGTTGTATAAATAACAGACTGGATTAGCAATCGGAGGGTTGCTAATTCGAGACTCGTAGTTTTCGAGGGAGTTGGTGCACGTTAAATTTGCGTTGGCCATTTCAAATATCCTCACGGATAGTGGGGTGACAACTCAAATGTTGACCCATTCATCAGACCATGATTCAAAATTACGAGGTGCTATTTTTAGATCTTTCCCTTCGGGATTGATTCCGTTCCGTCGCCAATAGCCCGTGGTGCTACTCCAGTGAGGCGTTAATTAGCTATCTACTATAAAGCTAAACACATATTTCCTTAAATTAAATGACTTATAAACAGACCTCCCATTAATGTTTTTATAGCAACTATATGTTTGAAGTTATACTTATGCTCTAAACTTTGACCAAGGAGACTATCACAATGTTTTGAGGGTTTAACGATACCTCGTGTAATCTAATGCATTTCATGATAGCTGCGTTGGAAATTTTATTAAATACTTAAACACTAGCCTTGGTAGCTCTAGACGCTTCTCATTTATGTAAAATAGATTTCTTTGTTGAAATCTGGATCCATAAGCTTCTTAGTAGGAGGGCATTCTTCAACTCTTCTTTGTACATGGACGTGAAAATGAATGGACGTGAAAAGTGCAGTTTCCTACTTATTCAGGTGCTCAACGTTTCGCCCACACAACCCAGACGAACATTGGCATTTCCCTTGAAAGATGTAAATCTTTTGTTTCCATCTTACTAATGATGTCGTTAAGCAATTTGCGAAGATAATTACAATGCTTTCAAATACTTCTTTTGTGGTTCCAAAATTAGACTTATTTTAACAAAATGAAACGAAAATATTATGTTTCATTTCCACTCTTGGTAGTAATATTAATGAAGGTAAATATTATATTCAATGTGGAGGCATAACATTTACTTATTTTAATTGTTTTAGCTTTCGTATTAATATGTAATTGCACCTAATATAGTTTAGCATTTTTATCAGACCTCTAAAGATCACATCGGCATTTTTCTGTGAAACCTTTAAAACCATTTCAGCAGGAGGGAGGCAGGTAATTATCTGAATTTACGTCGCACAGGAGCAACACGACAAGCTATTTTCGGCGGTCAGGGATCCGTCTCGAAGGGTAAGTTTCGAGGAAAACACCTTGTCGTTTTTTAGCACTGTCAGATAACGCCATTTCAGCAGGAACGTGGATTTGGAATTCTATATTTCTAGTTTAGATTGTCCAGTTGAGGGTTTAATTTAAACTTAGTACGTGATTAAAACAGTTAAAATCACATTCACTAACACACTAGTTAACGGTAGTGCTTCTCCGTCTTTTGCACGTGGTTTAGCGGTAGCGGATTAGCAACCGGAGGTTCGCGAGTTCGGTACTCAATCCAACCAAAGTCCATCGTGTACGTGGGGGCTGGTGAATGTTAAATCTACCATGGCCTCAAATGTATGTTGGTGTAGTGTGGAAATATAAAGCATGGTTCCCACACCTTTATTCAAAAAAAAATTCAAGGACTTTTCAAAACTAAAAAATATTTTTCAAGGGCCTGAAATTTTTTATAACGATCTAAACCAAGGCATACGCAAAAATTGTCAATTAAAAAGAAAATGTTAAAAAAAAAAAAAAAAAAAAGTTTTTTTTTTTTAACTCTATTTTTTAAGCTACTGATAATCAAAAAAAGAAAGGTTATAATCAAATTTGGATTTTCTTTCTCACAGAACCTATGTTTTTTTTTGTTGCAAAGTGGGCTTCTCGTCTCAATGCTAACAATCAGGCTACTTGCACACCTATCGATTTTGGTCGTGCTATAAAATATTGCACGTTAAATTCTTTTGGTGGAAGAGTATGGTAGCTTGCATCCCGTGTCCTTGCACAGTCTTCATTTTGCTGTTGTCCACTGCCACTACAACAGACAGCTGTCGGGGTTTATTTTGTTTAAGAAACAAAACAAATCAAAAGTTTTGACTGGTGAAAGAAAGTTACACTAGAAAATAAAAAAGCCCTATCTTTGCGATCATTAAAAGTAGTGTGAAAATTTCAACTGATTAAAAATCTGCAGAAAAGTTTACACCTAAAGACTCTCTTAAATGTGATTTTCTTTAAAATGTTGTTTTTTGAATTGTAACTTTTATATAAGAATTTGGCTTTATTTCTTTGGACGCGTGCCAGGTTTCCAATGACGTCCTGACTACTAAAGCTACGGTTTACTAAGAAAGCGATGCTGTTATCTAGCAACCATGATATCCCATGATGCGGCGGGCATAACAAGGCGGCAGTCTTAACGGACACCAGAGGTGTCAACTTAGACGGACAGAATACGGTTTAGAATGGACGATCTAGACGCAGCATTATTAGTATATCACGTGGTGTCAAACCGCAAAACACAGGTTTTATTCAGTATGACGCTCAAATGGCGCACGTAGTACTAATCTGGACAAAGGAGGAAACTAGTCTGGACAAGTTCCAATGCAAGACGAATTACACAGTTATGTACTAGTTAAAAAATCAAGTACTTTCAAGGACTTTTACCAAGTTCCGTAATTTTCAAGGACTTTCCTAGTTGGGAAAAAAAATTTCAAGAACTTTTAAGGACTTTTCAAGGACTGGGAACCCTGTAAAGAGTGGGATTTCATCTCTGGTTGTTGACCTCATCCTCCAATAATTTTCCCCCCCCCAATAGCGGACACTGGACACTATCCTTGGCCACTACAAGGCCGGAAGTGATGGTCACTGGTCACTTTTGAAGGGGCACCCAGTGGGTGAATCATCAAACAGCAACCCCTAAGAAAGGACAGCACAATTTACATCCATGCCCTGATCCAGGATTCAACAAGGAACCTTCCAATCCAGAAGCCAACACCTTGACCACCAGACCAGTTGGTCGGCTCGTCATCCAATAATGGATCAAGATTATGATTACCCTAGGGTATTTTACTTCGAGCATGTTAGTCGCCAAGAGTTCGTACTGCTCCAGTGCGATGTAAATTAACTACCTATCCACCTACCTTCAAGTGGTTTAGAAGAATTTGTTTGAAAAAGTAAATGTTGTAAAAACTGGATGTAAAATAGCTTTATTTAAACTTAGTAGCCGGAACAGTTTTTTCATCTAAATCCTAAGCAGAGCTATAGAGTTATGGGCTGTTTCCGTATGCGCATGCTCTTGTCTGAGCGGAAATTGTCTAACAAACTGAAGCGTCTGGTTAAAAAACAAGGGAATAGTATAGTTCTGATGATCGCTTGGTGTTTATTACAGTCAATTTTTTCTCTGTAATAGAATAAATGTGTTTCGATCAGAGAGTTGGGTTTATTTATAGCTAGTTTGATAAGTGTAATAACTCAAATTTCATTTCGTGTTCACATAGATCTTGACGATGAAGATCGTGTAGTCCGAAATAATCTACACATTTTTGTTTTAAACATAATTAATAAATCTTTAATTTACGTTTTTACTAAATTAAATAGACAATATAGGCTTGAGATTTGTTCAGAATGATTCTAATCTCTAATAAAGGGAACGCTAAAACTAGATTAGCTAATAAACATTCAAACCTTCGTATAGTGTATATAAAGTGTTGCGATACAAGTCAAGTAATCGCAAATTACCCTCACCAGCGTAATTAAAATGCATGCAATTATCTGTAGAATTAACACAAGTTTTATGTCTAAATCGAATCTCTAAACTGTTTGGTTTGTCCCCCAGAAACGTTTTCCACTTCAGAAACCATTCCACCAATTATCTGTAGAATTAACACAAGTTTTGTGTCAAAATCGAATCTCTAAACTATTTGGTTTGTCACCCAGAAACTATTCCTCTTAAAGTTTCCAAATAAGAAAGAAATCATGACGATCTACGAGCAAAAGTTCAAAAATAAATTTCTGGCTGCAATTCAATCTCTTTAACTTTTAAATAACGTCTCATAAATTCATGCTTGAAATACTCTAAATATCTACCACAAGATCTAAATGAAGTTTAGAAAATTCTTCTGCCCATTCTCATCCAACAAAGTAAACATAGAATATAATCTAATTCGCTTGCATTTTAAAGTTGTTTCGATTGTATTTTTCGAAACTAAAAGCTTTAAATTCTAACCTCACGAAAAGACCTTTCCCAGCTCCTGTTGGAAAATTGCCAAACAGTAGCTATTGTTCGCTTAATCCCGTCACTTGTTCGACACAATAATCCCATGTTTTTGTCTTTCAGTTCGATGACAGCTACTGTTACCCTTTCAGGTTGAACAACGCGACGCCATAATTGAGTGTCGTGTTTCCTTTATCCGTGTTTATAAAACCTTTTTTAAAAGTGGCAAAGCCCGGATTTCTGAGCTCGGAAGGCTGAACTGTATTAAAACGGTTATATCAAGCATAATGGGAGGAGCTTTTGTTTCACCCCGATTATCCAAACGCTGCTTAGAGATTTCGGGAAGCCTCATTCACTGGACTGCAATTAATGAGAGTAAGCTACAAAAACTTGTAAGTGGAGGTAGGATTAAATGTTTGCAATCTGTAGTCAAACTAACAAAATTGAAACATGAGAGAAGATGATGGATTATTTAGAAATCATAGGGCTTACATTTTTGTGTCAATATTCTTTTTAAAAAACATCTTTTTATTGGAGAGTTTTTTTAATTTAAAAGAAAATAATAGTAAGTGAAACACGCGCGTATTGCTTTAATGATGGAATTGTCCAGATGCCACAGGTGCTAGTTGCAGGCGGTGCAGTTACAATTCCTCCTTGGGTGTATGTCTCTCCTACATTTTCTTGTGTGTGTGGGTGCATGTCCATTGCTTGATATTGTCTGTTTGGTGCAACTTGGTCAAATATGACCCTTGCGCCATAAAAATAACCCCAACCAACCCAATACCACAGAATTCCCACTGTAAAGAGAGAAACCAATATTTGTCTTAAACACATTTTTGTTTCAATCCTACTTAGTAATTAGTTCTTCTTTCACAAGTGATGGTTTTGTGGCTAAATTAGATCACTTAGGTTATTTCAGTACACTAACCGGGTACAAATATTTTAAGATATACATTGTTGAAATGTTTAAAATCACTGGATCACTTTTTAAACATAAAACTTGTAAACATAAGGGCTATATTACGAATAACTGATTTTGAACAAACATCAGCAGCATTGAATCCAATTCAATATTTTGACTAAATACTGAACTAAAGTACTCCATTATTATATTTTAAGGCAATTACACTTCAGCAAACCTTCTACATTGAAGCAGTTCTACTTTTGTTGTATTGGTACTTATATTTAAGGATAACTTATTTACGGAATTAATATTTTGCTTCAGCTTCAATTCTAGTTATTGAAACGTAATCACTTATTTAACTAAAAATACACAAAAAGAGATTCTTAAATGGATCATATTATGGAGCAGTTTAGGTTGACATCTTTAAAATCAGATAATAAATGCAACGCCAAGAGTAATTGAGAATATTGTGTATTTCAAATACAACACTGAAAAAATTCAGAGAACAATGAATCGTGTCAAAGGGACGGCTTTTAAACATCCTTGGAAGGACAAAAACATAAGTGCTATTGAACTCTTGGGAGTGGTAACTGTTCTCGTAAAATGATCCTTTGTGAAGTAGAAAAGACTCATACATAACAAAGAGCAATATAAACAGAAACAGCTCTTCACATATTAAATTTTTCTCCTCACATGTGAGAAAATTAAGAATTTATTGACTAAAGATGTTTAAGTTTTAAAACATTATTATGTACACCACTGATGGCTTACTCTGGTTGCATGCATTTATTCAACACAATTGTTTGTTCTTACTAACCTAGTATAAAATACGTCAGTGTTTTAATTTATTTTTCATTTTCCAAACTACTTCTTTACGATCTCATAAATTTTTATTTGGTTTGAATTTCTTTAGAGAATTCTATTATTCAAAGAATATTTAAAAGTGGGAACTAAAACACTCACTTGTATATAATCAATGTTTGTTTTAAAAAAAACTGGGAATTTTAAGTATTTATCTGTTAGAAAATGGTACATTGATGCGACATAAGAGAGAGTTCGGTGTGAACTGTTTGTGTATTCTATTTTCTTAAATACCGTTTTTTCCAAGTAAATAACTTTCCAACTCTTGTAATTCCCCAAAGTAGATATTTCTATTGATATGGAAAGTGAACCACTATACATATAACTATTCTTTTCAGAAATCAGTAAATGTGATTTCCAGTTCACAACAGAATAAGATTTATGAGGATTAAAAAAAAGCAGACATTTTACAAAAATAAGCACAATGTAATTAAAAAAAATGCACAATGCAATAACTATTAAAGGCGGGGCCAAAGTTAAAAATGCAATTTTTGTACCAAATCAAGGTATGGATCTAATTAGAATTTTGAAAAGTTTCACTAAAATTTTATCTCTTATATTTTGGTTGTCATTGGATTGATTTTAAAGTAATGCTAGCAAAGATCCATAAACATAAAAAGTTTCACAAACCTATTGATCCGACTGACTATTCAAATATTGTTTCTTAAAACTCATTTTTATTTATAGTGTCACTTTAAAACATCTGAGAGGCACACTCGCATATATCCGCTAGGCTACGTGCAATCTTTCCAACATCATTTCTACGCAGTTTTGACCTCCATGACCAAGAAAATATTTCCTTGTATTATTTCAAGCAATGAATGTGCTAAATTAGCCATTAAATATGGTTTAGCTAAAAGTAATACACTACTCGGGGGAAGGGGTAACCGTTAACATGAAATGTGGATATGTGGCCATGGTTATATTAACGAAAAACCACAACCTTTAATATTTTTACTGTGAATGATTTATTTAATGAAATACTAATGCAGTATCTGTTATTTTATTTTAATGCCTCCAAAATTTTGTTCTCATTTTTTATATATTATGTGTAAAACAGTATCTAAAATAATGAACCGATACTTTCAATCTTTGATTAGCAGTCCCCTCTTTGTCTAAGCCACCACTCAAGTACATTGAGGTGTATATGCTACCGCTAAAGTACGAAAATTAAATAATCTGCAAATTATGTAGGTAATATGCAGATTAACTAGACTGAGATCCGTTAAAGTGTGTAAAATTGTTTCATTTCTCAAATTATCTAGATAATCTGCAAATCACCTAAACAATCTGCACATTACCAACTAGGTATTCATAAAAGTGAAAATAAAATCTTTGTCCGTACAAAGGCAACCTTTTTATACGCCTAGATTAATACTCAGATAAACAACTCAATAATACTAGGTACTACTAACTGAAAGACACTATACTATCCCATATAGTAATAAGTAATTTCAAATAAAAATCAGCATATGTAAATAAATTATGCTGACAATTGTTGAAACATAACGTTATATATTTATTTTTCGATATCTAAAGAATCAAGTTGATAGATTCAATCTAGCAATAGAGCTTTAGAAAGCTGCGGCGAAAAAGGTGAAACGGAAGGAGAAGGGAAAAGAAATTAGACAAACTTTCGCAATTTCACTATTCAAAAACCGTTAATGTGCACATTACTTAGGTGCGGAAAACTCTTATTTTGTAGATGATTCCGCACTTTAACGGAACAAATAAGCTAATTAGCATATTACCTAGTAATGTTCACATTAACGGTTTTCAAGTTTTAACGGTAACATCCATACTACACTAGAAATCACGAAACTCGACCAGAATATCGACACATCTTTTTTAATTCAAAGTATTTTCCAACTCTTTTGCTTTCCAACAGTGCTAAGACTTGTAAATATTCGAAACATTTTTCAATCTATAAGGGTTTTCATTAGGTATTGTCGCCATAGACAAACACGTGTCCAAAACGAAGAACTCTATTTTTGCAATAGGAGATGCTTTGTTCTAACAGAGTGATAACTCAAGAATGAATCGATCTATTATAATTATTTTTGTGTCATTTTATCTTTACAATACAGTTGATGTTTTGAATCTCAGTCAAAGGTAACAGTTTAGAAATGATTTTGTATTTGATTTTTAATTGTTGAAAATCCCGAAAAAAAATCTTGATTTTTTTATATCTGTCCTTATTTATATCTATCTCTATTTTTATATCTATCCCTACCCTATCTTTTTTAGACTTCCTAGGTGAAAAAAAATGTGTCAAAAAACCCATACTCTTTCTAGCAACTTTATGAAGGGTAAAAACATGAAGAACACTACTAGGAATAATTTCCAATAGGAATTGCCTTTCTGAACAAATTTGAATATGAGGTATCACTGTGTTAAAAACATGTAGCGCAATCTTCTAGTATATACGTACAACTTTACGTTAGTGAGAGAGCCATGATTCATCCGTATTAGCGTTGTGATTGATCCCGGAGAGTCGTCAATAGCCCGTTGTGTTGCTCCAGTACGACTTAAATTAAAATACCTACCTACCATCCGTATTAAATATTTTGGGTAGATCTCCGTTTCTAATCCTCAAGATGCCGTGTTGTGATTAATTCACTTAATGGGACGACTTTCACCGAAATCCATCCATTTCCCGAATGAAAAATAGATCTGCCTTGGGATAGAATCTGTTCGCCTGAGGTGACAGACCTTAAAATCCTTCCCTTCATTCATTTTTCACTCCGCCGTGCTAGTTCAAAAGGCAGCCTCTCCAAGTTTGGCCGTTTCGTGTTGCTGCTGAGTCTGATACTTCACGATTCAAGATAACGGTATGATCGTTCAATTCACTGCTGATGGAATGCTTTGAACTGTTTTCTCGAGTTTAAGTATCACACTCTTTTAGATGCAGCATGTAACAACCACGAAGGACCAAACTAGGGGGTAATGCCTTCTTGACTAGCAGGGCAGTTTTTAGATTACATCTGTTTCAGTGGTTCCTACTTTCTTAAAGAAATGAAAGAAACGATTAACGCTTGGGTTATTCAATCTACGGAGCACCTATACCAAGTACACATTTCTCATAATTTAATAAATTGACTTCAAACTGCGCTGTAACTTATAACTCAAGGTGCTTTATGTACATTTAGTTGCCTTGTAACTTCTATGCATGTGTTTTATGTAAATTTAGTTACTCTGAGAAGGGCACCGACCATTGAAAAAAAAATCTTTCAAGATTATTTAAAAATTGATATGAGGTAGGTAAGCATTTAATTAACGTCGCATTGGAGCAAAACACGTCGGGCTATTGGTGACGGTCTGGGATCAAACTCAAGGGGAAAGATCAAGGACAACACGTAATTTTGAGCCACGGTCAGATGACGAGGTCATGCCTGAGCTGGCACATCACTCTCAAACTTTCCCATCACGCCAAAGTGATAATATTTGAGGGCACAACCGATTTAACGTGCACCAGCCCCTTTTTTAACGACGGTCTTTGGTTGGTTTCGAACTCGCGACCCTCCGGTTAATAATCCTCTACTCTGCCAAACGGCCTACCGCGGTCCTATAATTAATATGAATGAGAGAGCTGTGGTAGGTAGATATTTTAAATTAACGTCGCACTGGAGCAACACAATGGACTATTGACTCACTGTTCGAGATAAATCCCAGCGGGAAAGATCCGAGATCAACACCACTTGATTTTGAACCACGGTCAGTTGACGAGGTATAACTTGAGCTGGTACCCCACTCTCGAAGCTTCTATGCTACGCCAGCATGAGGCTGCCACGACAAATTTAACGTACACCAGTCCCCTTTGTACACGACGGTCTTTGGTTGGATTCAAACCCTCAATAATCCAGTTGCTGATTCGTTAATCTACCAACCAGGCTATCGCGGCCCTGGAGAAAGCTGTGGATTTCTGAATCTATGAAACTCAAACTAGGTTTGGCGTTTATTTTATATTCAAATATGTCAGCTAGAGTATGTTCAAACTACTTGAGGTATTCTAAGTGAATCGCAAACTGCAAGTCACGCATATGCCCACACAGCACCTGTTTCTAAAATAAGTAGCTATAATTTCGAAAGGTTCCTGTAGCAGTTATAAGGCTTGAAGGTCGGTCGTGAGATGTATTATCTAGTAAATGATCTTCCCATTGCAAAGGCACGTCTACAATACTTTAAGATCTTAGAAGATTTCGGTATTGATTTAAATTTAGTTCCACAGCATGCAATTCTTGCGTGAAATGTTTAACCTTTAGGCTACGGCCGGTACAGCAGTTGCACCATGATCGCGCCAAAAAATAATTTAGACAACGGCCAGTACATCAGTTGTACCTTGATAGTTAAAAGAATTGTGCCAAGAAAGGATTTAGACCTCGGCCGTTACAGAAGTTGTACATTGAAAGTTATAAGAATCGCGCAAAGATAGAATCGCGCTAGTTATATCAATAGCCGTAGTCAAAAGGTTAAGCTTTAATTCTTTCAACTCTTTAAGTTTAAGCTTTAATTCTTTCAACTCTTTAAGTTTAAGCTTTAATTCTTTCAACTCTTTAAGTTTAAGCTTTAATTCTTTCAACTCTTTAAGTTTAAGCTTTAATTCTTTCAACTCTTTTTTAAGCTTTTATTTAAATGCTTAAACTATTCGAATAAAGCCTGCAGAGGTCATAGTTTTGGAGTAAGTAAACAAATGAAATAATTTCAAAAATCTCAAAAATGAATTTATAATGTACTCAACTTTTGAAGATTCGGGAAATATTTTGTTGCAAAATAATAATAATTATCAATTTCGTTGAACATTTGCTCGATATTTAAGTATCGAAAACTTTACCAGGTAAAATACTATGCTCAAAAATATTTTCGATTTCACCCATTTTCAATTTGTTATTACGTTTGACCCTCTCATTGGTTTTGTAGATGAAAATCAGATTTAACTAATGACGACTTATCTCGTCATTTGCAAAACTGAACAGATCTTTAAGGACAAGGGATCTCGTCATTTTCAAAACTGAACAGATCTTTAAGGACGAGGGATCTCCTCATTTACAAAACTGACCATATCTTGATGGACATGAGATCTCGTCACAATAAAATATAGGCAATATCTTGATGACGAAATATCTCGTCATTGACAAAATTGGTCAGATGTTGATGGACGAAATGTATTGCTAAAACCATTTGGAAGGTTAGGCGACATTATATTCCTTCCACACGAACTTTTCGTCTCGTGTAAACAGTGTAATTAGGTTAACAAATACAGCGAGTTTGCGTTTGTTTAACACGGACAGCTGTTAGGCCACCATCACATGAGGTGTTTCTGCGTGCGTATGGCGAGGCTAGCGAGGTCCCGCCATTAAATTATGTTTATTTATTCCTTTAATTGAAGTATCTATCTTTGCGGCCTTGAAGAGAGAGACCCTGATAGCCTCGCCAAACGCGCGTTTACGCGCCTCATGTGAACGGGGCCTTAAGCTACGGTTTCCTAAGAAAGCTGAGCCGTTATCTAGCAGCCGTAATGTAGCTGTGAATGACGTCACTAAAACGTTTTTTTTTCTTTCAAACAGATGGTGTTGGTTTCCTAGAGAGCGTTGTTTGTGAGCGTAACGGCAATTAGCGGAGCCACCATTTGCATGACGATAGTCATAGCGGTCTCAATCAGTTGGGGAACGTATTTTCTCCTGTAGCGGCAACAGTTCAAGTCCGGTGCCAAACAATTCGAGCGAAGGGAAGCAAAACAAACAAAAAATTTTGACTGGCACTGTTTAGTTCGTTTTTGTAAAATCGAGATCGTTAAAGATAGATTGAAAATTTGAAATCCGCGGAAAATTTTACACAAGATTGATACCTTAAATGTGATTTTCTTCAAATAAATATTTAATTTTTAATAAATAATTAAATAATAAAGTGGTAAATAATTAAATAATAAATATGTTTTGGGTATCGATCTGGCGTAGAATATTACGCTGATTTGGAACCCCTTGAAATTTTCACTCTATCTTCAACGATCGTGAAGATAGAATCTTGGACTAGAGAATAAAAAAAGCCCCTTTGTTTAGTTTATCGAATAAAATAGACCACGACAGCCGTCTGTATCGCGCATTCTCCACTGTATTCTGTCCGTCTAAGTTGACACCTCTAGTCTCTGTTAAGACGGCCAGCTAGTTCTTAGGGATGCGACATCGATGTATTTACCTTTGATTTATCGGAACCGATGTTTGTTTAACATCGTAGTTTTAAAATTGTTGATGTTTTTATGTTGAATAAAAAAAGCACCACAGTAAAAATTAAGAAAAATAAACGTGCAACTATGTATTTGTCAGTGATGGCGACATCTGTCCCATCAGAAAGAGTTTTTACCCTGACTGGTGGGATAGTTAGTGAAAAAAGAAGTCGGCTTAAGGAGGAGAAAGTTAGCAAACTTCTTTTCTTACAAACTGTAAATAACAAATATTGGGCATATAATAATTATATGCCCCAATATTTTTTATTTACAGTAAATCAAAAATAATTTTGTTGTGTTTCCCTCCTATAAGTTGATAAATAAATAATAAATAATAATAATAATTATTATGTATCTACCTAATTATACTTATAGTAAGTCGTACTTATGTTAAATGGTTGTAAAGATTATTTTCTTTTGTATTCTTCAATTTGAAAATGAAAGATTTGTTAGTTGTTCTTATTAGTTTTTATGACTTTGTTTTGACAGTTGAAAAAGTCTTAGTTATATATTAATAAACATGGCAAATAACAAATTAAATCTCCCCCTCCCTTGGCGAACATTATTTTGTACGTTGTTAAACCAGTATTAAGAAATGGGGGGAAAAGTTTAAATACACTGATATTTAAAAACATCGATGTTTAAAAACATCCGATGGTTTTGGGGTGATGTATTATCAACAGCGATGTTTTGCTGTCGATGTCGCATCCCTACTAGTTATGCCCGCCGCATCATGACGTATCACGGCTGCTAGATAACGGCTCCGCTTTCTTAGGAAACCGTAGCATTACTCTGTCGACTGTCAGGACGTTGAAAGGGTGGAACTTCGATATCAAACAATTAAATTTGCTGACCAAGAACGGAAAGAAGGACCTGAATCATGATTACACTTGGCTCGTTATTACATAGACATGTGATAGTTTTCCTGGTATAAAAATGGTAACTATTCAATATTTTTATGCAGTCAAGTATAGACTATTTGTATTGTGTTTGAAAATTGGTACATTATTTCTGTAGAGCACACTCAAAGAATTCATCACAATTTGGAAGACATTTGCCTATGTGTCAAATCATATGTGAAAATTTTTATGTTGTCTATTATTATAGGGCAGAAATCTATGAAATGATTAGTTACATCAAATTAACCCGAAACTTAGGAATAATCATATTTATGTACTACTTAAAGAATTATTTGCCATAACATTCAATGGCTATTCTATATTTTTATGCAGTCGAGTATAATTCTTCCTGGTATAAAAATGGTAACTATTCTATATTTTTATGCAGTCAAGTATAGACTATTTGTATTGTGTTTGAAAATTGGTACAGTATTTCTGTAGAGCACACTCAAATAATTCATCACAATTTGGAAGACATTTGCCTATGTGTCAAATCATGTCTGAGAAAATTTTTATGTTGTCTATTATTATAGGGCAGAAATCTATGAAATGATTAGTTACATTAAATTAACCCGAAACTTAGGAACAATCATATTTATGTACTACTTAAAGGATTAAGTGTCATAACCTTCAATGCTCAAAATTACATGTAACAGCTAACACGTCGAGTTGTGAATAAATTATTTAATTTTTTGTACTTTACATCGATTCAGACACACAATAATGCAATGTGTTTTAAGAAATAGTAGGATTCTAAATTAAACGTACAGGATACTTTAAATTTTGCTAGATTTTCATATTAAATGTGATTGTTTGCAAATCATAAGTTAATACACTTTGCTGCATGATGTTACTTTTGTTTGAGTTTCTAATGGGGGATGTTAATTAATTGGATTGATAATTCCTTACAATATGACCTCAAAAGTGGGAACCTCTTGCAATCAACAATTTTATAGCATAATGTTTTACTTTTTTACATTTATTTATGTAGGTGACTTAAATACCTCAGGCTGTTAAACATTAAAACTTAATTTTAGTTTGTTTTTTAATCGTGTATTTTTATTTTACAGGTCAGTTTTCCACGTTCACTTTGACGAATGACAACTATCTAACATTCAATTCAGAAACAGAGTAAAAACGGAATTCTTTTTTGAGGCGTTTTCAATTTATTCTCCAAAGCTTTATATCAAAACAGCTTTGAAAAAGTCATTCATATGCTGTAATAAATCTAAATACATTACGTCTTCCTGGTTCAATGTTATTAATTTTGGGAGTCCCAAAAGCGTTAGTAACCTAATATTAGATATAATAAACCAGGCGTTCAAACATATGCATTTTTATAATTTGATGTGGAGTGACTAACGTATTGGTTCGTAAATACCTTTAAATTTAATAAGAATTATGTTCGTCCCATCAACATTACAATGTTTGGCATCGGCATTAAAATTCCGCTTTCGCGGTCATATTTTTATTCTTACATCTCTACTATTTTAAAAAGAAGTGTTTGTTTGTCTGTTTCTTGCCGCAAAATCCTAACGATGCTATGGCACTTACAACAGTGAGATTTGGCACACAGGTAGTCAGAATGTTTTGCAATTTTAGGGTCGCGGCGAATTTTAAAATTCAATCTAGAACATTTTTAAACGAATTTAATGAAATTTTATCATTATTGAATGCTATAGCATAGAAGAGATAACAGATTCTAAATTTATTGTTTTCGTTTCCGTTTTGATTTTGCGCGGATTTTCCAGCCAGACGATAAAAATAAATAATCTTTTAACTGGAATCAATTTGTTCTTTTTTTATCTCCTAGACCGAGATAAAAATTTCAACGGATTTGAAATCTGCGGAAAATTTTACTTTAGATCCATACCTAAAAAAAATTATTTTCTTCATATAAATAACTTATAAATTGAATATATCTTTTATATTTTAGCACGAGATTGTGACGTCACGGTCTTTTCTTTCTCTTTCCAAAAATAAAGAGATTGCATTTCGTGCCCTTCGCGTTAAAAAAAAAACCAGATTACATTCCCTGCCTTCTTCGATTTAAGTGGAGAGCAAAAAATAAAAAACATTTTGACAGGCATTGTTAAGTTCTTTTTCGCAAAAGCGGATTCGTTACAGATAGATTAAAAATTTCAACGGATTTTGAAATCTGCGAAAGATTTTACACCAGATTAATACCTTATACCTTATACCACGGGCACGGGCAACGACGGGCTAGCCACGCAGTGGCTAGTAAAGCATAAAGGCTACGATTATTACATGCAATTTATATTATTATTACATTACGCTCTATCCATAGTGTGTGATAGAAGTGTTATGAAGCTATTTGAAGTGTTCTATCCATGGACAAGACAACAACATTACACATATTACGCACATACAAAGAAAGTATTCCTAAGTGTTGATATTTCCAACTGGTTTACATACGAATACTTGTTAGATGTATTACATTGAACTATATATTGTAGGTGTTACAGTGAGAGTTGATTATCAGTGAGTGTCGACAATGGAGCAGATAATGTCGATAATGATTGAAGTGAAATATTTTTCATTAGAGAGCGTTGACATTATCTAGCCTTAAGCAGTGAGTGTGGATTACAATTGTAACACAGCTAATTTTATAAGACTACAGTATAGGACTTATGTATCCCTTTCAAAAATGATGCTATCAGAGCAAGAGTGGCCTAACTAACAAAACCCCGAAAATTTTATTATTACCTTTAATTAAGACAATTTATTATTTTTTAAATGTGCAGGTTTAAGTCTAAAATTACAAAATAATTTATTGTTGATCACTAAAAAACAATTTTTAGAACTCAAATCATACTGTGGATAAATGAACAAATATTAAAAAAATGGTGCCAAAAAATCATATTTACCTCCATTGTGTATGTTTGTGGATTAAGCCAATCTTGCTGTGATAACTTTATTATGCTCGGTAATTTTAGCCGCGATGCTTAGAAACAAATTGAAACGAATTGACGCAACTTCTTTGGTTTTAAATGTAGGTAGGAGACAGTCCAAATCATTATTATGCATATTATAAAATCTAATATTAACCCTCCAAGGAGTTTCAATATATCTCATCCATCAAGATCTGACCAATTTTGCTAATGACGAGATATCTCGTCGTCAGAATATTGCCGATTGTTTTATGATGACAAGATCAAGATCTGATGAGTTTTCCTCTAATTATCGGGATAGCGTTTTTTCTACTGACAAGATATCTCGTTCAACGAGATCTAGTCAGTTTCATGACGTAATGATAAGAGAGTGAGAATCAGTAATGCCGATATACCTCGTCGAAACAAACACCAGTAGGGTCAAGTAAATTAGATGCAGTGACTTCGACGGGTTTTTTTCCGTACAAACTATCGCAAACACTAGAAAGAGCTGTTGATATCGGATTTCCTCACAAGATTAAAGGCTCGAACACACTAGGCCAGTAAGGCCCTATTCACATGAGGTTTTTCAAACGCGCGTTTTGCAAGGTCAGCTTTTCTTATGCATTAAATTATGTTTTTTTATTCCCCTAATTCAAGTTTCTATCTTTCCGATCGTTGAATAAAGTAAAAATTTCCACGGATTTGAAATCTGCGGAAAATTTTATGCCAGATCGATACCTTAAATGTGAATTTCTTTAAAGCAATAATTAAATAATCAAATGGTAAATAATTAAATAATAAATATATTTTTTTGTGTTGATCTGGTGTAAAATGTGATTTTCTTTAAATAAATAATTTATTATTTAGTAAATAATTAAATAATAAATCTATTTTTGGTGTCGATATCGTAAAAATTTCCACAGATTTCCAAATCCGTTGAAATTTTCATTCAATCTAAAACGATCGCAAAGATAGAAACTTGAATTAGAGAAATAAAAAGCATAATTTAATGCATAAGAAAAGCTGACCTTGCAAATCGCGCGTTAGAAAAACCCCATGTGAACAGGGCCTTAAGGCCTCGCTACTCGACGTTTTGCTGGTCTACTGTGTTTGAGCCTTTACGCTCCAGTGACTGAACGGTCACCTAAATATCAACTATCCCTATACCAGATAAAATATGAAAAATCCAAAGGATTTTAATTTGAAAAACTTACATTTTTCGAATTTTTATCCCATTTTTATATTCTTAATTAACCCTCTTGGTGGTTGTTTTCACGAGGTATCTCGAAATTAGAATTAAAGATAGATTCTGATCTCGTCGCCATAAAAAAAACGGCAATATTTTCATGACGAGTAATCTTGTTATTACAAAAATTGATTAGATCTTGATGAACGAGACATTTCGTCCAAACCACTTGGACAATTACGTATAAACGTCAAAAGAGACTTCAACCCTTACGAACCATGAAGTCAGCAATACTCTTTTATATACATTCCGTAAATAAATATTTCCGACCGTGAATCAACTTTTTTTTTCAAGATACTGAATCATGACAATTGCGAGTGTGTTCTTTAGAGGAAATCGGAATGAGGTTAGAAGGAAACCACAAAAGCCCTTTTTGAAGAGAGACGGATTGAAGCGTTCATCGAACATCTATTTAAATGATTGAGAGGTCATCCAAGACTGGGGTAAAAAAACTGGTTATTCAACCAGACAGGAAGATATATTTACTGTTCGCTTCTTTCACTGTTGAGACATCTTGAGAAATAAGATTATTTTGAAAAGTAGTCGAGTGATTTTATAAAATTATTTCACCAAATTAAGCTCAGAGAATGTCCAACATAGAGTATTACAGAATAGGTACTTTCAATGTTTTTATAGATTCCTTTTGATTTATTAGCATGGAAAAAGCACTAGTTAACAATGTCTACGGTAAGTTATTGAACAACAGAGAAGGCTGAGAATTGAATATATGAAAAGGTACGACCTATCTTCACAAAGTAAGTGGTGGAGGATATTGGATGCTCATAACACACACAAAGAAATATGCAAGCATTCTAAAATAAAAACGCAACAATTCGAAGACTGTAAGTCAAAAACGAAATTAAAACTGAAATGTAATTAAGAGTGAAATATATTAATTTCCTAGTGTATATAACTGTAATTTAAAATTCAGATTTGCAACATATTTTGAGTCGCACAACAAAAGAATAATAAAATTTATATCGACGTTTAAGTACATAAAACATCGGCGATACTTTATTGGTAAGGCTGAGGGATTTATACATTTCAGTGTTTTAAGAATTGGTTACATGCATAGTTGTACAAATCTTATTTAAGGCATTAACAACACAATACGCATTACAGAGCTTAGTAAGGAAGTTGTTGTGTTGTTTCTTATGCCTACACTGGCAGACCAGAGGAGTGCCAGGCCCGTCGAAGACGGCAAGAGGCGAGGAGGGTGCGCCTTCCATGTTATTGAGCCCCATTGGGAGGAAGTCCGACTTTGCTCGACATACATGACACATCCGTTTTACAGGAAGGTCCCTTTCATACATCCATTCACTCACACATATCGTAATTTAGATCCCAATCAGAGGTCGATAACCCCCTGATCAGGTACCCCCAGAGGTATTGATTTGGTATGGGAACATGGGGGACATTGTGACCGCGATCTATTTAACGTGCCCCAGTCACCATTAGTGAACACGACGGTCTTTAGCCAGGTCGAAGCGCCGATCTCGCAATCATCAGAATTGGAGGCTCCGCCGAGGACAGAACCCACAACCCTTCTGATGCGAGCCCGACGCTCTACTGACTGAGCTACCGCGGCTCCTAGTAAGGAAGTTTGTTAATGAAACAAAATAGAATTGAATTCAAGTGAGATTAAAATACAACAGGAGATGTGTGCAATTGATACCTTCATATACACTCTATAACAAAAAAATCTACGCACCAATAAGGTGTAGAATTACAGTGGTGCCGGGCCCAATCAACTTGGAACGTCGCTGACTGGGGACGTAGTCTTTAGTGATGAGTCCCGTTTTCAACTGTGTCTTGACGACAACCGCAGACGGGTAAGGAAACGTACAAGGCAGCGTGGGGATCCTGACCTTACTATCGCACGCCACACAAATCCACAACAGGGAGTTATGGTCTGAGGTGCCATCTTCTTTGATAGCCGGACCCCTTTGGTTGTCAGCTCTAGCACACTTACAGCACAGCGGTACGTAGACGACATCCTACGACCGGTTGTGGTACCCGTTCCTTTTGCGACACCACGGACTTAATTTTCAACAAGATAATGCCCGGCCACACACGGCACGTGTTGCTATGAATTATCTTCAAGATTTCCCAATAACTCCTTAGCCAGCTAGGTCTCCTGATCTCTCTCGCATAGAGCACATCCTGATTCCTCTCCCAAGGCGATGTCAACCATCTCGGAATGTTGACCATTTAGCCCGACAGTTGGAGACAATTTGGCACGAAATTCCTCAGGACACCATCCGGGAACTTTTTCAGTCTCTGCCACACCGGGTGACAGCTTTCATCCAGGCTAGAGGTGGACCAACGCCTTATTGACTTCCTCCCTTTGTAATGGTCAAACTCTAAAATAAATCATTCAATTGTTCTGAAATTTTAATCCTTTGTTTTTTTATGTATGTTCTTCCCATCTATAAATTCGCAATCGGACAACTCCTTCTTGGTGCATCTATTTTTTTTTTGTTACAGAGTATGTTTGGAAATTTTTAATATATATGCCCATTTTCTTAGAAATCTAAGCGAATATAACACTAGATTAATATAATTTCACTACACAAAGGTGTATCAAAATTTTCAGAACACACTTTAATTACTAGGTAGTTGAATTTACATACTGGAGCAACGCACTGGAGCAACGCAACATGCTCTTGACGACAGAAGGGAAGGATTCCAGAACAACATTTCGTAATTTTGAATCACGGTCAGATGACGACAAACTTTAATGGGAGATAGGGAACATAAAATTAAACAATACTAATCAGGGATGTACGCTCGTAAGCGTCGCCTGGGTTTGCCAGAGGGTGCTGTTCGGTAGCGTGGCAGTGGATCAGTTTGGGACATCGTTTTATTCCAGACTATGACTTCGTACAGCCGCGTTTAAACCGGAGTTGTATACACGCGTAGACGATAAATGTCGAAGACTTTTTGAAAAACGGCACTAATGGTGTTGTAGACAGATTTGGCGTGTCTACAACACAAAGTTTGTTTTCCACCAGAACTCGGTAAAGATCAAAGGACTTCGATATTTGTCGTCAACAGAAGTGGCAGTGCTTTTTCGGTGTTGAAGACATTCCCCGTTACCCCCTCTGCCCATCGGCATCACATTCATTCAGTAATCAACAACACTCTTTGGTTGGTTCTGCATTGTCACCAGACGATGAATGGATTTTGTAGTTTTATGGCACAAGGTTCAAAAGCGGACAAGATGCACCAAGCGCAAGTTAAAATAATAAAAACTATAAGTTTTGATTAAGGAATTCTTTGAGAAATCGAGGAATGGGGTTTTTCCCCAACCAAATTTTGTAATTGTCAGCAGTCACTTGAACATTCCATTTCAATCCTAAATGGAATTTGTGTAGGGACAACGGATTTGGACTGTAGTCCTACAGAGGACAACAATTCCCGTGACGTTATTAATAAAGGAGGACAATGATTATACCATCCTCTAATTATAAATCTAATTTTTAACCTTTTTCAGTAACGTTCAAACTGTAATGTTAAATAATGTAACAACTGAGGAAAAGTAGAATGATCCGATTTTGTTAGCTTTACTCTAGATATTACTATATTATACCTAGTATTTTTTTAAACTGTAATCTGATATAAACTAACTGATGTAAGGTAAAATAAACGTATTAGAGTGTGCCTACTATTATTAATTTTACTTATTTCTTCAAAAATACTTAAGCAGGTAATAATATTAAAATATATTTTGGAAATGAACTGTTCACCATTTCAATAATATTTAGAAGTTGCTTAGTTGAAGTATTTTTTATTATGCATCAAAAATATTTTCTATGAACAATTAAACATGACCGTACTATTTTAAACATTTCTGAAATATGTATACTCTATTATTTTAATGTTCCTTTTTCGTGAGATTATTGAATCCATGTGTTTAAATTTTGTAAAAGCAGTGTATTGTTGAGACTTAACTTTATAGAACGTGAATCATATATTTTTAAGTACTAGAAAACTTTCACATTTGGTACTTACTTTCAGGTTTTCCTTGGGCAGTTCGATCAAAGCCTCATAAACAATGATATTATACTTTTAGATATTTTACAGAGACTAGTGTAGGAATCTTCACTTGCTAAAAAGCGTTAAGTAACTGCAAGTTTTCTTTAACCGGAATAGCTGCGCTATAATTGATCCAGTGTTACTATTTTATGCCCTATCATCGCAATCAAATATTCAAAATCGCAGCTGGCCATTCTCAAAAAATTCTTAAAACTTCCATCCGATCTTACTTCATCTGACAAAGGGTCAAAGTCATCTTTATTTAAATCTTTTAACAGCTCACTTCCACTGTACCGAGTTATCTCTTTTAACAATGGTCTCGTTCACCGGGTGCCCGTTGTTTCGATAAAATTACGCAGGCTGCTGTTGCAAGCACAACATCCTCCACATTCGACATCTTGACGAATGAAGTAAGAAGAATGCTCATCTATTTGTGCTGTCGACAAATGTTGCCAGTACCCACTAGGATTTTTTCTGCAGCCAATAGTCGTCGACAAACGTCTTCGACACAAAAATTGCAGATAAATGTATGTATCAGTGTAAGCCCGGCTTACGGGTAACATGTGTCACGAATGCTGAGATGGGTTACAGACACCTAGCATATGAAGCACAGCTGATGGAAACGGATGATTAACTGTGAGATTGTATCGCGAACGGTATCTCGAGAGACGTGTTAATTTCAGAAAATATTTGCATGTTTTCAAAAGACTGAAATCGTAACGTTCTATGGAAACACTGATACTGGTTAGCGACGATCGACGCGATTTCCTTCCATGAAAGAAGACGCCAGATTGAACACAACCCAGAAGCATGGACATCCTCTGTTGCGCATCACCTTAGCGTGCCTCACCCCTCCCTGTATCGCATGAGGTGTGTTTACATTATATTTTATCCGCATCGAGTCCTGTCATCGACCTTCTAATCAAATAGACGTAGTATGTGAGCGCAGTTTCAAGCTATTTTTTCCGGTCGCTCTGTTTGAAGATCTGTCACGTGGTTGGAAAATCTAAAAAGTCTAATGCGTGATAGTTTATTGATTGGTTAAAATGATTACCCAGCGTGATTTAAAACACTAGTCCGTGTTTCGATTGCCAATTGGCCCAGGCTGATTCCCAAGTTCACCTGACTTATCCTTCTGAGATCTTACTACAGGAACTCCATTTCATTAAAAGGTCTAGGGTCCAGTCATTGCAGGCTTGAGATTACACCCGGCGTGTGGGATCCACGCGTTGTTTCCTGCAGAAAGTGCAGAGGATACGGATTCTCCAACTTTTGTTCTCTTCACAGATGAAGCTTCCTTCACATGTGAAGGGGGTGTTTAACGTGTACAATGCTGATGCGTGGATGCATAGGAACCCACGAGCTGTTCGAACCCTTGAAGCTCAACAGCGATTTACCGTCAATGTTTGGCAGGGTATTATCGCTGACTTTTTGATTTAGTCACTCCTGTTACCATTCCGGTTGGTGGGCGGATTCATTAAATTTTTCTGGGGTAACTATTCCCTGAGCGATGTTACTGTGTATGTTTGCCATCGAATGTGGTATTATCAACACGGAGCTCTAGCATATTTGCTCAACACTGTGCGTATTTTTTTAAACAGTGTTGTTGGGGCTTGATATATTGATTTGCCTTTTCCTTGACCATCACGACCACCCGATTGATTCGGCTTTGGTTTCATCCTAAGAGGACTCATATAAGAGAGACTCCTAAAGATTCCTAACCTGGCCTAATCGCAAAAGTAGCTGTCATACGTGCATCACTGTTAACGATCATATCTTCGAGCATCTAACCGTGAAACTGCAAGTGTGCAACTACTGTCAAGATGTTAAATTAGAGATGTAAAATGTTCTCATGCTTGCTGTCTTCCATCTCTTCACCCTTCTGAACAGACGGGTAGTGCTTGCGACATACATCCCTGTATGATATCTGTTTAATTTTGTACCTCCCCTACCTCCTGTTCAAGTTTATACCGAAAGATTTAAAACATCCTGTTCTTAGTTTTATTCTGGAAATAATATTTTAAATTGTTCCTTCTGTCGTGAAAGAAAAAGTTTTAATGACCCACTTATTCTTTTCCAAGAACGGGATCTCTTTTACTCACATATAAAAGACGAAACTGACACATTAATAATTCAGTGAAACATTATACATTCAAATTGACTCATTAACATCCAAATAAAAACCATACCAGTGAAAATTCAGCCAGTAGCAAAGAAATGTCTTAATAAAATTCTTAAGTACTCAATTTTATAACTGTTTAGAAAATTACATAGCTCTGACACGGGAAAGAGAATTACATATCACGAAGCAGAAAGTTGCAAGGAATTAAATGACTAGTTTTCTACAAAACACAACTACAGGTTAATAAATATACTTCATATAAATATACAAATTACTCAAAATTAATGAGTTTTTAGAGTCGCTTTAGTTTAAGAGTGGCTTAATTTTATTTGATACTTGAGAAGATCTTCAATAAAGAATATCGAGCAGCATTTCAAAATCATCAACGTATAATTAGGAAAAGTTTTTCGGAAGTTCATTAATTGCGAAACACGATCCAGTCGGAAACAAACTCCATTTAACTTTTTATTGCTTGGCTCAGAAGCGATATGTTTCATTTAAGGTTTGATTAAGAATTGGAGACAATTTAAGAAACTTCTGCTATGGTATGTTTATAAGCTTCATCTTGAATTCAGAGTCTGATTGCGAAAATGTTTGCGAGTGTAAGTATTGCAGATGCACTTACCAGAGAGTAAATTGGGTAATTAAGAACCGTCTTCATGCGTGTATCAACAAAGGTTTTCTAGATTTTTATTGTAACTGTTACGCGACTTTCATGTTGCTGAATTCCTAAGGGGGTTTGAATTTGCGAGTTCTTTTAAGACAAGTCACAAAAGTCAGTTATTATTTGGATTCACCAATACAAATAAAGTTCATTTTTGTTTATTCATCCATCACTGATAATTGCATTAAGGGAAATCAGTTTATTTATTGTTTAGTTTTTCTGATTTTTAAATACTATTTCGTTACACTAGAACATTTGTAAGATGATTGATATTGAATATATTTTTCGGAGTACTTGCATCTTTCTACGTATATATTTTAAGTTTAGTATGTTTATTTAAAGTATTTTTAAGACAAGTCACAAAAGTCAGTTATTATTCGGATTCACCAATACAAATAAAGTTCAGTTTTGTTTATTCATCCATCACTGATAATTGCATTAAGCGAAATCAGTTTATTTATTGTTTCGTTTTTCTGATTTTTAAATACTATTTCGTTACACTAGAACATTTGTAAGATGGTTGATATTGAATATATTTTTCGGAGTACTTGCATCTATCTACGTATATATTTTAAGTTTTGTATTTTTATTTAAAGTATTTTTAAGACAAGTCACAAAAGTCAGTTATTATTTCGATTCACCAATACAAATAAAGTTCATTTTTGTTTATTCATCCATCACTGATAATTGCATTAAGCGAAATCAGTTTATTTATTGTTTCGTTTTTCTGATTTTTAAATACTATTTCGTAACACTATAACATTTGTAAGATGCTTGATATTGAATATATTTTTCGGAGTACTTACATCTTTCTACGCATATATTTTAAGTTTTGATCTCAATTAGAAAAAATGTAAAAATGCATCAATCACAGTTTTGAATTCAGAACAAAGGATTTATTCGGTTTAATGCAGTTTACAGCATTAAATGCATGGATGTATCTTAAATTTTGAAAGTTTCACGTCAAAAAGCATCTTTTTCGCTGAAGGGTATTATATCCCTTACTACAGGTATCAAGGGAGTCAATCAAGTCTCATAAATATTCAGTTTATAAAATGTTAAATGAAGTTTGGGTAAATCAATTTAGAGTAACTCGTCAGATTCCTTTGCTGCATTAAAATTGATAGTGATCTAACATTTCTGACAAACACGAGGTTTATAGGTAACTTTTCCTGAGATAATCAATCCTTGATGTCCTGAGGGATCTCTACAACATTTAGGACAAGCATCCTTTAATTAGGGAATAAAAAATTGACTTATGGGTTTCCCAAGTGATAATAATTGATAACAACTTTAGTACTCTCAGATATAACTTCACGTTGGCTTGGTGTGGAAGTTTGTAAAGTGGGGTGGCAGCTCTTGTGTTGGCCTCATCATCTGATTATGGTTAAAAAGGTGTTGTCCTCGGATCTTTCACTTTGGGATTGATCTCGGACCGTTGTGAATAGCCCGTTGTGATTCTCCAGTGCGACGTAAATTCAATTATCTAACTACATCCGATATAACTTTGCAGTTGAGCTTATGATAAAAGTTCCGTTTTACTTACCGCAAATTACAATCTTACGAAAAACGCCAATTCACATTTGTACAGTAGTATAGTTTTAAACGGTGTACAAAGCAAGTTCATAATTATAAAGAAATTATTTTCTTGTGTTAAACACTTCCTCAATCACCTTAGTGTTTATTTTAATTCAATTTTCTAAGTAAGAAAAATCTACCTTCATACAATTTTATAAAAATACCTCATGGTTATTATGTCCTTGAAAGGTTTTAAACACCACAAGATACATTTAAATTATTTTTTAAAAAAATTCCATAGAGCGCTTCTAAATCTAAATGTTGCAATATTTTCTCATTGATTCAATTTCTTATTAAATAATTTCTATTAATTTACAGTATTTTTGTAGTTTATTTTTTTAGCATTTCTCAATTTAAGTTTTCGAATTTTTTTACTCTTTTATTTTATCGTAGATAGCTTCTTACAAACAAACAACTTGTGTTGTGTGTTTGTAAGAAGAAAACACACAACTTGCCAACACTTGAACAACTTGAAACACACAAAAAGCCAACACACAACTTGTGTTGTGCGTTGGCTTTAAATTGTTCATCTGTATTTCAGCAAGTATCTTTATTGCACAGATTCAGTATGACCATCTAGATTTGTGAAAATAAATAAATTAAGTGTTTATAATTCTAAAAAACGAATGCAATTAAAGCTGAAAATGGGGAAAACACGGCTCCGTGTTATTTCGCCACATTGTTTTAAAATAATTTTTTGATTAACCAAAATTACTACTGGCTTAAATACAATTGACACATATTCGTATGTTTTCAAATTTTGAACTGTTCAAACATTAAAACTTGATTTTGTTGGGTTTACTCTTTCTTACTAACACACCCACTATTACTATTTTTGCCACTGGTGTTCACGGCCGTTCCTGTGATAAACCTCAGTGAGCCCCTCCTTTAAAAAAGCATTTGACTTTCTTCAATTTAATCTGATGTTGATAGCTTCATTGTTTATCTTTTCTAGCTTTAAAATTTTTTTAACTTTACAATTTTTCAAAATTTAATTTTTCAATATAATTTTTTGTTTTAAATTCTGGGAAGAATTTGAGACCAGTGGATACTCCTTGAATACAACATCCCAACCCTTACGAATGCTTTTTGAATATTCTGATCAAAATTAACCGTCCTGGTTGTTATCTCGACGAAGTATCTGGTCATTACCAAAACTTATCAGATTATGATGGACGTGATACATCGTCATTAGAAAAAAAAACCTGACTAGAATTTGATCTCATCATCATAAAAATCTGCAATGTCTTGATGACGGGATCTATCCTCATTAGCAAAATTGGTCAGATTTGATGGACGAGATATCTCGTCGAAACCACCTGGATGGTTAAGAACAAATATGCAGATCCTTAAGTATCTTTTATTGAAATCAACAAAACGAACGAATAGGTATGAAATTAACTATATCGGAAAACTTATTGGCGGGGCATGTTTATTTAAAGACTCAAACATACTGCGCCTGTCTTTCGGCCGTCCCTTTTTTTATCTAACCACGTAGAAGACCACGCACAGATCACCAGTCAGTAACGGCCCTGCTAGAGAGTATCAATGGTAACCATCAGCGTGCATTTATTTAGTACATTGTTTCAAACCCATAACGAGGATAAGTTAAAGGTCAGCTTACCTGTCCTGCAGGAATCGAGGCAGAAAATAATAGAGCCAGCTTTAAAGCGGTCGAAGCCGGTAACCTCAGTCGTGACACATTGACCCCCATTGCGAAAGCCACCAGAAGCTCGTGAACAGCTACGCCGATCACTAAGTTGATAAGAGTAGGTACAGATGTTTGCAGTCCAAGTGCGAGTCCCTCAAATAAAGAATGTATACCTAAAGAAACCATAAGCATGCCTAGGCGAATTCCAGTATCACCTTGAAGAATATTTCCTATATCATGACTATGACCGTGGCCATTATGATTATGAGTATGAAACTTTTCTGGAGATCCAATAATAGATTCACTGTCAGATCGGCTATTGCTCATTTTTACAATAGTCCTGGATGGGCTGTCGCTGTCATAGTCCAGGCTGTTGGAATCGCATACATCCTTCAGAGCATAAGAAGCCGGAGATGAATTAAGCTCCGATTTCGCGCTATCTTCGCTCGTTCCCGAAGGAACTGAAGAATACGTCCCTTTCTTCTCCTTATATTCCAAGACGCTCTGTTCGATGCCTAATGCCAGAAGAAACCCGACGAATATCACGAATTCGGTAACGGGGAAGTCTGAAGTTATTTTGTAAGTTTCGAAAACGTCCAAGAACATAATTCTGACTTCGGGCATTAATCCGACGAAAAACGTTGCAATGAAAACACCCCCGGACAAGCAATTAGCCAAGCTAATGGCGACCTGGTATCGAGATCCTCCAAAGGATTCTGGTTTCCGGCTTACCCACCAGTACGGGAGTAAGAATACTGAAATCATGCATAAGAATATGCATATCAGACTTAAAAACTGAACACTGATGATATGCATTGGAATAGTTGTATTCGGCACAAAGTTGAAATTATAAATTAATACCACCTCTGTAATACAGACACCAATAACCACTCACGCGAAGAAGAATGTTAAATTTCTGCTATAAAAGCTTCAGGAAACGAACTAAAGCCAGTTGGAGAAGCAAGTTCGATATCAAGTTCGACACCGCTACTTGGATTAGAGAAAAAGGCTGAGAATTCTGTTTTCCTTTTCCTCTTTGTAGTTCTTTGAGTTATCACTCTCACAAAGTTAAACACTTAGCTAGATTTCTTATCAGTAGAGCGCTCTTTTATGGAGAAAGAACAGATTTATAAGAAGTGTAACATACTTCCGGAGCATAACTGGCATAATAGTGTTTATCTAGTGCGCGAAATGCAAACTCTAGCGGAACTGTTAACCGTCGTCAACATTGCAGATAAGACAACGTGTGTCGGATGTGCTACCACCTGTTATACCCTTGAAAACGAGCACATGTTTCTGATGTATCAATCGTTATGAGATAGTTTTCATTCTGGGAAAAAATTTGACATAGGTTGGGCACTTTGACAGATTTCACAGTTCGAGATTTCTGCCAGTATTTCGCAATATACATGTTCATCGAAACAGGATGACACCACTTCCTACAAAAGGAAACAAAAGATAATATTAGAATGACTCGAACCATTTATAGATACAATTTTTTTAAGAACAAAGCATTTACAAAATAGATAATATTGAATTTTTACAAAAAAGTCTTAACTACATTACAACTTTTAAAAGATTGTAATGAATTACAGTTCAAAATATTTGGTAGGATAGACACTTTATATTAATACTAGAAAGCTAACCAAACATTTATCAAATTAGTTGTTTTCGCTTTCGAAATTGCGGAAGTGGTCTGAAAATGTTTCTTAGCACCGTCACAGCATAGAATATTCAGATATACACTAAAATTCTAAATTCACTAATTTGAATATTACCATTTTTTACTTAAAATACTGTTCTTTTAATATTAAATAAATGTACTTCTAAGCAAAGAAACATTTTTTGTGATGTAAGTACTGGCTTATTTGTACAAATACAAATCATTTTCTAAAATACTTTTGGATCTTTAATTTAGTTTAACGATCCTCTGCTAAACTATCTACGCATCATTACGTAAATGACAGACAGTTTAAGAAGTAAAATGCAGGCCTTAATTTTTTTACATCGAATTATGAAAAGCAAACTTCCTGTGTTAGTGCAATTATTATTTTGTAGATATTTGAATGTACATATCCTCCACAACAGTTGTGCGCAATTTTCATTGCCGCTCCAAATTTTGTGTACGATTTTGTAGCGACCCCAGGATAGACAATAGACGTTTTTAATCGTCAACGTAGTTAAAGTTGAATTTTTTGGGGATTTGCGCTTACTTTTCTGTTTTATTAGATGTCTGAATAAAACACATAGTTTTATGAAGCAATGCTTCTATTTATGCATATGGGTATAAATATTTTTTAATGAAAAATATTTTAAAAAACTTTGTATCATAACCAATGTGATGTATGCACTTGCAAAGAGCCCATGATTGCCTTCTATGTACGGATCTGTATTGGAAATCGCACGACGTAAGTCATTCTCTGGATCCAATCGAGATCCATATTTTGCTTTAATAGCACCTAATTTTGAAGACTGGTTTCACATAAGTAGGTCGATGCAAGCTGAATCAAAATATTAATTGCCTTTTTCTTCAAATCGGTATATTCAGAGACATAAATTGAATTTGCGTTGTTTCGTCGCTTGAAACATTAACTAACTGTTCTTTTTCATTTAAAGAGATACTGGATTTAAAAATATCAAACGAAAATGGATCACGTATCCAACCTAATTCATTATCTGGAAATTTTTCGAAAAGTTTTCGCCCAATTTTATCATATGACAGGAAATGATGTTTTTAAATTACAAGAAATCTATATTATTTTCTTCGGTGAATTCTAAAATGCACGGGAACATGTCTGCGTTTTTTTTTTTTTGTTCAATTCTCCTTGCCAAAGTATCAGTTTATTCTTAAAGGCTTCAATTTCACTGCTCGATGTTAAAATGTTTGTACTCTCTCCCTGTAGACTTAAATTCAAATCGTTACATTTTTCGAAAATGTCAACCATGTAACTGACTTTTCCGAGCCAATCTTCATTCATGAATGAACTTGCCAATCTACGTTTCTTTTCTATCAAAAAAAATGTAAACTCCCTCTTTCAAATCTAAAATACATCGCAGTATTTTGCCGCGGGAGAGCCATCTGACTTCGGTATGTTGTATTAGTGTCTCATACAGAGAACCTATCTCATTACATAGTATTGAAAAGAGACGACTATTTAGTGCGCTGTTGCTTTAAATGTAATTAATTACAATAACATCTGGTAATAATTGTGCAATCCTTCATCAATTTCTTTTGCAACAAGAGCTTGTCTATGTATCATGCAATGATTGAATACTATATGGGGAGCAATTTTCTTTATTAACCCTCTAAGTCCTTTATTACTACCAGTTAATGCAGCACAACGTGACTTAGTGTGTTCAGGCAAGATAACATGTTTCAAAATATCTATTAATAATTTCAAATATTTCCTCTCCATTTTCCTTCTAATTTTTACAACATAAAAGAAATGTTCTGAAATGTCTTCATAAACGAATCTCACATAAACCGTTAATAGAGACAGTTTAGTAATGTCAGTAGTTTCGTCAAGTTGTAGAGCAAATACAAGAGTTTTCTAATCGATTTAACTTATCCGCACTTTTTTTAAATGCTATGCAGAAGCAATTTAATATTATTTTTATGATTCTTTGTGTTCTAAAATAATTTTGCACTATCAATAATTAAAATTATAAATAAAAAAAAATTTAACAAAAATTAAATTTTGTGCGTAAATTTGAAGTTTTTTTTTTAATTTTGAAAAATGATGCAGGGCATACAATTTAAATTAGCAGCAAAGAAACATAATCAGAGTAAACTTCATGATGTTATCTAGTGCTTCCAGTAGAAGTAGAAATATATTTAAAAAATAAAGGTTTTATCACTCATCGAAAAATTGTTAAAGGAATTTTGACCATTTTGTAACATCGATATTCAAATTCAAGCTCATAAATAAGAAAAAAAATGAAGATATCAATATGATTCTAGTGCATGCCCTATTAAACACTATTTCGAATGTGCATAAAAAATTTTATAAATATGTATTAATAACTTTTTTTTAGTTATCATTTCTGGAATTCAATGTTTATGCCTAAAGTGTAATTCTTAGAAAAATGCTTGTAAACAAAATCCAAGAGAGTAAAAAAAAAAAGATAATGCGAAATTCTTCTAACAAATAAGTGAATTTTATTAAAAAATTGCAGTGGTCAATTTATAGCAACATAATTGTTATATATATATATATATATATATACTGCAATTAATTATTATATATACTACAACATAATTATTATATGTACTGCAAAGTTATATCTGATGTAGTTAGATAGTTGAATTTACGTCGCACTGGAGTAACA
Organism: Metellina segmentata; assembly: GCA_947359465.1. Classification (NCBI taxonomy): domain Eukaryota; kingdom Metazoa; phylum Arthropoda; class Arachnida; order Araneae; family Tetragnathidae; genus Metellina; species Metellina segmentata. The sequence continues at coordinate 63,106,523 of OX375884.1, forward strand.
CAACGGGCTATTGACGACGGTCCGGGATCAATCCCTGAGGGAAAGATCTGAGGACAGCACCACGTAATCTTGAACCACGGTCAGATGACGAGAAGACACTTGAACTGGCACCCCACATACCAGACTTCCCAGGATTTTTTCAGACTGATATCTCTTGAAAATAACGTAATGCGTAACTTAAAGAAACATGTTTCTTCAGAATAAATAAATTAATTCTTGTTGTTATTTAAGCTGTATATTTAAAAGTATTTTTATTATTTTCCATTTGATATCTATAACGTATTACACTCGTGTCTGCTTACTATCTGCAAAGTGTGTTTTGCAAGGCGGTCATATTTCCATCTTCGTGTCCTCTAAGGCAGTGGTTCGCAACCTTTTTTCTCTCCTGAACCCCTTGATTACTCTTTTCATTTACGATTACCGCTTCTCTTCATTACACCCACCCAACCCCTTGATTAGACTTTTCATTTACTATTACCCCTTTCTCTTCATTACACCCACCCAACCCCTTGATTAGACTTTTCATTTACTATTACCCCTTCATTACACCCACCCAACCCCATGATTTGACTTTTCATTTACGATTACCCCTTCTCTTCATTACACCTACCCAACCCCTTGACTAGACTTTCATTTACTATTACCGCTTCTCTTCATTACACCCACCCAACCCCTTGATTATACTTTTCATTTACTATTACCCCTTCTCTTCATTACACCCACCCAGTGCCAAGCCGTTGGTGAGAAACGCCCTTGCGCAATAATTTTTCGCGCCCCTCTCTGTAATCTCCAACGTAATCTCAGCCACGGTGCTTGGGTCTTTCAAAGAACCACCTCGAGTAATATGTGCAAATAGATTACCTAAATAATCAACCGAATCAAATTAACCTAATGACATATATTGGCTTTTATTTTTTATTTTAAATTTTACAATTTGTTTCAATTTTGGTGCTACTAAAACTTTCCATCCCTCCTTTGCTTTCAATATATTTTCATACGTAAAAAAAAAAAAAAAAAAAAAAAGGAGGGATGGAATTTTCAAGTAAATGTAAAAAAAATTCACGTTGTTTTTTAACCCCCAAAATGCATTTGTTGATCGAAGAATTAAAGCTCAATCCAAGTTCAACCAAATCTTTACCAGCAATGATAGTGATTCAAATACAAGCCCGAATGGTGATATTTTTAAATGCAGAATAAAAAATGTAGGAAGTAAGTATCTACAAAGAAGGGTCCCAATATAGTCAAAGGGTTCAATATAGAATGCAAAATTTTTTTACGATGTTTATATTGCTGGATACCACTAACTACATCTAATCTATGTGGTGTCTCAGACCCAACTTGCATAAAGTTTAGGATTTTTTCATAGAAATCATTGGTAATGCTGAACCCGAGGACATACAAGTCGGCGGTGAAGGTGTCAGGGTCCAGTTTGATGAAACTGCAATTTGTAACGGAATGATTATTACGAACCCGTCAAATGCCTTTAACATCCATCCTGGAACTCGGTGGATTCAGGGTGGTGTTATAGAGTACAATTGTCATGAGTTCGTGCTCAAATTGGTACCTAATAAAACAAGTAAGACATTTATTAACCTGATCCACACACACTTGAAACCTTGTTTTCATATAAACTCCTTTTTCTGATGTTTTCGCCATTATAAATATTATTTTCGCGTACCCCTAACCGGTTCATCATGTACCCCCAGGGGTACTTGTACCATAGGTTGGGAACCGCTGCTCGAAGGAAACACATTCTGCAAAAATAAGCTGTTTATCTTCTTTTGTAAAGTACTTAAATAGCTGACAGAAATGCTTGCTAGACTCAACACGTTTAAATGGAATTTAAATTTTAAAAATGCATTCTTTATACTTTCATTCCTAAAACAATCTCCTTCTTGCTAAAAATATTCTTTTTGGGACAGAAATTTAAAAAATATATCTAACTAAAAGATAGAAAAACTATGACACAAACCAGTTGGAATGTTTAATTATGAAATGCCATTTGTACTACTAAAATTAAAAGTGGAAATTCTCGTACGCTCTTCACATTCTTATGCATGGAATGTATTAATTTGTTTTATATTCTCGTTCAAATCCAAGAAATAAACCTCCCCTTGTTTTTGACATCTTGAATAAAGCGAACAGATTACTCGTTACAATTATTTGGAAAATGTTATTCAATTTTGTTTGATTAAACGCAATAGAAGAGCAAGCATGTTGTTTTAAACCCGATAGCATTTCAAAGGCGCAAAGCGATCAACTTCGAATACAAAAGGAATTACACATCCCCAGAAAAAAATTTCCAAAAATTTCCTCCGTCACTACCCCCCAAAGAAAACATCGTCATCCATTCCTAGGAAATAACGGAAAATGTCCTTAACTATTAATTAAAAAGATAGTCCTCCGCGAATGCATTATTACATCGGATTTGAGATAGCTAATCCTTTAACAAACGCATTGTTAAAAGCGAAAATCTCCAGCATTCGAAAGTTTTGAAACTGATTCTGCTAATGGAGATGTACAACTGAATCCATTTCTTTCTTTTGGTTCGAAAATGTCTGAAAAATGCTCCCCTCCCCATTTTGCTCCCTACGTAATCAGCAAATTCAATGCGTGACGTAAGACCTAATTAGTAAGAGCCGTTCGATTCACAATAGCGAGAGCACAGTTTTGGGATTGAAAGGGGAATTTTCGCTTGTTTGATTTATTTAAAATACAATTTGCCAAAATCGTTTTCGATACGTGGAATGAATGATAAGTGTTTTAATTAGTCCGAAAATCAATCGCTTTAATTGTCAGCGGAAAAAAAGTCAGCGCCCGAAAAAAGTATGCTTTCTTTAACGACATAAGAACGCGACCAGGGAGTTAACAAATATAAGACTAGCTACAACTTAATTGGCCACGTCTTCTGCTCCTTACAAACATTTGGTTTCGATCATTCGAATTTGCATACTTCAATTTTATCAGCGTAAAAAAGTGAAACGGCTTTTTCATGAATGAAAAAATATCTTTTAGCTAATTTAAATTGAATTTTTTTCTTGGTACTACGTCCTTAGTTTTATGAATGAATCTGTTTTTACATTTAAGAGTCGTTTTCTAATTATTCCAGCATTAGAGATTTCAAACTACAAAGATGGGTAGAGAACCCTTGAGCGATATTTGTGAATCAAGTAGAAAAATTATAAATAAAGCAAGCACAAATGGAAAACAAATCAAATTAAATAATTAAATAGAAGGCATTTTTAGATAAAGGTTAATTTTAAATATCAAACACAGCCATGATAAATGTATACTACAGTGATCAAAAAGTACGGTGTCATAAAACAAAAGGTATCAATTTATTGGTCAAAATTTTTTACATCTTCAAAGTAATCTCTTCCGACTTCAATGTACTTCAACCAACATTTTTTCCAATTCTTAAAATATGCCTTAATGTCGTTTTTGTGAATTTTCTTCAGGGTTCGTATCGAATTTTCTTTTATTGCACCAATGGACTCAAAACGGTGTTCACGATGGGGGAGTTTCACACGTGGAAATAAGAAAAAGTCACACGGCGCCATATCAGGTGAATATGGAGCGAAAATACGGAGAAAGTATGTTCTCAGGACACTACAAAACGTTGTTTTTGGAACAAATTCAAAGTTTTTGGAACAACTCGAGAAGCAGCGCGTCGCAAATTTAAATTATCTTTCAAATTGCTTGACAGGAACCAAATGATATGGGAACTTGTTCAATAATGTCTTTTATTGTTAAACGACGATCACTAAGAACCAATTCTCTGACCTGACTGACATGTTTATCATTAGTTGAAGTGGATGGTCCCCACCAGATCGCGAATTATCTACGACGCGGATTCTCTGCCTTCTTTAAACTTTTTTATACCAATCAAATACTGTTGTTTTTGATAAACAGTCGTCTTTAAAAGCTTTTTGTTACATTTCAAATGTGTTTGTAGCAGAAATTGCATTGCGGAAACAAAATTCAATGCATGTTCTTTGCTCAATTGCAATCAACAATTTGGAAAATCAATGAAGTGAAAATTCTTCTCTAATTAAAAACTAATTTATTTTCAGACGATAAAATTAGATAAATCCCTGATTTTGTTGCCACATGTTTATTTAAGTCGTAAAAATATATATATTTCAAAGGACGCATTCCAGATACGTTTTGTTCACAGTAGTATTTTGCAACCAATCTAGGAAATAATTTAAAATACCCTATTTAGGAATACAAAGCATGAATGATTTCGAAGAATCTTTTTCAGATTTATGTAAAATAATTATTTTAAAACAACACTTTTTCTTTGAATAAAACTGGCAGTACCCATTTCTCTCAGAATAATAATAGACTAATATTTTATCCGAGAGGTTTTATGCATGGGAAGTTTAGTGATAAATTAGTGTGAAGAGAAAAGCACTGCTATATTATAAAAATCCATCGCATATTTTGCAAGCAATTTTACTTCCCATCGTACGTTGTTCCACAATATTAGGCAATTTTTCCAGAGCTCGTCAGCTTCAAGAATGCACAGGCAGTCTGAAGCAAAAACACATCTTTCAGGCTGAGGCAATCAGGAAATGCAACAGCGAAAGGAGCTTGGTAGTAACAGATTCAGTACATCACGTGCAATGCGCACGTTTTTATGTCTATTCCCGCACTCATAAATACATCGTTTCCATTGCGTAAGCACTGATGCAAAATGCAGAACATGCCCCCTTTTGGGTGCTTAATGTATGTGAGTGCGTGTGTGTTCTCAACTGTACATAAATAAATACAACAGCCGATCTGTTATGGAACATTCTGTTATGGAACAGCACACCTATATGTTTGTTTGTATCCTCGAGGCATAATTTATGGCCGCTTTTGGTTCTATATCAGTCTAGAAACGATGGTAAAGTTTCAAGTAAATCGGTGAAAAGGGCAAGACACAGTTAGACCTCAATTGGGTTAAATCTTAGTGTACCTGCTGCAATAATTAATTCAATACAACACTAATAGAATTATTAAATGCAATGTATTCGTGATGCTATTCAATATGGAAAATAGTTTCGAATTTGCAACATAATGGAACGATGGGAAGAAAATAAAAAATAAATTTACATATAACACTCGTATTATTTTCCACTGCCGGAGTAAAAAGTGTTAAAATTCTGTTTCAAAAGTTAAACTAAACGTGACATCAACCCCCCCCCCATGCGAAATTTTAAAAATAAAACTTAATACAATGGATTAAATACAACTCTGGTATAATAAAGGATACAATATATTCGTGATGTTATTCAATATGGACAGTTGGAAGCAAATTTGTAACATAACGAAATGATGAGGAGGAAGTGGGCTATTATTTTACATGTAACGTATTATTTTTCACACAATCGATGAAGGTTGAATTACTCCCTGAGTGTATTTCTCTCTTCTATGTCAGTAAAACTTTCCTTGTGTGAGTATCTCTATTATTTGAGGTTGTATTGTGTTTGGCGCAGCATGGCCAAAAATGGACCCTCGCACCATAGAACCTAACTCAATCACTACCATGTTATTAGTGTTAGAGTTCTTTTACGAGAGATAAAAACTAAACACGACTTCGAACATGTGAAATTTCAAAAATAAAGCATTTAAATCTGTGGTTGATTGAGAGAGCTCGCACAAAGATTGTACATTTAAAATACACATGCCAGAGGTAATTGAATAGCATCGGATTTGAAACCATTTGTTTTCTAAAGCTGCTTAAAGTGTAGAGTAATAGACAAAGGAAAGTAATAAACACGCAACGAAAGCGACCAGCGCAGTTACAGAATGAATGGGAAATCGTTTTCCCTCTCGGATCTCTTGATGACTTTGCAACTGCACGTCAGTCCGTTGTTTGAAGGAAAGAGCACGATGAGATCAGTAACACACAGACATTGGAACTCTTAAGCTAACAGAAGATCTAGATTATCAAGCAAGAATCAAAGAACAATAGATCGTTTAATTGTATTGCTACTTCAGCTTAAAGAAAGGACAGTGCGAATATTTTCCCACGTCGTTGGGAGCCGTCAGCAGTTAGTTAAAATGATACTGATTGTCGTTTGCAGAGCTTTAAAATGAATTTTGTCAGCTCCCCTAAAATTGTTTCATGAGTTTGAAGTAGAAGTTCGTTTTGCAAAATGAAGATATACGAAATTATTCCTTCATTCCTTTAAACGAGGTTCCCAAACTTATTGGCTTAACGCCCCCTTTTCAAATACAGTTTTTTTCCCATGCCCCTTCTGGAATACTCTACTTCAACCAATAATAAATTGCAAGCATAACTATGTGTATAGTTATTGAATTTCAACAAAATACACTACCCTACAATAATGGACTGGACAGAAAGATGTGATGGTATAAGGGAAAGAATACATGCTTTAACAGGGTGGTCCCCCACGTGCTGCAATTACACTAGCAACCCTTCTAGATATACTTTCAGCAAGGTTTTGATACACAGCTATGGGTATTTGTGTCCATTCCTGCTGTAAGAATGTCGCCAGCTCAGCTGTAGATTTCGGACGTGGTTCCCTGGTCAGTAAGCGTCGCTCTATGTTGTTTAGGTCGGGACTCTGAGCCGGCCAGGGAAGACGTTTTACATCCATATCTTGATACCACTGCTTGACAGAGGATGCAACATGACACGAGGGGCTGTCGTCCTGGAATTAACATTCGTCCATTCCATAAAATTTCCAGAGCGTAGGAAGAACCCGATTGTCCAAAATCTTCATGTAGGCGTCGGCGTTGAATTTACCAGGAACAACATGCAAAGGTCCCAGGTCATCAAACGAAAAACACCCCCAAACAAGTAGTCGGATTTTATGCAAATCCGCTGGCACCTGGTCCATTATTTTAGGGTAGTGTACATGCAACTGTTAGTGGAAATTTAGACTGTTAAAAAAACTAGCATGCAAACAAAACAACTTGAAACTGAAATTATAAAGCTATTTATTAAAACGAAGTAACGAAAAACTTTTGAACATAGACACTAAATTTCTCACTATTAGTAATTAGGTATCAATCACATAAAATCAGTAAAATAAGGATTATCACTAATGAGAAGAATGTCTGATGTTGAACATTAGGGTATTAGGCTGTAATTTCGTCACTAGTATTCTTAACCCTCCCAATGGTTTCAACGAGATGTCTCGTTCATCAAGATTTCATGCATTTGGCTAATGCCAAGGCATCTCGTTATCAAGATTTTTAAGATTTTTTTAGGATGACGAGACCACAAGAATTGATTGTTTTCTTCTAATAACTAGATATTTCGTCCATCAAGGTCTGGGCAGTTTTGCTAATGACGAGATACCTTGTAGAGACAATCACCAGGAAGGGTAAAATCTTCATAGTCAACTATCTGTTGTCGGTTCCTCTTTTAAATAAAAAAGAATCAATGACAATTCCACATTGTCGTGAATGTACCTGTGTAGTCAAGTGGGTAAACGTTTGCTTTCAAAATTTCTAGACGACAAATTTTTTTAGCATCTTATCAATAGTATTCTTAACCCTCCCTAACCCATTTTGAGAAACTGGTTATAAATTACAATACAAAGGGGATGCACTATTTATGGGTTTATTATATTATTTAAGGGTAATATTTATAGCGTTTTAGTCGCAAATAATGAGGAAAAATTCTGTTTTATTAATATATTATAATAAACGCTTTACTTAGCAATATAGTTTGAAATAACCCAAGGTCACATAGAAAGTTTTAAAATAAAAAAAATTTAAGTAATAAATCATACTTAAGGGGGTCCGGGACACAATAATCATCAATTTTTCGAAATTTTTTATTATTATTTTAAGAAATTCTCTGTGTTTTTCTGCTTAAAATGACGTCTAAATCATGTTTCTATCTTAATTAGAACTAGATATATAGTAATTTTTGTAGTGCGTTGTTTTGAAAATCTAACACTCTTGACAGTTGTTGTCATAGCAACAACATGTGTCTTTAAAACTTTAAATTCGTTTTTCTCCATGATACTTTTTTTCAAGATTTCCTGTATTCAAATTGCTATAAGTCAAAAACCGATAAAGTTTAAGGGTTGAAATTTGGAATATATCTTTTTCAAACATTATACTTTAATTCTGGTTCAGCAAATTTGAAACAAATATTTACTTTTAAAAATATGACTTTTTAAAAAAAAAGTACCTTAAAATTTTCAAAAATTTTCATTAAAATATTTTTTATTATTTATTAAATTAATAATTTTTAAACTCGTGAATCAAAATTAAAGTTTATAAATTTGTGAATAATTTACTGCAAGAATTTTGAAAATTGATCAAGAATATTTTAAGTTTTAGCAATTTAAAAAGACCCCTCTTTTTTTCAAAAAATTTAAATTTTAAAAAAACTTTTGGAAAAAGTTTGTGTTGTGATTTAGCTTATTAGTTAAATGGGTAATCAGTACAAAAAACTCAAAATTCTAAATTAATTAATAAAAAAATATTTTCAATGTGTCCCGGACCCCCTTAAATACATAAGGCGCATAACATATTTTATTTGGTTCTTCTGGTTTATCAAAAAATTCCTTCTAATTGCAAGCTGAACAGTTCTACTGGCGTTTTGAGGATCATAATGAAAAATTAAGTGACAAATATATGTAGATGTGACAAATATATTCTCAAAAAAGTATCTTGAGTTATTTGGGGGATCAGAGTCTATCATTTCGTTCTATAAATTTCAAGCGTATATTATTTTAGTTAAAAGACAATAGCAATATAAAAAATATGGACTAAAATAAGTGAAAGAAAATTAGAAGAGACTTATTAGAGTTAGAAGTTTCAAACAGACTTGAAACCAGGAGGGCATAATAAAGTTTTATTTGACAACCCGTTACGAGTGAGCAACCTTTTAGCAAGGATATAGAATAGAGAGTATCCTAACAATAATAGCTAAACTAAAACCTGAACGCTTAACTTATCTTTCTTTACCAAAGCTTTTCCAAACATTCGAATGCATAAGTATGATAATCCATTTTCCCCTTCACTTGAGAAAATTTTCATAACTAGGATGATAAAAAAAAGCTAATTACAAAAGCACTGCAAATATTATCCTGAGTAAATAAAGTATTTCTTAGAACTCAAAGGCCCGTTAAATTCAACAAGACTCGGATATGCAATTTTTAGAAGGAAACCAATTACCATCAAGCTTTGCATCGATTTCATTCAGAACTAAACAGCTAAAATTAATGTCGTTGAGGAAAGTATGCAGTAAAATAGCTTCGATAGAGAACATTAATTTTACATCTAAATAAACTAAGTTAATTGGTTTTCAGAACATGCAGTTTTCGGCATCTTTTGCGGGATGAGATTCGAATGTATTTTTAAATGCAAATATGTTTTCCGAGCAAAAAATTTAAATATGTAACGAAATCAAAATGTTATTTATTGCTCAACCAAGCCGAAAATGTGTATAGTCAAAAATATTTCCTAAATCCAGTCTAATCTATAACAGGTGTTGATAAATTAAAAATTGTTAACATGTTTAAGGACCCCGATGAATTTGACTTCACTCTTTCGTAGGTGATAAAACGAATATCGATCAACTTGGGATAATAAAGCTCATATATACACTGCTGTTTGTGAAACATGCAACACCGTGAAGGAATGATGATCCTAATTTTAAACTTATAGGATCTGAAGAGAGTAGGGTATGAAATGCAATTTATTAGAATTGAAGTGATTGCATATGCCTAGATTCCAGCTGTGAACTGTCATGATAGGAGTATACATATAGTGCTGTTTATAAGAACAACGCAAGAAGTGTAATGCGAATTTTAATACCGAGACATTTCTTTTTGTGGGACGTAACGCCACTATAGTGTTGCGTGTGTGGAAGCAGTGGACTGAAGATAACCGGACACACCAGAAATCCGGCAGTGGACCACGAAATATGACGGCCCCACGGGGTGACAAACATCTCGTTTGCATGGCAGTGACGGACCGTTCAGCTGTATCACAACTGTTGGCACAATGGTGTGACATTGTCTGCATTAGCATTGCAACAGGTGTGACATTGTCTGCATCCACTATTCAACGAAGTCTGCTTCACAGGGGACTGGTTGCATGCATTCATTTGCTAAGACTTCCCTTGACCTTGAACCATCAATATCTCAGGCTAAAATGGGCACGTAAACACAAACAATGCGTGTTGACTGAATACATTTTCGGATGAGTCCCGATTCAACTTGGGCTTCCATGATGAACGCATACTCATTAGAAGATACCGTGGAGAGCCCAATCTTCCAGCAGGCATTGTAGAGCGTCATAGTGGCCGAATGCAAAGCTTGATGGTGTGGGTGGTATTGAGAGAGTACCATGCGCGATCAAGGCTACTATCAGGAGAAATTGTAACGGCAGAGGTCAACCTTTCCTTTAGAGCACTGCTGACTTTATACTCCACAATACAATGTCCGATCACGTAATGCCAGGAATGTTAAAGCCTTCTTCTCAGCACTGCATATATCACTTCTTCTTGGCCTGCACGTCCGCCATATAGTATATCGCCTATTGAAAATGTCTGGAATGTGGTCACTCAGCAATTAGTCCGTCAGTACCAATGGACTGGAATTCGCATACGAGCAAGCCTGGCAAGCAATTCCACAGGAATACATCCAAAACCTCTTTGCTACGATGCCACGACGTATAGCAGCTTGTACAAGTTTCACAACATACTTGTGTTTTCAGAATGTGATTGTTGTATTTTCTGAAAATTTAATCATTTATGTGTAGTAATATCAGTAATAAAATTCATCCAAATCATAGGATTTTTTATTGTGTTGCAATTTTTCACAAACAGTAGCATATATTCTAGAAATGTTGTTTTATATACTCGTACATAAATTACATTGCATGTAAAAATCATAAACTACTATAAATTGTTTATAATGTAGAGGAGCTTCTATCTCTGATCTATCAAAAGAAAAACTCCTATCGTGTTGTTTTTTCGCTCTCTCTCTCTCTCTCTCTCTACATTAATAATTATACTACTATTCGTACTAAAATGTATCACGAAAGTTACAAGCCATGCATTTTCTGTCAGCGTGTTTTTCCTTGCCCAAAATAAATATTCTTGGGACGTGAACCACTTTAAGGCTGAATCGTCGAGTTTTCTTATATCGGCCGATCTTAATCTTTCACCTGATAATTCCGATGAGATAAGACGAGACATTCTGCTTCAACGAGTCATCAGTGCGGTCAACTGAAATAATGTCGCTCTTTTTTATGTTGTTCTCGAAAAGAAGAGATTAATGCTATTATTATTTATTGAAAAAATAAACTGCGTCTCAAACAATTCCGACAAGGGATGTTATTCCTTAAACAAGAGTTAAGTGGTAGCCCTGGAAATAAAAAATAGCAATCGGACAAAACTTTCATCTAATGGACAGTTGAAAATAAAGTACCCATTCGTTGTTCTCCTAAACTGCTATTTAAAAAAAATCTGATGTTTTCCATTTATCTTTTGTTCCGAGTGAATAAAGATCAATTTATGGTTTGTTGGTGAAATAAATTTGAGCAAGAACCTAGAGAATAATATTTCTATAAAATCCTCCGTTTACAATAAATACATTTAATAATAATCTAAAACTTTCTGTAGAAAATTTTTTTTAACTAAACTTTTTTCTATTTTCGACTTCATTTCTTTATACTCAATCATATATAACGTCCTATAGACAGTGAAAGATTAATAATTTGGGGGCCCAAAATAGAATAAATAACTGAAATATTAAGATGATTTTTGTACAAGCCCTTTAACTTGATGGATGAACGTAATTCAAAGTATATAACGATGATAAATTTCATTATTCAGCATACCTTCAGTGCCTGAATATCATATACGATGCATAATATATAAGCAAATACAAGACCATCTCTAACAACTATTTACTGTTCATTTAAAGATATTTTCTCAACAAAGCAGGCTTTAAAACTACTATATACAAGTTCTTTCAGAAATCTTATCCTACACAGATAGGTAAACATTAGTCATTTCTCGTTTACTTCATGTAAATAATCATCTTCCTTTACAAGGGATTCTGCGATGCAAAATTTTCTACGTTGTCCACCTAAAGGAAGTAGCTTTTGTCTCCCCCATTCTTCATTTCATTAAAATCATCATCAGGTGCCGAAATGTATGAATTAGCATAAGTGAAGCTTTGGCATATATTTGATCCAGCAGCTTCCTCTCTAGCTTTCGCATTAAAATTGATTCACTTTGAATTAATGTAAAAATTATACATATCGGATGGCTAAAACGTTTGAACTATGCATGGGTAAGTAGATAAGTCTTTAATTCACGTCGATTCTACAATAAAGAAGCATACTTGGGATTGAGTCGATATACTTATGGCTCCATCAGACAATAGACGCAATCAAAGATTTTTCCCCTGGCATTTATTTTCTTTAAAACGAAACTTGTGGGAAAGAATTTCGGGGAAAGTTAGAAAGAAGCAGATGGCTTAAACCATGGTATTGGATACTTCTAGGTATTTGCATTTTCTCTACACAAAATTGTGTATGCCTATGCTCCATTAAAAAAAAATCATTATCATTTTTTATGCTTAAAGGGACTTTTCATCTGGTTTGTTTCAAGCAGAACGTGCACGAAGAAAAGCGTTATTCATCAAGCTGGAACCTAGATAAAGTTACGAAATTGAATTTAACACTCACTACACCTTCTTGTTATTTTTGTGTACTAATATATGAAAATAAATAATATGGGACATTTGAAGATTCATGCTTAGTGACTAACATTAACATCGAATGAAAATAGTTATAGAAGTTGAACTGAAAATATCTATTTTTTTGACATAATGTTTTGATTTCTTGTGTGAAAGCGCCCGTATCAGTAAAATAGAGGGCAATAGAAAAATATTTAAATTTTCAAGGATTCAAGTTTTCATGTAATTTATTGTTTTTCTGCTTGCAAAAAACCTGCAATTGCAACGCAATCCCATTTGGTTCGCTTCGCAAACCAACACTCATTTCGCAAGCTTCTTTCCGGGACATGACGTCACAACTAGTTTTACCCCAAGGCCAGCTAGAAGGATCTAACGTTTCATCTCCGCAATGAAAAATTTGTCGCGAAATTTTACGCACTGCTGAAGACTGAAAATTTGTATGGTTTGCTCACTCGCACGGTAGAAAATTCATTTTTTTGAATGCATATTTAAAAAAATTCTCCACCTTTTTCCCTGAACAATTTTGAATAAACCATGTTAATTTCGTAATTTTCTGATCCGTACTTTCTCGGGAAACCGTCTGAGAAAACGAGCGAAGAAAAGAAAGTTGAGCCTTTTGGACTTTCCCGGGCCATGACGTCACAACGAGTTTCCACTGACAAATAAAAAAAAATCGTTGTTATGGTAATTCTTACTACTATAAATTTTATGTCTGGCACACCCGTTAGTTAGAAATGTAACCTTTCATTTCAGTGAAGAAAAATGTTATTAACCAATTTCAAAAATAATTGTATCATAAGAAAGAGTACATTCTAATGTTTCTCGTGGTGTTTTCAAACATAAAAACTAATAGTAATAAGCTATAGATATAATAGTTTTAACAAAAAAGTAATAAAACTGTGACGATTTTTCCCAAATTTCAAAAAAATATATTATCCGGAACCAAATTGAAATTTCTAAAAAAACTCGGCGGGGTGCAAAAATGTAGTCTGAAATTTTGTACGTGTTTTGCTCACTTGGTTTAGAAATTTCGTTTTTTTTTTTACACTTAATGCAAACCCTAAACTAATAGCCGCATCGGAAAAAAATCAACTCCATATTGTTCCCTGTACAATTTTGAGTAAACCATGTTAATTTCGTAATTTTCTAATCAGTACTTTATCGGGAAACCGTCTAAGAATCGAGCAAAAAAAAAAAAAAATTTCAATACTGCGGTGGCGAAGGTAACTTTATTTTAATACTAGGGGCTCCGCCCCTGCTCGACAACTCGCGATGATTGCTACAAAATCCCATTTAATCATCTCAGATAATCTATATAAATAAGAATGGAGTGTTTGTTTGTACATTGAATCTTTTCGAAACATTTCATTATAAAACAACTGAGTAAGTATACTTAAATCAACCATAATTTGGTAGTAATGGAAAAACTGGAATGCATATTAAAAATTACGATTACTTGGATTGCTTTAACAGTACTGCTGGAAAACCATTTTTTTTTAAATTTTTTGTATGGAATTTTAGCTCTGATACTTCATTTATTTCGAGTCTTATTTTTCTTTGCGCAATGTAAACGATTTCAGAATATCTGGGACAAACGATAGTTTTTAACGAACGGGAAAGAAACGGAAACTCGTGTTGGTAGATCGCGCGTGGAGTGATATTTTCTGTTTCTTTCGCTCTGAATTAATTTCTTATTTCTAAATTGTGGTTTCCATGTAACACACTAGCCACTTCGTGGATAGCCTGGCGTTGCCCGTGCCAGTTGCTTTTGTGGGTTTATTGGTTTGCTTCGCAAACCAAATAGGAATTCAGCGTGACGTCACAATCTCTTGCGAAAAAATATATATTTTACTGAAAAATTATTTATTAAAAAAAATTAAATGTATAAGGTATCCATCTGGTGTATAATATATTTAAATTCCATTAAACTAATTTTAAAACGTTCTAGATTGAATTTTAAAATTCAGACTTCACGCAAAACATTCGGACAACCTGTGTGCCCAAGTCCCATTATTGTAAGTGCCATAGATTCGTCGGGAACTTGCACATACCGGACAAACAAACAAACACTTCCTTTTGTAATAGTAGATATAACAGTCCTTTTGATTCCATATAACACGGTACGCATTATCAAATATATATGACTTCTGAGTTTTGGTCAACACGGTTTCTAAAAATCACGTAGTATTCTATAACACTATTCCCATATAGCACAGTACGCAATATCAAAATTTGTGTGACTTGTAAGTTTCGTATAACACGGATTCTCTATAGCACTGCAACAATCCACCGTGCTATACGAGTGTTACCTGTATAAAGAATGAAAGTTTCTTTCATGGCTGATTGGATTTTCTGACGCGAGCTAATTTTGGCCAAGCTGCGCCAAACACTAGACAGACAACGTCGAGCAAAGTAAACGCAAACAAGGGAAACTTTTACTGACGCATAAGAGAGAAATACACTCGGAGTAAGTTGCAGAAATCGTACATACGCCACCTAAAACTCGTCGATAGCTAGCGCAGAGGACAACCCCACTAAGCTACGACGACTCCTCACTTTCGAGATACACACCCACTCTAGCAGTTTCTAATGAAAATTACCGACAGAGTTTGGTCGGTGGTAAAAGCGAGGGAATTGCTTAATTCACAAATGCTGAAAACTCGAGATATTTGAGTCTAGGACGGGAAATAAACACACTGTTACTTATAAAAGTTCTGGAGAGTTTGGACTCAGGAGGTTTTAAAAATAGTCCAAACGAAGAAAATATCTACGATAACTATAGATGTTGAAAAGCCTATAATAAACCACCGTCTCATGTCGCTTGAGTATTGGACGGAAGATTGATAGCATTATATTTAAAGTGAAAAATTTATATTTTTACACTATCACTTTTCAATTTTTGGATTTTTTTTTCGCGTTTGTTCGCTCTAAGTCACAAATTCAGGCAATGTGGTAGACAAATCACCTTGCATTAGACGTCTAGACGAGCAATATACACCTAACTGTGTATGTGTATATATATATATATATATATATATATATATATATATATATATATATATATATATATATATATATATATATATATATATATATATATATATATATATATATATATATATATATATATATATATATATATATATATAGTTTTGAATAACTAAATCACTCTATGCAGGTCATGCTAAGGATATTATAAACTGCTACTGGAGACATATTATCTAGGTAGAGGGGAATCAATGAAAATATACAGATCTCTTGACGATATTTTAACTATAACTTAAAGACTGCTCTCAAACCTTTTCGTATATACCTTTATGTAAAGGCTTTTAGCGCATAGTACTAAAATGCAATGCCTATCATCAAAAGGTAAAGAAAGTGTTAAAGTGAGTTACATTCTCGTTATAAGTAATACTCGTTTGTAATGTTTAAAAAGAGTGACAGTTTATGTTACCTTCGAGTACTTTGAAACAAAAATTTCGTTACTGATGACATTAAATCTCGACAGGAAAAAACTTTTAGAAACTACGAAACTGGCAAGTAAAAAGAAACCTACTCTCTAGGAAAGCTAAAAGGAATAAAGTGTCATCAGAATTGAGCGTCAAAAGGAAAGCATAGTAAAAGAATCCAAACGTTGCAGTAAGAAAATCTGTCAATCGCACCGTGTTTCTATTTTATGAATAACGGAGCTCTTAAAAAAGGAAAGTAAATAAAATTCGGAGAGACATGAAAGATTTTTACTAGAAATAGAAATAAAAAGTGATCAAGCTTATGTTTTTGAAATATGTACATCTAATTTTTTAACAACGCTAAGCCTTGAGAAGTATTTATTTTGTCTTCTAAAATATCCAAATTTTCTTTTCGAAATGCTCTATATAATCACAAGACAAATCAATACAAATAAGTAAATTCTCGAATTGAAATTTCTGAAAACCTTCATAATAACTCTTAAGTAATGGGGTCTCTTGTGATATGCTAAATCTTAAACATGTACGTTTAATTTTGAAGAAAATATTTTTGAAAAAAGATTAAAAATAAATGATAAAAGTGATACAAAATAAAAGCTAATAAATATAAAGATGAATAAAACGTTAATGTACCAAAATACATTCTAGAATATTAAAATAGTGTTTTGCAGACGCAGCAAAAATAGTAACAGTTAAATAAATATAC
Source organism: Metellina segmentata (assembly GCA_947359465.1). Classification (NCBI taxonomy): domain Eukaryota; kingdom Metazoa; phylum Arthropoda; class Arachnida; order Araneae; family Tetragnathidae; genus Metellina; species Metellina segmentata. The sequence continues at coordinate 63,123,388 of OX375884.1, forward strand.
AAAATAACCGTTAGTAAAAAGGGAATATTTATTCTGTCCTGCAAAGGGGAACGCAAATGATAATTCGATCAAATCTATATTCGGAATATGTGTGTATACCGATGTTTTTAATTCTTCTAATAAATCTATTTTAATCGTCCCTTTTTATTTCATCCCACGTTACCGTTACTTTAGGATACTTTAAATACGGCTGTCTCATCACTTCTTTTTCGCTTTGAGTTCTCCCACACCGTAGCTAAATAAGGCAATTATCCTCCTCTCAAAATTCGCCACCTCGACATTTCTATCCTCATGCGAGTCGAGATATTATCCGACTCTTTTTAACCAATTTTCCCAAGCCCTTTTTCAATTATATAAGCCTTTCAGAATAAAAATGGCTCTCCTCTCAGAGAAACTCACTTTTATTCTACAGATATATACTAGATATAGATGTAGATACGGAGCTCAATTACACGACGGTAATCACGGAGATAACCATAATTATTAGATTTATTGCCCCAGTACAGACACCCGTTCGGTACTTTTTGCCTGGACACTGCAAACTCCTACCAAAATACAATAGGTGCCTTTAATTTCGGCTTCGTTGGAAATGGAAAGAGTACAAAATGTATGCTAGTATTTCCTAATTAGCAAAATAGGTCTTACCGATTATTACATTTATTGCCCCAATTAAGAAACACGTACGATGATTTTTGCTTGGACACTGCAAACACCTATCAAAATACAATAAACTAGGGGTAAAATACAATAAACCCTGCTCGCTAACGCTCGCCAACCCCCGGAGGATTGCTTTGCAATCCTCATTGGTTCGCTGGGCGAACCTATGCTCGCTTCGCTCGCATCAATGAAGACATGTGTCCTAGCAGAAGGGATTGTTTACAAAATATGATATTCCAAAAATTATTTTTCAAATCTAAATTTGCTGTAGAACAGAAAAGATGTGTACAATACCTGTGGAATCCAAATTCAAATGAAAACTTTGAGCAAATTTTGACTCGAAATGTGAGCGCTGCTTTGGAAATTGAATACCCAGCATGTTGTTTGTGTGTACATTTGCCCAGAACTAGAGCTACCCACACTTTTTCATTGAGTTTGTTGTCCAAAGTTGTAGTGCAAGCGTCTTGTTGAACTATAATTGTTAGCACTGAAAAGGACCGTTTTTAAATGGCCCTGAAAAGATCCTCCGCTTTCTTTGATTTCTGTTAAAAACTGCAACAGCTCGACTAAAATGAATTTTTTTTCAATAAAATTTCATCCAATAAAGTTATAAATTCAATTGAGGTGCGAGGCTTCGTGGTAAACATACGATCGTACAATGTTGCCAAAACGTGATAACAAGTAACATCTTTTTTGCGTGCCACGTAAGAGAATCTATATAAATAAGAATTGAGTGTTTGTTTGTACATTCAATATTTTCGACCCATTTCAAGTTTTCTATCCGTTTTGGACCCTTCTGATGCCGAATCCGCCTTTTTCTCGTTTGGTGTCTGTCTGTCTGTCTGTCTGTCTGTCTGTCTGTCTGTCTGTCTGTCTGTCTGTCTGTCTGTCTGTCTGTCTGTCTGTCTGTCTGTCTGTCTGTATGTATGTATGTATGTTGTGCCCTATACACGTCCACGCGGTTTAAGATATTTTCATGAAAATTTGCATACAGTGAGTACTTATCTTCATTTAGTGAGTAGTATTGGTTGCGAAAGTCTGTCTGTCCCTCTTTCTGTTCTATGCTCGATTTTGTGTTTGTGTGTTTGTGTAGACATCACATGAATTGTATTCCAGATATTTGATTGCATTGTATTTTATTTTATACATTATCTATTAGTTTAGTGAACGCAATATTAAACATTTCTTTATTGTTATATTTAGTTGAGTTTCATGCTAAAACACCTGAGTAAGTATACTTAAATCAACCATAATTTGGTAGTTTTGGAAAAATTGGAATGTCTATTGAATATTACGATTACTTCGATTGCTTTACCAGTACTGCTGAAAAAGAAATTATTCTTCAAAAAATTATTTTTTTTTTATGGAATTTCTTCTCTGATACTTCATTTATTTCGAGTCTTATTTTTATTCTTTGCGCAATGAAAACGATTTCCGAATATTTGGAACAGACGATATTTTTCAATGAAACGAGAATGAACAAGATAGCGCGAGCAGTGATATTTTTTCTGGTTCTTTCGCTCTGAATTAATTTGACATTTCTAAATTTTGTACACTTTTAGTTGTAAGTTGTGGCAACTGTGCGAGATCAAGAGATAAAATTGAATCACAAATTAATATCTTTAGAACAATTTTTTGCGACTTCTTTTTTTTTGTTTTACTTCGCTGTTTCCAGTTTTAAATATTTATTATTTTAATAAATATGTTTCCCTTCTCATCACACGCAACAGCACCACAAAGTAATAGACTTAAAAATGTTAGGTAAGTCAGTATAAATTTTCAGTAAATTTTAAGTGTAGTTATGCCATTATTGAAAGAATAATGCCGTTATTTAAAGAATAATGCCGTTATTGAAAGAATAATAATGTTTATTAATCCAAACTGGAACTTTTTCCAACATTAAAAAATTCGTTGTAATAATGACAGGAGAAGATTGCAAAAATTCACAATGTCGCATACCGGAGGCAAGAGTGCTACAAGTAAAAAAATAATGTTTTGTTGACTATGAGTGCGAGAGCACTCGCCGTAAATCGTAATTTTAATTAATTGAGTTGAACATGAAAAGAACTTAAGAAAGGGAATTCCAAATCTCCCTCAAAATCGTCTTTTATAGTAGTAACCTTAGTATCACCTTTCGTCATTTTGTAGCTTTGTCATACAGCAATTGTGCGATGTATGTGAAATGTATTACATGAATGGATATGCATGTGTAGGATTTGTGTCCAAAGTAAGTTGTAGAAAATATAAAGATGGCGAAAGATGTTAAAATAAATTTTTATTCTACAAAAAACGTAAGTCATTATATATTTTGATTATCTTTTCAATCTAGAGTAAACCAATTCAAACCGAGTAAGGTCGGGTATTTTGCTAGTTATATATATAGATAGATGCGTTTAATTTCGACTTCGAGAAGTACAAAATGTATGCTATTATTTTATAATAAACAAAATGCCTGTTCGGAGCTTAACCCTTCAAGTGGTTTCGAAGAGACAGCTCGTCCATCAAGTTCTCACCAATGTTGCCAATGATGAGATATATAGTCATCAAGATATTGCCGATTGTCTCGTTAAGACAACCAACAGGAGGGTTAACATGACAATATTACGGAATTTAAAAATACAGAAAGAGAGAAACATCAGTACACTTTTATTTTTCTTCGTAGCTTGCATTTTGTTTTAATTACCTTTAATACTTAAAGTTGCATAATTGCCCACGCAATAAAAACATCGCCCTTTTCAAATCTCCTTAGCAGAAACGGTGTAACTGTTGTGAAACTAAACGTACTCTCTGATACATTATTTATGCAGAGTATTTTATTTGTTAAATAGTTATCTACAATATTTTTCAATTTACTATACAGAAATATATAATATTATTATGTCTATGGTGTGATTCGACTACGTTACATTTTTGTGACTCTGCATGTTTTAACCTAGGTACTGTTTTCACACCCTTAACCCTTCTGGTTGTTGTCACGACGAGATATCTCGTCATTAGAAAAAATTACCAAATCTTGATGGACGAGATATCTCGTTATTGGGGAAAAACTTACCAGATCTTGATCTCGTCGAAAAATCAACAATATCTCAATGACGAGATATCTCGCATCAAGACTGCGATGACGAGATATCTATCATCAAGACTGTGATGACAAGATATCTCGTCATTAAGGAAAATAGTCAGATCTTGATGTACGAGATATTTCGTTGAAATCACTTGGGGGAGGGTAAATGTATGCACAAGACACTTTTAATTATTCAATTAAATATTAAAGTATTTGGTTAGTTTAAAAGGTATAAGACACCATTTTCTGCATTTATTTATGCTTTCAGGTTTAGTTCCATCACTTTTCTAATGAAAATATTGTTTTAAATCACCCTATATATGTGACAATAGATATCTTTTTAGAAAACATTCTTTCACTAAGAGAAAATTAGCAGTTTCATAAAAAGTGTCAAGTCTGTTTACCTTTACATCCTAAATGCAAATTTAATTGAGTAAATGTGAATATAATAACCTTTAATTTGAGAAAAATATACACGGGCAGAAATCTCGTAATAATAAACCTCTTGGGAAAATTATCTTCATTTCAGCTCACTGAGAATATTTCTAGATCTAAAACGGATCATTCAAGGAGTGTTGTGTGTGTGTGCTTGCGTTTGAGCACTGTGAAATTAAAATTATAACAATTGGTTTTTTGAAAGAGCATTTGTACAATATTTTTAAAATGGTTTCACCACATTAGCTAGTTTATAAATTTCTCTGATATTTTTTAACGTTTCGTGTTTTAAGGGATCATTTGTGTTACAATCACTTTATAATTGAATGCATTATACCGGTAAAGGGAAAAAAATAATTTTTAAGCTTCAAATCATAAATACATTTTAATATGTACCTACCTCTTCAGTTTCAATTGCATTTGTGAATATACAGTTTTGTATTCAACACCCAGTATTTCGTTTTAATGCAATACTTCAGTCTTTAACTTTCTTTTTTATTTCAATGCAGATGACAAAATTCCAAGAAAATAAAAAGGATAACATTTTTTTAAGTTTGGATTTATTTTATGTTTTATGATAAAAGACTCAAAATGTCTCTGAAGTACGTTTAGTAAAATGAGTGTAATGTACATAAACATTATTAAGTTTGCAAACAATTGATAATATCTATATTTTTGAAAATGGTTGGTATTTTTTTATTTGAAGATACATGTTTTATCAATTTATCTGAAGTTTACGAATTTAATGGATATTATACAACTTAGTGACTATTTTGAATAACTTCAAAGCTGTTTTGCATGCGTGCAATGCAAAATCTACCATTTTGCTGTATAAATGAAAAAGTAAACCGTCCTGAAAAGTTTAAAGTTCTGTAACTACAAGTATGATTATACAAAACGTATTTAAAAACTGGATGACTAAATTAGCTTTTGTTATGCGTCTGAATTAACCTACATTACAAAAAAAAAAAGTTATAAGTTCAAAAAATTCACATTTTCACAAAATATGGCATCTAATTTTGTACGTTTAATGCTTTAAACTATTGTAAATTTGAAAACCCAAATGAAAGTTTTATTTTGCATATCGTATAGCTAAAGATAATCATATCAATTATTATTTTCTTTTTTAAAAATAATGAATGGATAACATGAATACAGAGTAACACAAAAACTTTTAGGAACATAATCCCCAAAATTAAAGGCAGTAATACTTTTTTATAACATCGTCTCAACGTCATTTTTACTTTGTTTCAAACAAAAGTTTGAAGGAACTGTCTTGTAGGATTAAAGGCTAAATTCTAATTTTCTCATACCATGTTTGATTAAGTACATACAGTAATCAAAAATAGATATATTTTTGTACATACAATTTTTGTAACTTATCTTGGACAACGAATAATGTAAATGCATTATTAATGAACCAGCCAAATCAAAAAATAATTAAATTCTATAAAATTTGTATAAATTTTTGAAGTAAATAGTTTATTGTAAGCTACAAAAATGGGCTAAAATTAATTCATTAATCAAATACAAAAGCTTGCAATTATATACAGTCTAAGACAAAAAAAATTGCACCTAGAAAGAATTATCAGAATTCAATGAAATTTACAAGACTGCTAAAGTGCTTATGAATAAATGATTAAAATTTGAGACTTTAATATGCAAACATTATTGAGAAAATTCAAAAAAGTGGTGTCATTCAGTATGGCGTATGACCGCCATTATTCTTTATGCAGCATGCCAAGCGCATTGGTAGTCGTCATATAGGCTCTTTATGAAGTCCTGCGACAGTCCATCCCATGTTGCTAGAACCCTGTTCCAGCAGCTTACGCTGTACGGGTGGAGTGTTGACATCTCGTCCAATGGCATACAAGTCCGGTGAATATGCCGGCCATGGTAAGATAGCGATAAGTCATAGACATGCTCTAGAAACAGCAGCAATTACCTTGTTGAAATTGTTGTTATCTTGTTGACCTGGTAGTTCAGGAATTGGAGTGTACTGGCTGTAAAATTTCTTGTACATAACGCTGGCCTGTCAAAGAGGCAGTAACGAATATCAAAGGTGATTTGGCATCATATGCAATTGCACCCCATACCATGACACCAGCTCTTCTGGACGTGTGGTGCCGCTCAACAAATCGTGAATCTTGGCGCTGATCACGTTGCCTCCACACACGGATTCGATTGTCATCTCCACCCAAATAGAAGCGGGATTCGTCAGTGAAGACCACTCGATGCCATTCGACGCCTCATGTCCGTCTGACACGACACCATTCCAGTCTTTGATAGTGATACAATGCTGTTAAAGGCAGTCGTCGTAACGGTCTACACGAGTTTAGTCCCACATCGTGAAGCCGTCAACAAATGGACTGGTTAAAGTTACAGTGGTGTAAGTCACTTTTTCAACAACAAAAAATGTCTTTAACACAGAAACACTGTCTAGATACGTCAATCTTTCAATAGAAAACGTCACGTAAGCTGGAGCTTCATTCAACTGCCAGCAGATGGCAGTGGAAGTTCTAGTGGTAAACGAAACTGTTTCGTTTACCATCAAAGTAGTGTAAGTCAGACTTAGACCACTGTGTTTGTAAACGCTTCCAGAATACCGACAGACTCTGCACATCTGCGTAGGATTTCTGTACAAAACAATGAATTCTGAAGAAAGTATGCAAGATCCATTAGACAGTCTCGAGATCAATGATGAATGTAAGCCCAAGTCAAAACTTTTTTTGACAATTCAAGCATTGATAATGCTCGAAGAAGAGCAGAATTCGGTGAAAGCTTTCTGAACGTGAAGTGTTATGGTGCGGTAGACTTTATTTAAAAATAATTTGCTCGGGTCAAATAGGAGCTTGATGCAGGTGACAGCCATAAACAGGTGAAAGCCACAAGCAGATGAAAGCCACATGCAGGTGAAAGCTAATTATTATTACAGCGACTGTGGGCAACAAGCAGTTCTACTCGCGGTCTGAGCAGGTTGTGTTATAAACAATGGTATACCAATATAATTAAATTTATTGGTATCATCAAATAGAATTACTTATGTTTTTTAAAGCTTTTTGTGTTCCTTTTCAATGACCCTTTTATGTTTTAGAATACCTTTTTATTGTCCATTTTACCAAAATAAAGTATGTATAATTTATTTTTTAACTTTGGCACTTTTATCAAGCTTTTAGATACACCTACTTAATTTTCTATTTTATAATGAATGAATATTTATTCAGTCTCTAACTTTTGTCCATTTGTAATAACAATTACAAATTTCTAATAAGAATAAAATACTTTTTTGCGGTTCTCAAAGCTCACTATATCCATTTTGCTGACAAATACAGGGGTGCAAGTCATTGACTTTGAAAACACACAGTGGTGTATGTCATTTTCGTCACCAGTAAAATTGTAACTATTGTAAATATTCAATTCAAAAAATTCAATTGAAGCTTCTATATTAAATTTGGATCCAGGTGACACCCCTATAATGATAACATAACACTATTTTTGTTCCTGAATTTACTACAATACCTTTTAGCGTTATGTTAATTTCTGGAAAACGAATAAAACGTGACTTGCACCACTGTAACTTTAACCAGTCCAAATGTTGAGAGAAGTTCCTACTTCCCGTTGGATGTCTGCAACAGTGGCTGTTGGATCAGTACGCGCATGTCTTACAACACGTCGATCCTCTCGCGGTCCGGTTTCTCTAGGCCTTCCTGAGACTGGTTGACGCTTGCATGTGCCTTGTTGTATCCACCGCTGCCAACAACGTGCAACAGTAACATCACTACGACCAATATGTTGCGTAAACCATCGATAAGACCACGATCTCGGAGGCCAATTACTTCAATTATTAATTACTAATTACATCAGACAAACTCTCCCAGTTGCTTAAATTGCTTGCGAATCTTTTTCAGAGGCATAACTCAATGAGAAACGATGTAATCAACACAACAGTATGAGTCGAAATGAATTTGATGCGCTGCTAAATGTCCTTTTATGCCCCGGTACGCAGCGTGTTTGAGAGCTCCCCTGCGCGTGGCGCATGCACAAACGATTCTGAAAATTTGATCATTTGCATCTCCAATGCAGATGTACCACTCTTCCCAAATTTCATTTATACCGGTCTACTCCTCCCAGGTGCAACTTTTTTTTATGTCTAGAGTGTATATTCAGACATTACTATAAAACCTACGTATTAATCACACAAGGCAGTGTATAGTCTTACTCTGAGGTAGCTCATAAAACACTATAAAAGGTACTTCAAAGAATGGTAGATAGATTATATAAATTTCACATCAAAATTCTAAATATAATAAAAAACTATCCAAAGCATCACTTTTTACAACTATCACAGCATTCAATGCAGATTTAGTTTTGACATACTACATACAGTAATAGTTAAGGTCTATAGTTTGTATTTTGTTACTTTACCATCTTCCAACAATCACCTTCATATTTCGCAAAAAAGAGGCTGTAACGTTACAGTAACGGCAATAATAAAACACCAAAATATGACGAAATTAATTTATGCAATACTTCTTATTGATGAAAATATTTTAATAAGAAACATAATATAATTGAGTGGGTTACAAAAACAAACAAAAAAGTCTTACAAAAACAAACAAAAAAAGTCTTGCAAAAACATTCACTTTTCTTGTCTCAAAATTAATTTAATCTCCTATAAAAGGAGGGGAGTGTTAAGTTCTGGAACGTAAATAAATTCCTTATCTTATATTCTAAACAGTTTTGCTTTAAAATTCTTTTTAAAGAAATTATTTTCTTTGCCCTTTTTGTTGCAAAATGTTTCTGAAATTTATATGATATACAATCCTCCAAAATGAAATTTAATCTGGAACAAATTCAAAACATAATAATGATAAATGGGTGAAATCCACCATATCTTATGCCATCTTTCAATAAGGATTTACATAGTCATAAATTCTGTGGATAATAACAGTTTCCATACTTTTATTTAAATGTTCCAAAACATTCTTCCCGAATAAAATTATATTAATAACGAATGAATTACTCAATTGCTATATTTGGAAGAAAAAGTATGGTATTATGTTTCGAAAATCCATTAAAGCTTCCTCGTTTAAAAAGCAGCCAAAATACATACAAAATAGTAAGAACTTTTTAATCTTAAAAAAAAAACACTAAATTAAACACTATCATTACTTTATATTTAAAGCTATTAACTGTCATGAAGTATTTTAAAATCCATTAGTTTTCGAAAGGCTAACAGATTAATCTCACGACACAAGAGAGGAAGTTCTACTTTAAATTAATATATAAAATTTTTATTAGTTTTAGAAGAGACGAGGGTCTTTTATATTGATGTTCAGTTCGAAGCTTAATATTCTAAACGTAATTGAAGAAGCAATGTTCGTATTATAAATATAAAAGTAAAGTAATGACAATTTAAATTAAAAAATAAGGTATTATTTGAATGTTTCCTCAAGTCAAAATAATTTATATGTTGGCCGAAACGTTTTCAAACTTTTTGCTAATGGAATAGTTTTTTTTGGATGGTAGTATTGTAACATTTGTATTTTGAGCTGATTTCAAATCAATTAAAAAGTGAAAATGCGTAATTCAGGTGTTTGAATTTATTTTAATAGTAGGGGATACACACTACTGTGTAATTGAAATTAGTTTGTTTAACGATTTATGAAAGTATGATTTGTTGTATATATTTGTACTAAGTTTTAAAATTTATAGCATTTCCATTTTTATATAAATATTATTTCGTTTCTTTTTATGGTCTAAAATTGTGTTGTCGTAGTCAAATTTAAAATTTTTCTCCTTATAAGACTGAGTAGTTGTATCACGCATATTAAATCACCCTTAAATAACTTTCTTTGAAATATAATTCTGCATTCTTACAGAAACAGTTATACAGAATCTCCCACCCTTAAAAATACTGATTTATTTTAACATCCAATTCTTTTCACAAAACGCAACGTTTCATTGTTCATATTCACGTAAATCATCATTAATTAAAATACAGAAAAAAAACAGACTAGACGTTATTTTAAAAGCATTAGGAGTAAATTCATCATTCTGGAACAATTTCAAATGGATACATAATATGCCTTTTACAATTAACTAATATTTCGTGAAATTCTAAATAAATGCAATCAATTTCCAACTGGTTCATTCTGTCTGAACAAAGTTCATTTTAGTTCTTGAAAAGATCGATGTTAATCCTGCAGTATACTATAGGACTGTGTGTTTCACCCAGCGATAAAGTTAAGCCATCAGATCAATATTTTAATAATCGGAGCCTCAATTGTTAACAATTGCTCTATTCACCTTATCAAACGTGCAAAAAATTATAAATACAAATACAAATATTGACGACCAGCTACAGGCTCGAGCCCAACAAGGCTGGTCCTTTGTTTATGAATTCCCCAATTACCACTGACTATCCAATTGTATCTTAAATTCGTACACTCCCTTTGAATTAACTATATTTTCTGGCAACGCGTTCCAACTGTCTATTACCCTATTAAAGTAGTAGTTTTTCCTTAAATCCCGATTAAAATGTGTCTTATTCAATTTATACCCATGGCCATTTATATTGTTCTGTTATCCCTATTGAAATTTAAGCCCTCTGTGTCCCCTTGTTTTACAAACTTGAAAAGCTGAATCAAGTCCCCCCTCCTTCTTCTTCTTTCCAGTGTATACATGTTTAGCTTACTTAAACGTTCATTATAGTCGAAATTTGCTAGACCCTTTATTATTTTTGTAGCTCTGTGCTGAACCCTTTCAATTGATTCTATGTCCTTTCTCATATATGGAGCCCAGAATTGTACAGCATATTCTAGATGTGGTCTTACTAAACCCTTATATAATGGCAAGATTATATTCTTATCCCTTGAAGTTACAGTCTTTTTAATATACCCCAATAACCTATTAGCCTTTTTACCCGCAGCTGAACATTGGTGACCCATTTTAAAATCCCTGTGAATTATCACCCCAAGATCCTTGACTGTTTCTCCCTCCTTTACCCTTTAATGCCTTTTAATTAAATGCCTTTTCAGAAGTATAAGAAAACTATACAAAGATGTTCATAACGGTTATCAAATATTTTGTGACATTATTTAAGATTAATCACACGTCAAATTCAAATTTCTTTTATAAACAATGCTAATTTTAACAGAGCATTTTAGAAACTTTTCCAATACAATGTGGCATAATTTAGATTAAGGTTTCAATTTTCAGAAATCAGAGGATGAAATCTTATTATCTATGACTAAAACAAATGGATTTTACTCAAAAAAATATTTAAAATTCAGCCTCGTTAAAATAGACATACTTGAACTGAGTTGACCCTCCAGGTAGTTATCTGGATGAGTACCTCGTCATTAAAAGAAAACTGATCACATCTTGATATCCATCACTATCAAAAACTCTTATTACTTTTCATTCCAATGCCGCTTACAAGGCATCGAGAAAAATTTATGTTTTGCGAAGACAAAGATAAATAGTCTCATCTGAAAACCTAATCGCAAAATATAAACGGATTTCGTTTGAAGCGTAACAGCTGTGGTTTTATTCTATCGTTTGCTACTTTCTCTTATATATTTATAGCTTATTTCTTTCTCTCACATTGCATCTTCTAATATTACTTATTTAGTAAATAACTCATTTAGTAAATAACTTATTTCGTAAATAACTTATTTTCACACCGACTAATGACAATTTTTGCTGCACCATACCAAATTGTTTTTCTAAAAAATTGACAAACGCGCAGCCCTAAAGGAAAGACGTTTAAATTCAAACTTTCCAGACATGCTTAACGTTCTTTCTAAAAGAGATTTCTCTCCCAAGAGCTTGTAACACAATGTTGTTTGCATTTAACACTTAAGCACAGTGTTTGCTCCATTTCTTATCAGAAACCAACCTTTTTATTCATATAAATACAATTGAGTACTTTTTATTCATCAAAGAAATCTGGTAACAAAACTTAAAAAATTCTTTTCAAACGTCTCGTGGAGAAAATTTAGTAACAAATCATTGTATTTAACCAAACCCGTATTGATGATAATTGAATCTGGAACCACAAAAAACATTTAAGTTTTTCTGTGTGTTAATTAAAATAGGCCAGAATGGAAACAGATAGATAACTTGTTACCTCGTAACTTTCCGAATACACATAATTCAAGAAAAACACTTACCGAAGAATTTTTTAAGTGCTTCTCAAGAATAGCAAAAACTATAATCATAAAAGAGTGTTAAAGTTTAAAATTTGCAGCAGATATTGAAAACAGTTCACTTTAATTTGATTTTTCATATTTTTGGAGGACCTCCGTGGATCTGAGAATATGACCACTACGCTAGCAACCTTCGAGTTGTAGGCGATGCATATTTGATTCCTGTCAGGTTCATTTTTCCCTGTGTGTATTTCTTTCTTGTCTCAGTAAAACTTCAATTGTGTGCGTTTATTACTTGATATTATTTTGTCTTGTGTCTGGAGCAGCAAGGTCAAATATGGCCCTTGCGTCATAAAACCCCAAAATCAACCAACTATATTTTTTATAAACGAACTTATAAATTACACAAGGACTATAGCTGGTATCTACTAGCAGAACTACTAAGCAGTTGACAGCATTAAAATCATTCCAACGACATAGATTGAGAAAATATTTAACTTGGTATATATATATATATATATATATATATATATATATATATATATATATATATATATATATATATATATATATATATATATATATATATATATATATATATATATATATATATATATATATATATATATATATATATATATATATATATATATATATATATATATATATATATATATATATATATATATATATATATATATATATATATATATATATATATATAATATAAATATAAAAATATGTATATATATATATATATATATATATATATATATATATATATATATATACAAAATTAAAAGCTTCCTTTAAACTTTTTTTTTTTTTTTTTAATTTAAATCAATTTTATGTATCCAATAATGACAGTATTTCGAATTCTGTTACTATCTCATCTGAAATACGTATTTACCCTAATTTATAAACAATCATTTATATCATATGCTATAAGTGCAAATGTTTGATTTTCATGCTTCAATTAATACTCATCAAACCGTAACAATTGATCGATGGCAGCAAAATTGCTATTATTTAAAAAAAAAAGAGCTTTTGACACTGTTGACAAAAGTAATTAAATTTAATCTAGGTATGTAAACGATAAAAACAATATAGATGCCCTCTCTCTCGCACGATTACACTAAATTTGTGTACCCCAATAAAAACTAGATAAGTGTTTTCACAGTTATGAACTTTACGATACTACAGATACTGTAATAATATATATAAGTTAACCCTTCTGATGGTTGTCTCGGCGAAGTATTTTGTCATTAAAAAAAACTCACCAGGCTTTTATGAACGAAATATCTCGTCATTAGAAGATATTGATACCGATTTATCTCGTCATTAGCGAAATTGGTCAGATATTGATAGACAAAATATTTTGTCATCAGAAAAATTGGTCAGATATTGATGGACAAAATATACTGTCATTATCAAAATTGATCAGATGTTGATGGGCGTCATAACCTTTTGGTGAATTATTTTTCTCAATTTGAGGCCATAGTTGAGTGTTAAAATATCCCCACCGCATTACATTTGAGATGGGGAGACTTGTTGCGCCAAATGAAAGTGTCTTTATATCATGCATGATGTATTAAGGAAGTCAGAGTTCGTTCAGTCAGATAGAATTTTTCGGTGTATTCAAGCGTAGGCAAGTCACGCGTTCTGTAAATCTCCACAATATTTTGGATTTGTAAGCTTTGTGTAGTTTAAAACCAAAAGTTCGATTGTTTAGTTAATTTCACTTCAGGAAATGCACGGTTAACGATTTTAACGTCAAGTTTATGAGAGTCTTGTACAATATGAATCATCTGTTCCTTTGTTGTATAGCAATGTATATTTTAAGCTGACATCTTGCAACATTCTCCAGAATTTTTTTCGTCATAAATGTATTTTAACGCCAAGGTTAGTAATTGATTTCTTTAATCGTGGATTATTTTGAAGAGTTTAAATTCTAGACTTTTTTTAAAGAAATAGACCAATTTCATAGTTTGCTCAAGAAATATTTTAAGGTAAGGTATGTTACTCTAACGATTTAAATGATTTTGATATAATTAAAACATATTTCTGAGGTTTCGCTTGCTGCTCTCTTGATAGATTTGCTTGTGGGGCATCAAACAATGTTGTTCTAACAATTTCGAAAGGAACATTTTTTAAATAGGGTTTGTGATTGATATACATTTCTTTTCTTCGAATGTTAAATTAATTAAGAGAGACCCAAACCCCAAATTTCGAAAAAAAATTTCAAAAAGTGTTTTTTGGTTTATTGGATAAAACGATGCATCAGATATTCAAGAACAAATGGACAAAATTTCAGAGTCGAAGAAATTTGCTACCAGCTGCTTTTTAACTTTTATTTGACCTTCCAACTACATAATCGACTGCCAACCAGAGGCTTCGTTTTCCATGAAAAGTTCCATTTATATAGTCAGCTAAACTGGTTATCTACCGACGATTATTCCAAGCATTTTAAATACCCTTAAGGTGCAAACTCCTGGTTTTTCTATCAATCGGCGAAAACTAAATGACAAAATCCAGGTCCTCATGTAAAACATGTGGTGATGCCATTGCAGGAAACACATTGAAAAAATAGCGCTAAATTTCGTCGCATGCGTATCACTACAAATAGGCTCGTTTACAGAAAAAAGTAGCTGTAGAAAAAGAATGTGTGGTTTATACAGTGGTGGTTTATTTTAAAATAGTACTCATCCAATAAAATATTTTTTTCAGTTCATTAAACAAGAAATGCATAATTTTTCAGTGATTTATCACAAATCACTCACTTGTCATCAGAGATAAAACTGGCTTTTATAAAATATATACGAGTTTACGGTAAAAACTCTAGTTTTGATAAAAGTCCCAATGTAATAGAAATTACTAAAAAAAAATAGTACTTGAAAAAAGTAAGTTGTTTTCGTTAACTTCTGTTGTATTTTGTACTTAAAATGCGATTATCTGAAAATCAGTTTTTTACAATTTTGTAAAGTACTATGGCTTATTTTGTAAAGTTCAAAGTACTAAGACTTTTTGATATATGCACTTAGAGTTAAACTGTTTACATTTTTTAAGTTTTGAATAACTGTTTAACAGACACAGGGAGAGCTTTTTTTTAAAATAGTTCAGAAAAATTTATAAAAATTAAAAAACATAAAAAATTGGAAATTTTTATAGAAATTTAAAGTATAATGAGTAAAATATTTTTTTATGAAAAAACGTACCGCTATATGGAACTCGTACCGCTGTATTTACCGTACAGCTATATGGAACTTCTAAATGTATCTCATTTGATAGACTTGTTTTAAAGTTTATCATAAAATTTAATACGATAAGCTGAACCGTATATTTCATTTTTAGTAATAGCTTCATTTTTAGTATACTTTGATAGTTATAAGTTCCCATATATAGACTGATAATTTAACAGCTGTGTGGTTTGGTATGTAGCTCTGCTATCATTTCCTGCTACTCGAGATTCAACAGCTGACTATATACAATAAAATATATTTTATTACCTTGAATGAACCTTAACTATTATACGTCTTGTTTGATTTAAAACATATTACAACCTTGAAAAATTGATTCAATCAGGAATCAATTTGAATCACTGTGAAAAAGCATAAAGAATGGTTCATTTTTTTCTATATTATCCTTTAATTTAACTATTTTAGAAAACAATCGTGTTGTTATATATAAAAACTCGGTAAAAATAAAAATCTTACATTTAATAAAATCCAATGCAAACTTTTGTCGTGTTCCTGGTTTTGAAAAGGTGAAATAAAATATGCAGTACACTATTGTTTTCAACGTAAGTTTAAAGGGAATGCATAATAGCATTAATATTTTTCTGAATTTAAAATTGTTTCTATAGTTGAAAAACAACTATGGTTTAAAATTAAAACCCCCTTTCAAAATAAGTATTATTTCGATAAGATTTTTTTTAATGGAGAAAAAGAAGTACACTCAAACCTGTTTCTGTGCGATGGATAGGGAAACATACGCATATACATAGAAAACGCATAAAAAATCTTCCAAAATTTCACGAGTAGCTATAAAAAAACATTTTTCGCAACACATTTAAAAAGTATTTTTTTATGCGGTGAATAGGGACAGCATAAAAAATGTCTTACGTAGAAAATAACTCAAAACCTTACGAAATAACTAAGTTTATATATGAAGTTTATAGTATATATGAAGCTGCCACTTTAAGGCGAATACTTTGTAGTGGTGTTGCGTGTGATGAGAAGGAAAACACATTTTTATTAAAATAATAAATATTTAAAACAGATAACAGCGAAATAAAAAAAAATAAAAGATGCCGGGAAAAAGTTGTTCGAAAGATATTAATTTGTGACTCCTTTTTATCTTTTGATATCGCAGTTGCCACAACTTATAACTAAAAAGTGCAAAAAATTTAGAAATGCGAAATTAATTCAGAGCGAAAGAAACACAAGCTCCCGTTCTTTGAAAAATATCGTCTGTCCCAAATATTCGGAAATCGTTTACATTGCGCAAAGAACAAAAATAAGACGTAAGTATCAGAGCTAAAATTCCATAAAAAAAAATAATAATAATTTTAGGAAAAAAAATTTCTTTTTCAGAAGTACTGGGGTAAAGCAATTTAAGTACGTACGCATTAAATTTTTTTTAATAAAGTAATTTTTATTGTAACTTCGTCAATTACGTTCTAATTTATTGACATTTTGAAAGGATTGTAAGTAGATTGTACTGAATAAATTTTTTTTCATATACCGCACAAAAAAAGATCGCACAAAACAGGTTTGAATGTATTGAAATAAATTCTCAATAGAAAACTACAAAACTACATTAAAAATACAACGCATTGAAAAACTTATTGTAATTAATTATGTTATTATTGTTAAAAATTGTACCACTTATGAAACCACTTATTAATAAAAATTTACAAACATCACATTTAAATAGCCGTATAAGATAAAAATTAGACGCAACAAATATTTATAACTGTAATACTATGAAGTTTTTTCAAATAAAAAAATCATAATCAAACTATTCAGCTTAATGTAAATAAAATTCCATTAATTTTACTATCAATTTTTAGGAACGCCACACAAATGTAATCTGACAGATCTGCATGATTTCTCACTTAGCAATCCATCTCATAATGAAATAATATATTACATTTCTGTCAATTATAGGAAATCTGTCCGTTATTCGCAAGCAATATTCTTTAAACAAGAGAAAAGTTGCTAAAATAAAAACACATAAATTATTAATTTTAGAATAAAATATGAAACATTAATTCCGCAACTGTATTATACGGTAGGTAACATAATATCGAAATAAAATAAATCGAAATTGGAAATCTGTGAGTTTCCCAGCTCACGTCGTTATTATAGTACCCGAGAGAATAAATCATACAAAACAGAAAAAAACCCTATTTTTATTTCAGACCAGAAAAAGATTGCGATCACATTAAACAGCTTCAGATAATTGCGCAAGCATTGAAAAATGAGTATTGAAGTGCCTCTTCGAGAAATAATAACTTACGATCGGTCACAACTGCCTTAAACTTTGTTTTCTTAAGCAAACATTCTGATACCCTGAATTTTTTTTATTTTCCTTTTTGTGTGACGACATAGTTTATTAAAATAAAGAATACACCATCTCTTTTTACTGTTCAATATACCCCTCTACTTTTAGCATAAATAATATTGCTTGCATTTCTTCTCTCTTTGTTGTTGGGCGATAGGAGAAAGTAACAAAATGTTACGAGATGCAACGGTATCGGAAAATGATATGAATACATTTCTATATAAGAACTGACGTACCATCGCGTCCATCAACATTTCCGAACAAGATAAGAAAAGGGAGTGGGAAAAAAAACTTGGGGATTGGAAAAAAAATGGTGGGAAGGGTTATTTTCAAACTACTACAACTTTCCGTATCGTTTTCTATATCACTTGGTTTCGGATTTTCAAGTTTCCAGGCTGGACATTATTCTTTTGACATTTAGGATCTCATTTTCTCACTTCTTTTCTCAGGATGGAAGAAATGCGAGTGAGGAAATGGTGATACGGATTGGAGAAATCCAACATTTCGCATCTTTTTCAAGGAGTATTTTTATACAGGAGTGTGAAGCAATTTCCATCTGTTACCATGAGATGGTTGAATCAAAACATTCGGTTTCTGCATCCAAAATATTCTCCGATGGTTTGCATTGTATTTTAAAGTAAATATTTTTTAATAAATACAATAATTCATGTCGAAAAGCTTGTTTGGTTTGTCGCTCTTAGGTCATTTTTGACTACATGAAACAGATCGGGCAATGTTTAATAATTTGCTAAATTAGAAAAGTAACATCTCACGCGTAGTTTAATTTTGTAATCCATCAAAAGGATTATTGAAAGCAGTTCCAATCATTTTTTTTTCGAAATGAAGTATTTTCGACGTCATTAAACTTCTTCTATTTGATTTGCACTCGCAACAATTTGGCACCTCCAGCAACATCGGTGTAACATTTTAAGTGCACTTGCTTACATACAGCATCGTTGCTTTATTTCAAACGCTTGACATCAGCATTAAATAATCAGTTAAGCATTTTTTTTGCTTCACTTCTGTCTACTGACTTGCTTAATTTCCTTCCTGTTTGTTACACGGATTAAAAAATCACTGTTGCAAACAATAAGACTGACATTTGCCTCAGACACCGACAAAACTCACAGCTATACCAGTTCCGTCATACCTTTCTGAATCAAACCTGTTCTTTGTTAAAAGGAACAGCACATTTATTTTTTTTATTCATATTCCATGAACTACAAATGGATTTGCTGAATTGTAGAGAATCAAATAATTCAAGTATTCAGGAACAAATTGAATCCATTAACTTAAATGACAATGTGAAGCTTATGTTTCTAATAAAAGGTTATATTCAAACGCTTTCTCTCTTTACACATAGATAAATGTTTAGCTTTATCTCTAATTTCATCTGAATTTCTTTGGTTTGTCAATAATCTCTCAGTGCGTATAATACAGAGCAGTTGTACCTGCTAATTCTTTTGCAGCCGTTTCCGTTTTCGACAGATTATAATGCTGCATTGCGAGATTACAAAAATTATTGAAACACTAAATTACGCAAGGTAAGGTCTTGTTTTGCAATTGTGATTAATAATTTTATCCTTCTACTTCCATTTTCTTCATCCGATAATCGTATAATCGTTCCATTTCATAAATGTTTTGATAATCGTTTCATTTTATCCAAAAAATGTAATTAAGTTTGAAAAAAAGTCTTATTTTCAATGAAAAAAGAACTTTAAAGAATACAAATCAAATGGCTAAGTATCAATGTTTTCGTAACATAATTGGGTAAGATAAATAATACTACTTTCAACTTGTACAAACTACAATTAAGTGTTGGCAATCATAATATCCGACACATATTTTAATTTATAAAATTGGGTATAGAAACTTTTAATTTGATTTTCATGTTTTTAAGTATCTTTCAAGTATTATAGTCATACAATATCGCATTCATTTACAAGATTAACGACAAAATCGTAGAGAAGGTTGGAATAATATACAAAAATAAGATAATTACAATAATTAATTAGGCTACTGAAAGAATATCGAAATTTCTTTACACTCATTTCTTTCAAAATTACTCCGTTTGTTCCATCCGAAACCAGGAATGTCGTGAAAATTAGAAGTATTTGTGAAATCAGCTGTATACACAAAGCAGATAATTTAGAAATCTATAAAACTGTATCCTTTTCAGGTAAATATTTATTTATTTATAAATTTTATCAGGTAAATATTTATAAATTTATTTAAAGCAATTTGCATACAAAACTATTTTTCCATTAAACGGATATTTTCTCTTATCTTTTGAAGGGACGGGCATTTCAGAAACTACGAACGCCTTACACAATTACGCGTTATTTTACTTTTGAACAAGAACTATTCCAAATGTACGCATTCTAAACAATTCTTCGAGACAAATTACTGAGGCACAATTTATCACAAATTTCGACGCAAACATTTGGCCAAATTGTTTTCCCAGAAACGTTCCCGTACGTTCTCATTGCGATGAAAACTGATTTAATTCTGCAAATCTGAATAAACTGTTACAGGATGTTTTCTTGTCGTTACAGGCTTGTCCTGTAGAAGGAAATATAAAAGGATACTCATTTTCCTCGTTTCGTCATTCCGACTGTGACAAATTTCCATAAAACAATGAATACAAAAAGCCACTAAGAGGGAAGAAATGGCAAACATACGCTTCGGAAAAAGAATTATGAATCAAATCATATTTAAGTACACTCGCAATTCCAGCTTAGTTCACGATATATAACGCTATACTTCCTGGGTTTCTTCCACGACATGTATAATCACGATTAATGATTTTGACTCGAAAGAGCTCTTTTTAAAAACGTTGTTACCACGAGTGAATAAATTAAATTATTAAATTACACGGAAATAAAAATGTACTTTAATAAACACTTTAGACATGTTTTTAAGTCTACGAGCCATCCCTTACCTATAAACACGAAGAAAATTAATAGAAATGGTTTAAAATTGTAATAAAGTCAATTATAAAAGAAAGTATATCCATATTGTTTTGATGAGGTGGCAATTGCTACAATTAAATACCAGAATCGTTCCAGCATATTGAATGAACTTATCTTACAGCTATTTGATTGAATTTAACTTATTTACGAAAAATTAATAACCGTTCAATTTTTCTATAGTAAAATGTTAAAATATCACAATTTCATTCAAATAGACTCTACTTTATGTTTAAAAAATACTTAATATTCCATATCTACGGTATTCGTTTCTTTTTATTAGTAAGAATGGAGTTTAGTAAGTTTTTTCCAAAAAACAAGACTAATTGATAAAGAAATTAATCACTTACGTATTTTTTATACCTCCCACACATTACCTGAAGAAAATGGATGTTATTAAACAAAGATCATAGTCGCGGGAGTATTTACAAAAATAAAAAAACTATTAAGATGGATTTATTACAAGAGCAGCTGAGCTCTGCAAATCAATGGATAATGTGTCTGGAAAATTGGTCGTGATCACGCAAACAATGCAAACACAAAACAATACTGCATGCTTGTGTCAACAAAAAAGTACTTAGTAATCGTTTCTTTTATCGCTAATCAAATATTTGCCTGCGGAACTTAGAAAAATTCATTTTATTTTTACTGTCATCAACATGATAAAGAAACTATAATGAGACAGATGAAAATATGAAGCATTTTTTCAGGATAAAAAAACATTAATGTGGCACAAAAACCTTTCTGAAAAGATATAAATGCTAATTATTAATAAAAGGGGAAAAATCTTTATTCTTAAACACTAAAACCATATAAATTGAAGAATATGATCTTAAGAACTGTTAGTAACATATTTCTACTTGCGAAATAGCTTCATCAT
Organism: Metellina segmentata; assembly: GCA_947359465.1. Taxonomy (NCBI): domain Eukaryota; kingdom Metazoa; phylum Arthropoda; class Arachnida; order Araneae; family Tetragnathidae; genus Metellina; species Metellina segmentata. The sequence goes on from OX375884.1 coordinate 63,145,111, forward strand.
TATTCAACTTTATAAAAAACATTAAGTATTCCCTAATTATTTAAGTACATCATAAAATAGGTTTGCGCAGAAATCAATAGCATATATAACGAATAAAGGATATAATTCCCACACTGTTTTCAGTGTAGAACAAAAATATTTATCGATGTCACTTCTAAAACTTTTTGAACTTCGATACAAATGTCGAGTCATTTTTAAAAAAAATTTCATTTCCATGTTTAAAAAAATTATCTAAATGTGTGGAAAGAACTAGTTGATCAGTTCAAAACACAAAATTGGATTTAAATCTGAAGAAAGTTTGAAAAGAACAGAATGTAAAATATATTACGATGTTTACATATTTCATAAGAAACTCAAACCATTTCACGACATATTTATGACATGACACAAAATTACTAAATCGAAAACCTGTCAGACGGATACTAGCGGTCTCGTATCTTAGCAACACTTGCAAATAAAGAAGTACTTACTCAAAGCAGGTGAATTAGACTTCGTGCTCATGCTTTGTTTCGAAGTCGGGAACACGTTACCCGCTGATTTGATGCCAAACCACGTTCTGAACTCACCAGGTTGCCACGTGGAGTTCAACTCTTGTTTGTCGCCAATTTCACCCGCATAAATATCGCCAACCTCGTTTGTTCGCCTATTGAGTGAAAAAGTACTTCCCAAATATAAGCTTACGGTAACCCAGCGTTTCATAGCTCCTCGCTACATTTCTCCGCCACAAAAACAAAATGACTTTTAAAGTAGTGACTTACTTCTTGTGTCTTGTCAGAAGCAAAAAATTGATCTTTTATATTATTATGATAAGCAATAAATAATTTGTTTCGTTTTGGTCATTTATGAAGGAGTAAAATCCTTTTTTCAAGGCACTCCTGCCGCAAAAAGTATTATTTATTGATGCATAAAACAACTCTATGGAGTACAAATAACTTATTTTGTTTGTTTTCC
>OX375884.1:63791817-63918870 GCA_947359465.1 Metellina segmentata
CACTTTTTTAACTTATCATCTTTCCATAATGCTGGATTCCCTCTGTTGTAATGTAAATATGTGAAAACAGATGTGGGACAAATCCTTAAAATATCACATGTTTTATAAATTTTATTCAAGAGTGATTCAAATTTTTCATGTTACGAATTATTTATTTTCCTAGGTGTTACAGTTTGTAAAGTATGTACAGAAAATCTCCCTCATAAGTGCGGAACTTGGATTGAGAGTGAGAGAGAGAAAGTGCGAGAGAGAGAGAGAAAAAAGTGCGAGAGAGAGAGAAAGTACGAGAAAGAGAGAGAAAGTGCGAGAGAGAGAGGTAGAGAGAAAACTATTCTTCGGTATCGAAAATGATAAAAATTTAAGGTACGTGCAACACCTAAATACTTATACCTTATGCATAATTTATATTTACTTTTTCCAAATCAATAAAATGATACATGCTTCTTGGCTGTCCTTGAAAAACACTAGATTTCTGCAGACTTTCAGATAGACAACTAACTTTTATATACGAGGGAGTATCAATAAGTAACTCACATTATGCAAAAAATAATAATAATAAAAGCAATTAATGACAATAAAAACAGATATGAAAGTATTACCCATATATTACTTTTCCACATATTTTCCACTCCTGTTCAGGCATTTTTCCCAACGATGGATCCGTTTGAAAATCCCGGTCTCATAACACTCCGTCGGCTGCAAGAAGAGCCACCTTCGCACGGCCCGTTTGAGTGCCGTCGTCAGAGTCAAACTTCTTACCGTCAAGGAACTTCTCTATGGGTCCAAAGCGCAGTGCGACAAATCAACACATTCGACTGCTGCACGACATCGTTCGTCCGCATGTGTCTCTCCTAGTTCGTGTAAAAGTGCAGGGTTTCGGCTGGGAAGTTTTGGAGCACTGTCCATACAGCCTGGACCTGGCACCCTTCGATTTCTATCTGCTTGGACAAGTAGCTTAAGACTGCAGACTACTGATCTGAACCTCTTCTTGACTGTCAAATTCAAAGTGCATACAATGATTATACTAGTATTTAGATGTAACCGATTGCTTGAAGTAGTTTGCGCTTGATGGGTACAAGTATAAGAATAGTTATAATGTTATGTATAGAGCTTGAACCTTTTAATGGCTGATGGCTATATGCTGACGCGATGGTGTCCTCTGCTCTCGATTTACAGGTGATGAATTGTTGTAGGTGGATTATCGGGACGGATTGCCAAGAGTTGTAACCGAACTTTAATCCGTTCAATTTCCTTTTCACAGGTAATTCTTTTTTCCAAATACCTGTAAAATATACCCAAAATTGAGTACATTGATTTATTTACTCAATTTTAATTTAAGGTTAATAATTGTACTTAATATTATTTTGGTTTCAAACAAAAAAATTAACAATCTGAAATATATATATATATATATATATATATATATATATATATATATATATATATATATATATATATATATATATATATATATATATTACTAGCCACTGCGTGGGCAGCACGGCGTTGCCCGTGACAGCCTATTGGATGACAGCCATAATACGGTTGCCCATGGTGTTGGTTTGAATTGGTGTTAATTACAGATTGAAAGTGAACAGAAACTAATCACTTTCCTCTTTCGATAAAAATTCCAAATTATTTAAGAATGAGTAATGTTTTAACGCTTTTTCGACATTTTATAATTTTTGCAACTTACTTTGGACACAAGTCCTTATACATGCGTATCCACCCACGCAAAATGTTGTACAGATATCACACCTCTGCTAAAGGTACAAACTGATGGAAGGTGAAAGACACTAAGGTAGCTACTACAAAAGACTATTTTGAGGGAGAGAGGATTAGGAATATTCCAATTCTTAAGTTCTTTTCCTGTAAAATTATTCAACTCAACTCGCATAAATGACGAAACGATGAATACTCCCGCACTGATGATATTTTTTTTTATTTGTGGTACTCTTTGGATTTTGCTTATCATTAAGGGAAATATGACAATTTAATTTTATAAGATATTTATATCTAAGTTTGTTTTAAAAGCGAATACGTTCTTCTTGAAAATACCGTTTTGTGACACGTGCAATAATAAAAGAACTCGTTTTGAAATTTTACTATCGTTCTTTCAATAATTTCAATATTTTCAAATTCCACTTAAAATGTGCTTTATTATACCGCTTTAAATCAAATACTTCGTGGTGGTGTTGCATATGATGAAAAGGAATTACCAACTTATTTAAACAATAAATATTTATAACAGAAAACAGCAAAAAAAAAAAAAAAATTTTAAAAAAAAAGCGGGGAAACTGTTTTAAAGATATAAATTCGTGTTTCTTTTTTCTTTTTATCTCGAACAGTTTCATAACTTCCCCTTAATTATTAGAAAAAATTAATTCCGAGAAAAAAAACAGAATATCCGCACGTGGCAAACGAACACGAATTTCCATTACGTTGCAAAATATCGTCATTCCCAAATATTAGGAAATAGTTTATTTATTTATTTCGTATGTGAATTTGAAATTTATAAATAGTTTATATTTCGTAAAGAAAAATAGGGCTTTAAATAAATAAAGTATATTATTTAAATACCGTAAAAAACAGTCTTCGAAAAAGAACTGTTTTTTCAGCAGCACTGTCAAAACAATCCAAGTAATTGCAATGCTCCCAATATACCTTCCAGCTACTTCAAAACTACCAAATTATTGTTGATTTAAGTATAGTTACGCAGATGTTTTAACACTAAACTTGCCTAAATTTTTAAGCAAGAACATTTCAAATAATATGTATTTACGAAACTAAAATATGGTGTATCAAATATAGAACATTGCATCAAAATATATTTCAAACATTTTGTGTGATACTTGTACAAACTTGTGTGATACTTGTACAAACTTGTGTGATACTTGTACAAACTTGTGTGATACTTGTACAAACTTGTGTGATACTTGTACAAACCTGTGTGATACTTGTCGAGCATAGAACGGGCAGACAGTCTTACGGAACCAAATTCAGTCACTAAATGAATGAAAGTACTCACAGTAGGCAAAGTTTCATGAAAATATATTCAAGCGTTTGGATGTAGCACGGTGCACATAGACTAAAAGATGAACGGACAGACACCAAACTCGCAAGAAACGGATTTTGCATCAGAAGGGCCTTAAACGGGTAGAAAAACTTTAAATGGGTCGAAAAAAAATTCAATGAACAAACACTCCATTCTTATTTATATAGATTTAAAGTATAAAAAATCTCTTAACTATAAATGACGGTGACTGAAATATACCCGTGTACCCAAAATGCTTTGATCTGGAGTAATTGGAACGAAATTTTCGCTCTTCTATTATCTCCTTCATAAAAGGTCTCTCCATTTCAACTTTAGTGGCTTCCCTTTCAATTATTGCAATATCCGGTTTAAAATATTTTGTGTGAAGAAATAGATAAAAAATTTTCATGAAAATAAATAGAAACAATTTAAGTGCGTCTTGAGGTTTCAGGAAGCCTGAAAGTGTGGTATTATCTGGGTTTTGCATAAACATGTTAATAAAATTGACATTGGCTCATTTTATACTGAATAAGTTATTTCTATATCCTCTCGTATTAGAACAATCAGCAAATACAAAATACATCCAGACAATTTTTACTTCGTTGCCCTCTTTCTAAAAATTACTTTTCATTGAAACATGTTACAAGATCTTTTTAGAACTTTAACTACAGTCCCTCTTTAAAATTAAACGCTACAAGGAAATTTTTAATTGCCTTAAGATATTAAACGAAAGCATTGGGATAGATATTTAAGCTTTCTAATCAATTGTAAGAGGTCTTAATTGAAAAAAGTTTGTTAAAATTAGTTAAATCTGTGAAGCGTGTAATCAATTTAAAAGTTTCTTCAATCCGACAATTTTTTTATATTAATCAATTTACGTCATTATAAAAGAATGCCGTTTAAGAATTAAATTTTTCTCACTCATTTTGCTATTATCATTTGCCTTTCGTACGGATGCAAGTGAATGAAATATCTTCCTACATTTTAGCACGGAAGAAAGCGCGATGAAATGATAATGGCACAAAGAGCTTTTATTCCTTATTATTGTTAATTAATTATTTAACCCGCCCCCCGCGCTCACTGCAAGCCTCAGTTTAAATAGCCATAAGAGCCAAGGCATCATAGGCAGAATAACTTGAAATGAATGAGATATGATTATCTCATTCGGTGATCTTTTTATTAGTTCTTAAGTAGCAACAGGAATTTGCTTCCGTTTGATTGAAATAATTATTTATTTCGAAAATTAATACCTTCAGCACAGTGACCCAACAGGGGGAAATCATTATGGTCTAAAACCCTAATCCCTACATTGTTTTTTCGGAGCTCTTATTTATGAAGAGCAAATCATTTTCAATATTATCAGTATATTTCTAAATTTTATGCAAGTAGTCCGGGTCTCCATATTAGGGCCCAAAATGTCCGGGAACCCAGGTTTTGGTGCCTGTCTCAGGACATAGCGATCTAATGCATGGAAACGAGCCACACTGCATATTTGGTTACCAATATTATTGTCACATTTTTAATATTTATTCTTAATGTGAGATGGGACCCTTGAAGAAACATAAATATACAATAGCCCAAGGTGCTCAGGGCCCAAGACCGTGGTGTATGTCTCCTGACAGCGATCTAATGAACGATGTCGGGCCACACAGCACATATGGTTCCCTATATTTCCGCATATTTGCAATGCTTATTTTTCGTGTTAGATGGGGTTCTTGCACCAACCTAAAATATTCGGGTCCATGGTGTTCGGGTTCCTAGGACTTGGTGCCTTTCTCCTGACATAGCGGTCTAATGGATGAGGACGAGCCCCACAGCATATTTGATTACCTATAATGGTACAGTGTCCTAAAAGTTCCCGTACTACAACTTATTATTGTATTCCCGTACTACAACAAAATTATTGCCCGTGTTTTTTTTTTTAATTATTGAATTCTTCTGCTTATAGTTTTATAGTCTTTAATATTTATCGTTTGGTTTTCTTAGCGCTCAAATTGTGCGGTAATAAAGTTCCACGTCATTTTGTTCTTCATTGTAAGACGAGTTTATCGCGCATTCAGATAATTACGCTGTTCGAGGCCTATTTTGAATATAAATCATATGAAAGATGCAAAAAATTTTGGCGACATAAATATCCAAATGATGCAATATGTAATGATACGCTATATCAACTCGTTCGGCGATTTCGTGAGACGAGTTCGATGGAACACAAAACACAAGAGTGGAAGAAGGGCGGAAATTTAGAACATCTCTACTATTATAAAAGAAAGTGTTTGTTTGTCTGTCTGTTTCTTGCCGCAAAATCCTGGCGATTTTATGGCACTTACAGCAATGAGATTTAGCACACAGGTAGTCCGAATTTTTGCAAATTTTTGGGTCGCGGCGAATTTTAAAATACAATCTAGAAGATTTTTAAATGAATTTAATAGTTTTATTCTCCGTCGGTTTTTCAACGCGTTTCTTCCGAAGAAGAACCATCCCAATCTTGACTTTTCTACCCATGTGACCTTTCCGTCATCCTTTGGAACCATGCCCAGTTTTTTTCATCACGGAGAACGTGGACAAGATTTAAAATTTATTTTTTTCCGTTTCCGCTTTCATTTTGAGTTTATTTTGAATGATTTTCCAGCAGAGGATAAAAAGGTTTTAACTTTAGTTATGTAGTTTTTTTTCTATCTCCTAGACCGTTAAATATAGAGTAAAAATTTCAACTGATTTAAAATCTACGGAAAATTTTACACCAGATTAATACCTTACATCACGGCGTTGCCCGTGGTGTTGGTTTGCGAATCAACCGTGTGTGGTGGTTTACCCCACCACGGGCACGGGCAACGCCGTGTTAGCCACGCAGTGTCTAGTTTATTATAAATGTAAGCTAAATTTTTTTTCCTACGTTTGGTTAAAAGGGCTTTTCATCACTAGCATAAAAATAATTGTTTTAATGTTTGTTGTTTTTGTATAGTAAATTCACGAATCGTCAGTACGGGAACTTTTAGGACACTGTATGATTGCTATTTATTCTTCATGGAGACGAGCGCCCGGGCTCCAACCATAAAAATATTAGGATACAAGGTGTTCGGGCTCCAGGTACTTAGTGCATGTCTTCTATCATAACGATCTAATAAATTAGCTCGAACCACACTGCATATTTGATTACCCATATTATCTGTAAATTTTTGATTTTTATAACCCTCATGTTTGAAGTGACCGGACCTCACAGTAACGATATTGAGGCCGAAGTGAATCGGGACCCTGGGACCGCATAAGCTCGAGTCACACTGCATTTTTGATTACCCAAATTATCTGTAAATGTGTGATATTTATAACCCTCATGTTTGTTGAAGTGACCGGACCTCACAGTAACGATATTGAGGCTCAAGTGTGTCGGGCCCCTGGGACCGCACCTGTTGGTGTTTTGTTATAACTTATTTTGTACTCATAGGTAATGTTCTACTGTTTACCCCTCCAGATGGAGGTGATAGGCTATCTCTGTAAAGTTATTGGAGGGGAAGGGTTAGAACCATATAAGGTGTGATCGCATCATTCCATTTCTGTTTCCATTGAGATGGTTTCAGCATGTTTGCAATGAAGAGTTAGATTTAGTTCCTAGTTGTACATTCATTTCTGGAGACACCGGGGCTAGTTAGACCTGGACCGAGTTCTAACCTCTACGACAGTGCTTCCCAACCAATGTGCCACGGAAGGGCTGGAAGTGTGCAACGAAAATTATAATGGACAATTTTTAAACACATCAGAAAAACCATCAAATTCGAGAGTCCAAGAAAATGAACCAAAGAAAAAGTTTAAGGTGGTACGCAATCATAGACTATATACCAGGGGTGGCCATTGCGCGGCACTCTCAGTACAGTGGTGCGGCTCTTATGTAAATAAAATATAAGTATGAAATATGGTAAACTAAAACTAATTAAATTTTCAAAAGTAATTATTTTATTTCATTTCTTGTTATAGTCATAGTGAGTGGGGAGGTCAGGAAAGCCCTAGGTGCTGATTCCACTAGGGAATATTGCACCAAACCCCATTGTTTTTCGACACTTCTGTCAAAGAAAGCCAGATTCTTTAAGAAAGGCCAAAAGGCTTTCGACAGGTTCTTCGTGAATTGTATCAAGTTCTGTTCCAAGACCTAGACTTGAGTGCCTTATGTGAAGCAGAGCTTCGCATTCAAAAAGTATGTGGTAGGCTGTTTCCTCCCTCCACCATATTGCATTTCCTGCATAGAGGTTCTTCTTTAAAGATTCCCATCCTATGAAGATGTTTTCTTAGGTGATAGTGGCCTGTGAGAAATCCAACTATCACCCTCATCTTATCCCTGCTAAGACGAAGGATCTGAGATGATATTTTCATGGAAGTTTCTTGAATCATAAGCCTCGCATGTTTTTAATCGGTGGTTTGCTTCCACTTTTTTGTGGTTTCTTTAAGCATTTTTTCTCCTATCACCCTTTTTGCGGTAGTCTTAGAGATCCCGCAAAAAGGTTCAGGGCTTAAAGGTAGGTCTGCAGCCCCCAGTTTGACTAGCTTATCTGCATTTTCGTTTCCTTCTACACCAGACACCCAAGTAAGAAAGATCCTATTATGGGTCCCCAAGTCTTGTAGAAGGTTCCTACATTCCCAAACAAGTTTCGAGCTTATTTGAAATGAGTTTATCGCCTTTAAGGCTGCTTGACTGTCACTAAATATGTAGATTTTCCTATTTGAGTAGGATCTTCTAGAACATTCATGTTGACAGTAGATGATAGCAAGCAGTTCCGCTTGAAATACTGTGGCATGTTTTCCTAATTTTCGGGCAATCCTTACCTTAGGTCTGACCCCACAGATTCCAGCATCTGCCTTTTCGTTTTGTCTGGAGCCATCTGTGTACCACTAGGGTGGTCACAAGGTATATGGGGAAAAAAAAATTTCGCCCAATCTTCCATGGCAACCCCCCCCCCCCTAAAAGTTGCCAATAGGCTAGAAACTGTGATTGGCAGAATTTCAGCTCAATCTGATAATATTAATCCGTGCCTCATTGAGGCTAAAGTTAAGAAAAACAGCGATTTTTGGCAAAAAATCGTAGTTTTTGCTCCTTAAAATCGAAACTATTCGTCCTAGAATCCTGGTTCTTGTCTTATTTCATAGGAAATATTATTGACTTGAAGTTTGAACTCATCCACTTTTTTTACTGAAACTGATAGAATGGTATTTAGCATTTTTCAGTTAAGGTCGTAGTGGATATCGTCAAAAGTGAATTTTCATTACAAAGCCCTAAAAACATTACAATATTCAATTACATCTGCTTTCCAGATTTTGCTTTTGTATTTTTCATTTTGTACATTAAAAAGGCTTTTGTTAGAGATATTTTCAAAAATAAATCCAACAACATTCAAATTTAGAATGAAGGAATTAGTGGTAAAGAAGAAGAAGCAAAGAATAAAAATGACAACAAATAGTGTTCAAATGTATTTTATTAATTATATAGTTGAATTATACATCATTATATTATTATTATTTAAATATACAAATTAAGTGGTAATTACAAATTAAGGTGATAATGTCTTGGATATTGTAGCTTTTGAAGAGTCCGGAAAAATTTCCGTATATTCAGATACAACTTGTAAAAGGAACTACCGATGTTCTTCGTCTTTGGTCAAAGAGGAATTAAAGTCTTTAATTAATTTTACTCCTCTCGCAGCAGTGTCATTAACAACCTTTAAACCGTTCACTATTTTTTTAGCTTTTAAATAATGTTGATTTTCACACCATACATCGAGATCAGTATTTAAAAATTCTGTATCGATTTCAAATCTCTTAAAGTCCTAGGAGAAACAAAATAATCAATTATTTGTGCAATAAATGAACAACTTGTTGGAGATTGAGTTTTGGCTTTACATCCCTATCATCACAATCATCTTCATCATTTTCTACTTCGGACCTTAATTTTTTCAACCATGCTTGTTTTGACATTTTTCCCTCAAAGTACCATCGAAAAATGAAACCGCAACTTGCTCCGAGTTGAGATACCACATATGGTTTATTATTTTATATAGATAGGGCCTTGTCTGCAACCTCTTTATCAATTTTCTTGTATTGAACTAAAGATTTTAATAATTGTAGGTCTAGGTTGGGGGGCCAATACCGTTTCTCTCTAAATCAGTTAACGAAAATTGATCCCTGAAAATATACCTTTTGAGAGAATAAATGGCCTTTGCAATCCATCTGGCGTGATGACAAGGTGCTCTAAAAGTAATGTCCCTTTGAGTAAGACGCCCAAATGAATTTAGCAAGGTTGGATGAATTCTTTTTATTACTATCCCTGGGCTGTCGGTTTTTTAATTGTTCAAAAAGAAAACTTGAAATTTGGTCTGGATTACTTATTTTATTTTTAATATTTTCAACTTTTATAACCTGTTTTGTATTTCTTCTTCTGGAATTTTCGAAAAATATCCAGTGGATGTGCCCATTTTGAAATTAAAAACTACTTTTAAAACAACTTCTAAAATATGGTGGCAACATGCTAAATTCTGAAGGTTTTTCTCTAATAACTGTTCTAGAAAAAAGGCAGGTTCCCCTAAGGCGACCAGTATTTACTGCCATGGTATCAAAACACATTGCCTGGATTTTCCCAACTGCACCATTGCTCAACTTCTGATAATACAGACTTTGACTGAATTATCACAGTACTATTTTCAAGGATTGGAACACCTATCAATTGTTCTTCATCGCCACAAGTAATCAAAATCGCTATCCGCTCCACATTTTCTTAATTGAACAAATCTGGAAGCAATTTCCCATCCCAGTGCACAACAGCTCCCTCTAAATCGGAATTTCTAAAACTATTTTTGATCAGTACAGTTGTTTGCTGTCGGAATTTTTGTCTGAGGAGTCGTATGACACTTCTACACATTTTTCAAGACACTTCAAAAGTTACAATATCTAAGACATTACCACCTTAATTTATAATTGCCACCTAATTTGTATATTTAAATAATAATAATCTAATGATGTATAATTCAACAGTATAATTAATAAAATACATTTGAACACTATCTGCTGTCATTTTTACTCCTTGCTACCTCTTCCTTACCCTTAATTCCTTCATTTTAAATTTGACCTTACTTTGAAGTTTCTGACCTTACTATTTACTTCTGAAAATACCTCTAACAAAAACCTTTTTAATGTACAAAATGAAAAATACAGAAAGCAAAATTTGGAAAGCAGATGTAAATGAATAGTGCAATGTTTTTAGGGCTTTGCATGAAAATACACTTTTGACGATATCCACTACGGCCTTACATGAAAAATGCTAAATATTCTATAAGTTTTAGCAAAAATAGTAGATGAGATCAAACTTCAAGTAAATAAAATTTCCTATGAAATAAGACAATAACCAGGTTTCTAGGACGAATAGTTTCGATTTTAAGGAGCAAAAACTGCGATTTTTTGCTAAAAATCGCTGTTGTTCTTAACTTTAGCCTCAATGAGGCACGGGTTAATATTACCAGATTGAGCTGAAACTCTGCCAATCACATTTTTTAGCCTATTGGCAACTTTTAGGGGGGGGGGTGCCACGGTAGAAATTCGAAAATTGATTTTTTGTGACCACCCTAGTGTACCACACAATGTCTCCATTTGTGATCTTGTAGTTTTCCTCTTTCCATTCCTCTCTTAGGTCAATAAGTACCTCAAAGGGTCTTTGAAAGAGGAATCTTGTCTCCATGATGTCAGAGGGCATCAAAAGTATAGGGTCAAATAATTTTTGGTTAATACTGGTGTGGGACTTTTGGCTGGCAAAATTCATCCACAGTCCAGCATTTTACAGTCTGTAGAAACTTCTTCTGGCAGCACCACTGATAAAGATATCAAGTGGGACGACAGATAGAATAATTTCCATGGCTCTGGTGGGAGATGAGGACATAGCATCTGTTATATTCAGGCAGGCAGCTCTTTGAAGACTGTCTAGCTTAGTCTTAGCAGTCAATTGTTCCGTCTTTTTCCACCAGACCACAGCCGCATAGGTCACAATGGGTCCAATAGCCATAGTGTAAAGTCAATAGGTCATCCTTGGCTTTAGACCCCATGATTTACCAAGAACTCTTCTGCATCGTAGAAGTCAAATTTTGCTTGTTTAATTTTACTTTTCAAATGCTGATTCCAGGTTAATTTAGTGTTCAGTATAACTCCCAGATATTTAACCTCGCTCAGCATATTTACTTTTTCCCCTAGTAGGGTAGGTATATCACTTTTGTCAATGCAGGTTCTTCTTCGTTTAAATGAGACAAGAGTAGTCTTTTGAGGATTTACTCTCAAATTCTTTCCACAGCGCCATCTTGCGATTCTGTTCAGGGTCCTCTGCATGTTATTTATCACCGTTTTCTTATCCATGCCCGATATGTAGACGACAATGTCATCTGCATATCCCTGGGCATAAATGCCGCTTTGATTGAGGTATACAATTAGGTCATCAACCACCAGATTCCACAACAGAGGGGAGAGTCCCTGAGGGCAACCTCTAGTGGGTCTAGCCTGAAGTGTTGCCCCAAACAAATCGGTTGTAATAACTCTGTCTGCTAGCAAGGAGTTTATCCATTTGCAGACTAGTGGTTCAATAGCTCTGCTAGCAGCAGCGATTGAGTTAAAAGAGGTATTATCGAAAGCACCCTTAATATCAAGAAAAGCTGCCAAAGCCATTTCCTTGTACTCCAGGGTCTTCTCAATCTTTACAACCAGGTGTTGCAAAGCCACCTCTGTAGATTTACCGGGTTGATAGGCAAATTGATCTTTGTAAAGAGGTCTGGTACTCCTCATTACATCCCTAATGTGTCTATCAATTATTTTTTCCATACACTTAAGTATGAAAGACGATAGACTGATAGGAAGAAAGTTCTTAGCCTGGTCATATTGTCTTTTTCCAGGTTTGGGCAGAAAGATTACCCTTGCCTTTCTCCATGGTCTGGGGATATATTCAAGAGCTAGACTGGCTCTGAACGTTTTACACAAGACTCGTAAGATGAGTTCGGCCGATTTCTGAAGCGTAATCGGTATTATCCCATCTGGTCCTGGAGTTTTATATGGTTTAAATGAGTTGATAGCCCATAATACCTGTTTAACAGGAAAACTTTTCTTGGCAACTATCCAATTTTCATTTCTCACCTTTATTGGATATCCCAGGGTAGAAGGGCTTATCTCATTAGGTACCAGATTGGAGTTTGGAAAATGTATCTCGGCCAGAGTCTCTATAACTTCTCTGCCAGTTTTGGTATAGCCACCGGAATTATTCTTAAGGGTCCCCACCAATATTGGTGTATCTCTTTTAAGAATATTTTGGAGTCTAGCACCTTCAGCGGTACTTTCAACCGAATCACTGAACTTCCTCCATGAATTCCTTTTGGCCATTCGAACAGCTTTGTTGTATTCTGAAAGTAGGCACTTGTATTCTTCCCACTTGCCAGATTTCTTTGCTTCCTAAATATTTTCTTACTGCCTCATAAGGCCTTGGCTCCACCATGAGTTTTGTTGTTTGCCTTTCCTTAGAAGCAGAGGACAGTTATTTGTATATGAGATATGGATTGCCTGCTGCAGACCGTCTGCGAACAGTTCTAGATCATAGGTATCATAGATTTTCTGAGAGAAGTCCTCCAGGTAATTCTGGAGTTCATTGTTAAATGAGGTCCAGTTCGTCCTTTTGGGATCTCTGAACGTCTTCTCCCAGTGATATTCAAATTTCAATGAGAAGTGGATAAATTGATGGTCTGCCATTGAAGGCTTCGCATCAACATGCCATTTGTCAATAGAACTACTTAGTTCAAGGCTATCTAAGGTTATATCAAGTACTTCCTTTCTTACACTAGTTATAAAGGTCGGTTTGTTTTCTACATTTAAGATATCTAGGTTATTTTCAAGTACAAAGTCTAAAAGAGCCTCACCTCTGTCATTGATGTTGGAGCTGCCCCAGATTGTGTGGTGTGCATTCGCATCACAACCAAGAATCAATCCCGATTTCTGTTCTGCACACTCTGTCAGCAATCTATTCAGCTCTGCACTCACAGGATCTTTTTCTTCATATGGCAGGTACCCAGAGCCTATCAAGATTTCTCTGGTTCTCCCGCCATTATGAAGTGTTATCTTTGCTACTGCCAAGTCCCTAGAACAAAGTTCATGAATAGGCATTGCATCGATGTTGTTGTTAATAAGTAAGCAAGCTCTTGGAGAAGAGCTTGCAAAATCATAAATTAACTTACCTCCCCTGTCCTTTAATCCCCTGATGCCTTCTTTATACAGCCAAGGTTCTTGAATTAGGGCAATGTGGATTCCCTCAGTCCGGAAAACCCCACTGAGGTTGTCAGCAGCAAGTCTTTTACGCTGCAGGAGCTTCAGTGACATTATCAGCGGAAGCAGCAGCAGGTTTTTCTAGAACCCTAGCCTGCACTTGGGTAAAGCCTAGATAAAATTTACAATCTCTACCGATCAAGGTCTTGTCGTCTTGTTCTGGAACGTTCACCACAATGGTTCAACTCTCATTACCAGATTTTTGGTTGAGGATTCCCCATTCTGTGGCAGTTAGTCCTCCGTTCTGAGCTTCCACCTTCTGTAGAATTCCTTTACCGGAGAACTTGTTGTGTATAGCCGGGATCCTAGCTATGAATTTCATTGTTTTGACAATCCTGCGTGCTTCGTCAACAAGGAGGGACAGGCCGTTCCATGGTGACATTTCTCTAACAGTTCTGGACAACCATTGGCTGCTGTTAGAGTCGGCACAGAGGTGATGACGGTTCCTCCTTCCAGACGACAATATTTGAATTGAGGTCCGGTTCCCGAAGGAACGCCCGCAATCTTAGACATTGCGTCTAGTTGGAAGGTCATCAGCTGTTCTTCTGACAGTTTCTGGTCTGGATATCCTTCCACGACAACTGCCATCTTCACAGCTGATAAGGTGTCACTGTAGCTAGGGTCTGTCCCGTCTCCGGTTTTAGCCTTCTTTGTGGACATTTTCTCCTGAGAGTGTGGAGTACTACCATCCGACCTTGGCCTCTTGGTAGAGGGCCTGATCGGGGTCTAACTCCTTTCCCCTGGGAGTGGTTTGAGCTTTTGGTTTGGGTCTGTTTTCTACCCATGTACCCTCAGCTAGCTTTCTTTCTTTGGTCAACCGTTTTTTGGCAGACCCAGAGATTCTTTTCTTCTGTAGATCGATCCTGTCAAGCCCCGAGACTACCTTTTGGAGATCTCGATCTCCTTCAAGGTCTGTCTGTGGGGTTGCAGGGCCTGGTCCTGAAGATTGGGTCTCCATCAAGGTCTGGGTGTCTTCCTCTTTGGAGTCGGTGGTTGGGCTTGTTTTTTCTTTATTTTCCATAAATTCGTGTATTTGCCGCAGGAAGTATGCAGTCCACCCCGCCAGAGCCTGCATGCCAGGGTAAGGCAAGTTATCCCTAGAGGTCACCAAGCACTCTAGAAGGCTCCGTGAAAGGCACCAAATAACCGTCGGTACCATGCACCCATCAGCACGGGTCGCATAACACTTTGGGTTGACGGGAGCTGGTCCGCGCCCCCTTATTCTATATTCGGGGATATCCTGAGTATATTTCGGCTGAGGACATTCGGCTATCTGCCACCTGCCGACGCGCCCTGTAGCAGAGCTCATGTTCATTTCTTGTTACAGAGTTATTCAATATCATAAAAGTTACAAAGTTATTCAAAAACATAAAAATTTCATAACCATACAAAAAAATAAAAATAAAATTGCTATTAAAAAATATTGATCTGATTCCAACAAACAAGATTTGCTTGTGGATGCTAAAAGAATGTTGTCCATCCAAGCAGTTAGGTGCCGAAAGTTTGGTTGATTACAATCACTTTGAGAGCGTACCAACAACAGTGGCTTTCATTGGCTATTCGCTTTGTAGGAGGAAATGAAAACACAGACCAACTTTCAAAATCAAAGTTGCACTTTTCTTTTACAGTCATATTGAAGCAAGCAAAAGACATTCAAAACAACTAATGCTTTACGTTTGTGAGCTTGCCTACGTGCGACATCGTTGTCAAACCAACGCTCCGTCGGCAGAAAGATATTGTGATATTTTTCATACATTTCTTGAGCTTATTCTTTTGATTTGAGTCAAAGTTGTCTCATCTAAGAAAGCAACGCAGTTTTGTATTTCAGCTATGAATCAGGCTGACCAAAATAGGGGATCTGAAGCTCAACTTTAAAAAATTGAACTAATTTTCTGTTTCTCATTGTTTGCTTTGTTATTAGATAAATAAATGACTCTTTCAAATATTCTTTCCTGAAATGTGGCTTCCAGAGGTAGTGTTGCTGGCCACCCCTCCTATATAAAGAAGATTATCTAAGCTTTCGATTCGTGTGCTCCGATAATTATTTTGTGCCACAATGTCTCATATGCCTGGAAATATTGTCAAATGAAGCGATGGTGTCAAGTAAACTAGAATCGACACTTTTCTACTAAACATTAACTTTCTAGAAAGTCACGAAATTGATAACCCAAAAATTTTCACACAAAATCCGAATCACTCATTTCACCAGCTTGTTTGGAAATTGTCAAAACTATGCTTGGAATCGATGAAGTAAAAGAAATTGAAAAATACCGCTTTCAAGTAATACGAACAGCAGGCGCATTGAAGACATGAGTTAACATAGAAGGAACACTAATCCAGAAAATGTGTGAAGTTAAGAAATTTTCCCTATAAGTTGATGAATCAACAGATGTTAGCAACTGTTGTCAACTAATTGCACTTGTTCGAATTCCTAATGAGAAAGGGTTAGAGAGCATTTTTCATTCTACCTAGAGAACTTCAGAAACCAACTGAGAAGGAAATCTTTAAAGTGATCAATGAAAAATTTGCTACAAACAAAATTTCATTGGAAAATTGCGTAAGTTTATGTGCTGGTGGCGCGGTTGCGATGACAGGAAGGGTCAAAGGCTTAGCGTCCGAAGTAGGGTTTGAAAACCTCAATGTTCAAATAATGCACTGCTTTATTCGTAGAGAAGCTTTCATATAAAATAGTTTACCTTCAGAATTAAAGTACACACTTAATGACATAAAAATGGTGAATATGATCAAAAGTAGACCCCTTCAATCGTGTATTTTCAATTTTATGTGATGAAATGATCAGAGCATCAATATTTGTTGATCTACACTTAAGTCCGTTGGCTGTCGCGATAGATAATTCATTAGTTGAAAGAGGAATTAAAAGTATATTTTCACAGCAACTCTCAGTATTCAGATAAGTTGGAAGACAATTACTGCTTTCAAAAATGGTCTACTGAGCTGACATATTTGATTACCTACATGAGCTTAATCGAAAAATACATTGACCGTTTGAGAATATATTAACTCGCACTGACAAAATTAATGGATTCCAAACCAAATTTCAACTTTGGAAATATGTAGTGAATAATGGCTCCCATGAAGTGTTTAGACAGTGTTATAGTTCGTACTAGAAGTTGTAGATCAACACCTGTAAATGCTTGAGAGAAAGTTTCATAACTTCTTTGAATTAACGGAGACAAAGAAATTTGAGTGGGTTCGAAATCCATTTGCATCTTCATTAGATCAATGGCATTCGATTGATCAGTGAAAGAGAAGGAGGAGATATTCGACTCAAAAAGTGATCGTACCCTTGAAGTTGAGTTTTTAAGGATGTTTTATCTTAATTCTGGGGAACTGCAATAAGGAAATTTCCATCCATCGGCAAAAAAGCAACAAACATTTTTTTTTTATCATTTGATACAACATGTATGTGTGAACAAAGTTTCTTTATTATGCTCTGTATCAATAATTTAGAGAAATCACCATTGAAAAGTCTTGATCATAAATTGTGTGTAGCTCTTTCGACCATAGCCTCAGATATAAAAAGTTGTGCTCACAGAAACAAGCCCAATTATCTCACTGAAATGCGTTGGTAATATGCGTATTAACCGAGGCAAAATAATATATATTATAGAGATTTATTTATATTAGTACTTAAAATTTTGTCATTAAATTATTGTTATTGTTA
This sequence comes from Metellina segmentata, assembly GCA_947359465.1. Lineage (NCBI taxonomy): Eukaryota > Metazoa > Arthropoda > Arachnida > Araneae > Tetragnathidae > Metellina > Metellina segmentata. The sequence goes on from OX375884.1 coordinate 63,808,857, forward strand.
TTAGCATATTTATGCGTAGCCAATTTGTGTATATTTAATTTTAATTTTATAATTTCACTCCATAATTTTATAAAATACGAGTTCTAAGAGTTTAATCACAGATTGACTCAGTCAGATCTGTCAATTTAGTTCCTAGGATGTGTATAAAAACTGTATCAAGTATCAATTAGGGATGCGACATCGATAGCAAAACATCGATGTTTTGAAACATCGATGTTGATAATACATCGACCCAAAAACATCGAGGTTTTTAAATATCGATGTTTTTAAAATTCAGTGTATTTAAACTCTTTCCACTCATTTCTTAAAACTGGTTTAGCAACTTGTGATGCTACATCGACAGCAAAACATCGATGTTTTTAAAATTCAGTGCATTTAAACTTGATTCCCCATTTCTTAAAACTGGTTTTCCAACTATTGATGCGACATCGACAGCAAAACATCGATGTTGAAAATTATAACATCGATGTTGATAATACATATCGTCAACAAACCATCGATGTTTTTAAAATTCAGTTACAAACTTGTTTCCCCATTTCTTAAAACTGGTTTAGCAACTAGTGATGGGACATCGGATCCAATACATCAATGTTTTTTTCTAAAACATCAATGTTGTGAAAGCATCGACATCGATGTCGCATCCCTACTTTTCAGACCCTTCTCACTTGGCCACTTTGGTCTAAAAGTATGTTCGATTTGCTGAATTTAAAAATTATGCTACTTGGTTAGTTTTTAAATTTTTAAAACGGTATTTTTTTCATTCAAAAATAAAACATCGACAACGTAAAAACATCGACAAGTATAACATCGATGTTACAAAAACATCGATGTTAAATACATCGATGTTTTTTGAAAAACATCGATGTTTTGAAAACATCGACATCGATGTCGCATCCCTAGTATCAATCACTGATGATGTATGAATTAGATATTTTCGTTCCATTTATTTCGTTTATTTCGTACTTATGACAGCATTAGACTTATCTGAAATGTATGTCTTCCTGGAATGTTTATGTATTATAATGAAAAAATACTTTTCAGAAAGATTTTATTAATTGAATCCCTAGTATTAAATTGAAAAAGCCAAAATTAATAGAAAAATGTTCCTTCATAGTATGTCTTGAAATTATTTACACTTGTGAGGCGCACCGTAGAATTATTTAGCTTGTAAAGTGTGCCGTGACGTGAAAAAGGTTATGAAACACTGCTCTAGGAACAACAATGCTTGGACCGGGATTCGAACCAGAGCCTATTGAACCGAGGGCCAGAGTGCTATGTCCTCGGTAGGTAGTTTAATTTACGTTGCACTGTAGTAACACAACAGGCTTTTGGCGATTGGTCCGGAAGATAAAGACCCGAGGACATCGCCACGTAATTTTGAAACGCGGTCAGTTGACGAGGTCACACTCGAGCTGGCACCCCACTCTCCAAACTTTCATACCATGTCAACGTGAGGACATTTGAAGCCCCGACAGATTTAACGTGCCCCAGCCCCCTTTGTACACGACGGTCTTAGGTTGGATTCGAACTCGCAACCCTCCTGTGGCTATTCCCTTATTCTGCCTACCGAGCTACTACGAGGTATTGTCCTAGGATCTTTCCCTTAGTGCCGACCAACCGGTATAGCAACCGGTGTTAGCCTCTAGATCGGAAGGTTCCTGGTTCGAATCCAGGTCCGGGCATGGATGTTTGTAAGCGTATGGTGTAGAGGCGGCTTGTGCACCTTAAATCTGTCGTGGCCGAAAGTCCTCACGTTGGGTTGGCGTGGAAGTTTGGAGAGTGGGGTGCCAGCTCAGGTGTTGCTTCGTCATCTGACCGTGGTTGAAAATTACGAGGTGTTGTCCTCGGATTTTTCCCTCAAGGGACTGATCCCGGACCGTCGTCAATAGCCCGTTGTGTTGCTCTAGTACGACGTTAACTAAAAATTACCATTACCATTACTTTCGCTTAGTGGATTGATCCCGAAACGTCGTCAATAGCCCGTTGTGTTACTCTAGTACGATGTTAATTACAAAATTACCAATTGCCTACCGAGCTACCTCGGCCCTTATATTCGATAGAAGTACATGTTGAATGAAGTCTTTTTTCTAAACGTTCAGAAATGCTACACGAAAATGTAGTTGGTTATTTTCACATCAAAAATAAACTTGAATTTAATTACTCTATTAATGTTGAGATTATATTCCCAGCGTAAAAGCTTTATTATTGATTTAGACGACATTTTGACTGTTGATCACTTTTCATATTAATTCCATTGTTCATATAAAGCTGATGGAAATCTTTGTTTTATTATTAGGAAAACTAAATACTTTGAAAATATTTGTTATTAATATTTTATTTAACTCATTGGCCATACCAATTTTTAATGATTCACTAATCTGGCCTCCTTTCTATAAAAATCACATTCATGAAATTAAAATAATACCAAAATAAATTCTTGCGCTATGCTTACTTAAAAAAATATGGCTATTGATCAACTCTTATACTAAAACCTGTCTTAGAATAACACTAGAAAAGCACAGAAATACTCAGTTTCATCATGTTCTTCAAACTTTTGAACACCATTCACAATTGAATACTAATATTCACACTTTAAAATGCAATATTTTATCTTCTACTCGTACTTTCAATCGTTTAACAGATTTTATAATTTACACAATAATTATTCTGATATATTTATCTATTTCGTAATCCATTACCATTGTTGAAAGGAATATGATGCTATTTTTGTAAATGTGCTATCAGTATATTTCTATTTCTAATTCATTAGTGGTACTGTAATTTTATTCACGGTCTATAGTGTCACTGAGTAAATAATATGTCATGAAAGATAGGTATTTCCTTGAAAGGCAATGCAATATATAATAAGATTAGATTCAGTTAGAGAGAAATGGTATACCTTCACTTTGAAGGACATTAAACTTAGAAACCCCTACATTAAATTTAGAAAGCATTTAACAATCCAAACTTGTTTGTAGTCTTATAGATATATCGTTGTTTGAAAGACTTATAGGATATACGTTTTAAATCATATAAAAAGGCAGGGGAAGAGGATTTGAAAGAGCTTTTAAATGGAATATTTATTGATTTGTCGCATACTCAATGATGGTAGCTAATTCCCTTTTCTCAAATCTTACTACGATTCTGTTAGTTTCTCAAACTTTCTTTCAAGGGTTTCTGGGGAAATGTTTTAGCGTATCCATTAAATTGCAGAATTGTCTGTTTTGATAATGGAGTGTAAAATCTCTTCAAGAGCAGTATTTAGTAACAGTAACTAGAAAAGTATTCATAATAGGATTCAAGTTTCATGGGATCAAATACAAAGCGCGAATAAGTTGTTTTATACGTGATGCAGCATAAGCATTTTAAATAATGAGCATGAGAGCTGTGACTTATTTAAGGGTGTGAGGGAATCGATATCGGATTATTACTCGTACGGTTTCCAATAAAGATTTCATAGCCTATTAGGCTGTAGGAAGCCTAGACTTATTCATCCATTAAAATGCAATCTAGGTTTTACACAAATCGGATCATCAAAGTTTCAAAATTCTGTCCCGGAAAAGAGTATGGTCTTTTCAATGAAAATAATCTCATTAAGATAAATTACCTGAGGATCTGAACTCAAAATCAACTAGGTTTACATAGACCTACGCCACAGGTGGATGTAGTTCTACTTTATAGATCGTATAACATATATATGAAGGTATATATAAAGTCCTATACCCACACTTATAAATATATTTATTTCTTATTCCTAGGTACAAATGTGCAAACCTGGGTCATGGAAAATGATCCAACGACTTTCTTGTTATTCATCGCACACTGTACTAATAACCCCCTTTCGAAGTGTACAGCGTGTGTCAAGATTATAGAAAATGCTTTATCAGCAAAACCTATACAAGTTGACTTCGTTTAACCTTTAACTGCTGTCGTGGGTCTCACAGACCTCGAGTCATTTTTGACATGTCGTTTCCACCTCTTAAAGTGAATATTGGTCCCTGTTTTATTCAGTACCTTCCTACTACGACCAACAGAAGCCACATTCCAAGACTTGCTTGGCTGCCTCAACTATTTCGTGTTTTACACTGGTTGCATCTCCCGTGTGGTCTTTTAGACCCCTTCACAGCATTTGCGTTACCGTTCTTGTTGAATGAAATCGTCTAAGATTGAGTAGGGAATTTCAGCAGAGAGCCTAAAATGGCAACAAACTTTACTAAAAAAACGACCTGTGTATCTTACACAAAAAGAAATTCAGCGTATTGTTGATAATTGATCGGAAATAGAGTACTGGGACAGGGAAATTTCGGATAATATTATTGAAAGCGGACACGAAACGGATTCGGAAATTTAGGCAGATGAAGATGAAGACATTTCAAGTGCGTCTTCACACGAAGAATATTTCTACGGAAAAAATAACTTCAAGTGGGATGCCCTGGGGGAAACCTAATTGTGCCGTTAGAACACCAAAACACAACATAGTTTTACATTTTCCAGGGTTGAAACGTCCTGCAAAATTAGGTACGAAAGCTGAGCTTGAAGAGACATGGAATCTACTTAACTGATATAGCAATATAAAAAGTATATTTCATGTTAAGAATTGAATTATCTAAATTTAAAATGTATAAATAATAATTATCTAAAGAATCTTTCATTAATATATTATATTAATCAACTTTAAACGCACTTTAGTGAGCGAGGTCTGTGAGACCCCTCCACACTCGTTACGAGACGGTTTGTGACACAGCAGTTAAGGGTTAACCATTTTTAGAACTGTCACATAAGTTAGTTTTGGTACACAAACAGAAACAGGAGGAACTTTTCCCCTCCCACACACTTTTAACACAATCGATGATCAAGATCTTAAAAATAACAAATCCTGTATTTCATAAGAGTATCCGTTTCTTGTGAAGGATTCATTTCATTGTTTCTTGGGGAGCACATCAGAGCGGCAGCTTATTTTTCGATGGAACCTTTTTCCTCCACATAAAAGATCGCGTCAAACGGGAGACAATCATAGTGGGAGTTTTCAATAGCTGAAGTCCTATTAAATCCCTCTAGACCTTTTATATTTGGCTCAACCGAGAAGTTTTCTTTTTCGTTCCTTTCGCCTTGAGAACTATTGCATAATCAGGTGTACGTCATGAGAAAAACTTGATGAACTTTGTAAACTGTTTCGTAGAAATTATGGTCATTTGACTTGTAGGTGAATGCTTGGGTAAAACTAGACTGATGAAATAGGGATTACGACCGATTGTGCGAGATGCAAGACAGGGTGAGGATTTGTGCAATAGTCAAAGATTTCAGAATTGAAAACTTTGTACTCGAATCAGTTTATTATATTAGGAATGTACTTTGAGGTCGACACGTTTATTCCTGTCGAAAATCTATATAAATAAGAATGGAGTGTTTGTTTGTACATTCAATATTTTCGACCCATTTCAAGTTTTCTATCCGTTTTGGACCCTTCTGATGCCAAATCCGCCATTTTCGCGTTTGGTGTCTGTCTGTCCGTCCGTCTGTCTGTCTGTCTGTCTGTTGTGCCCTATACACGTCCACACGGTTTAAGATATTTTCATGGCAATTTGCATACAGTGAGTACTTATCTTCATTTAGTGAGTGGCATTGGTTGCGAAAGTCTGTCTGTCCGTCTTTCTGTTCTATGCTCGATTTTGTGTTTGTGTGTTTGTGTAAATATCACATAAATTGCATTCCAGATATTTGATTGCAGTGTATTTTATTTTATACATTATCTATTAGTTTAGTGAATGCAATATTAAACATTTCTTTATTGTTATATTTAGTTGAGTTTCATGCTAAAACACCTGAGTAAGTATACTTAAATCAACCATAATTTAGTAGTTTTGGAAAAATTGGAATGTACATTGAATATTACGATTACTTCGATTGCTTTACTAGTACTGCTGAAAAAGTAATCATTCTTCAAAGAATTATTTTTTTATGAAATTTCAGCTATAATATTTCATTTATTTCGAGTCTTATTTTTGTTCTTTGCGCAATGAAAACGATTACCGATTATTTGGGACAGACGATATTTTTCAACGAACGGGAATGAACAAGATTCGTGCGAACAGTGATATTTTCTGTTTCTTTCGCTCTGAATTCATTTCACATTTCTAAATTTTGTGCACTTTTAGTTGTAAGTTGTGGCAACTGTGCGATATCAAGAGATAAAAATTAATCACAAATTATTATCTTTAGAACAATTTTTTCCGACATCTTTTATTTTGTTTTATTTTGCTGTTTTCTGTTTTAAATATTTATTATTTTAATAAATGTGTTTTCCTTCTCATCACACGCAACAACACCACAAAGTATTCGATTTAAAATTAGCAGGTAAGTCAGAATAAATTTTCAGTAAATTTTAAGTGGTTATGCCATTATTGAAAGAATAATGCCGTTATTGAAAGAATAATGCCGTCATTGAAAGAATAATGCCGTTATTTAAAGAATAAAGCCGTTACTGAAAGAATATGCCGATATTAAAATAATAATAATGTTTAAAAAATCCAAACTGGACTTTTCAACTATAAAAAAATTCGTTGTCATAATGACAGGAGAAGATTACAACATTTCACTATGTCACATACCGGATGCAAGAGAGCCACAGGTAAAAAAATATTGTTTTGTTGACTATGAGTGCGAGAGCACACGCCGTAAATCGTAATTTTTATTAATTGAGTTGAAGATGAAAATAACTTAAGAAAGGGAATTCCAAATCTCCCTCAAAAGCGTCTTTTGTAGTAGCAACCTATCGTCCGTTCGTTTGTATTAGTAACCTTTGTAGAGTCACCTTTCGTCATTTTGTAGCTTTGTCATACAGCAAGGGTGCGATGTATGTGAAATGTATTACATGAATGGATATGAATGTGTAAGGATTTGTATCTAAGGTAAGTTGTAGAAATTATAAAGATGACGAAAGTTATTCAAATAAATTTTTATTCTACAAAAAACGTAAGTCATTATATATTTTGATTATCTCTTCAATTTAGAGTAAACCAATTCAAACCGAGTAAGGTCGGGTATTTTGCTAGTGTAATAAATAATATTGTAGATTAAAAATTGTCTGGGAGTTCAAGAATTGCGAATGCCGAAAATGACTTGTATTTTCTAATAAGCCGTAGAATTAACAATTAAACGGATTTTCTATTGACATTCGCTATTTGATATTTGTTTTTGGTACAACAAATTATCTTATATATCTGGGCCTTGTAGTTAAAAAGTACAATGTCCAAGTGTTCCAATCGTGGGAAAATCAAAATTAATTTTTTAAATATCTAAAACGTTCGGTAAATTTGTACATGATTTGTTTTCTTCATTCTTTAGTATGTATATATATATATATATATATATATATATATATTGAACAACACTGACGTGTACCTCGACGTTCTGGATAATTCGACTTTGCCTAAACTATGGCAATACTACGGCGATGATTGTTGTTCCTTCCAACAAGATCGAGCTCCCTGTCATACTGCGAAACGTGTGCTGGACTGGTTTCCAGAAAATGAGGTGAATTTGTTTGACTGGCCTGTTGAAAACCCCGATCTCAATCTGATCGAGCACTTATGGGAGAATCTGGTGACGAGTACGACACCGCCACAGGGACGTGCCAACGTTGTGAATACAGGGGGGGGAGCATAGGCTTAACTAGGGTTGTTGAATGGTGGGGGGTGGGAGGGTTGGTCCACACGAAAAGTATGGACTGTACCCCAGTAAAAAGTGGGAATAATAAATTAATTATATTAATATACATCAATTATTAATAATAAATTATATTAATACGATTACTATATATAAAAGATTAATTAATTATATTACTAAATATTCATTAATTAACACTTGATTTTTAAAAAATCACATTTTTTTTCGTTTTACAATATTTATTAAATGACTCTATGGTGAATTTTAAAACTTACAATACATTTAAATTAGAAATTAAAACGTCGATTTTTTCGTAAACGTTTCTATTTTTCTGAACTTCTTAGATTTATATTTGATTTGCTTGAAGCACATCGGTAAAAATTACCTTGATTCTGACGCTGTCCCCTATGAGTGCTCATAATTATTAAAACAGTGTCTATATTTAAAAATTTGGTTTCAAAGAAGCACAGTAGGCAATAGTTTTAAAAACCAATGAAATAAGATAAACATTAATTTGAAAAAGTTAAAAACTAATAACAATAAAATTAAAATATAATGCGTATTTGAAAATTTGGTTTTAGAAAAGCACAATTGACAACAATAAAAAATTTCATTTTTAATCGAAAAATTTTCTTCTGACTTTTTACTTTGCATAATCTTGTATGAGTTCTTTAAAACACAATTTATCACATAACTCGTGTTCGACAGTTATCATAGCCAATCTATTTAGTCTATGTTGAGTTATTGTGGATCTGAAATAATTTTTGATGATTTTTAATTTGGAAAACTTTTTTCACCACTTGCAACTTACATAGGCAAATTTAATAAAATTCTAAAGGCAATATTAATATAAATGTGATAGATAATAATATACCTGCAAAAAATTATCTAGAAAATTCCCCGTTTTTTCGAGAATGGGGAAATGAGTACATTTTCTATCAATTAAATTTTAAGGCTCATTTGTCGGACGAAAGTTTGTAATATAATGGTTCAGGTAGGCAAATTTATTAGGTTTATTATTGTTAACTACAACTTGGAATAGGTATTTTTATTGGAAACTCGTTTTTCAATAATTGGGTATCACTATAATTTTAAGTTAGAAATATTTAAGAATCTCTCTATATTAAAAAAAAATTACCGCCGCTGTCGCAGGATTGAAAACTGGGTTTTTACGCTCGATTCTTAAACGGTTTCCAGAAAAATTACGAATCAGAAAATTACGAAATTAACATGGTTTGTTCTTCATCGTGTTCCCGGGACAATTTTGAAGATTTTTTTTCCGATGCGGCTATTAGTTTAGGGTTTATAAAGTGTCGAAATTGAAAAAGCGAAATTTATAACGCGAGTGAGCAAAAGACGTACACATTTTCAGTCTTCAGTCGGGATTCGTCTTAGTGTAACTCTAAACGTGAATTTTTCCAGCTCGTCGAGTGTTTTAAGAAATTTTAATTTGGTTCCTGGTAATATTTATTTGAAATTCGGGAAAAATTGGCACATTTTCGTTATTTTTTTGTTAAAACTGTTATATCTATACCTTATTACTATTAGTTTTTAAATTTGTAAACATCGCAGTATACCTTAGAATGTACTCTTTCTTACGGTACAATTATTTTTGAAATTGGTTCATAAATAAATTTGATGCGATCAAAAGTTGGTCATACAAATTTCATATTTTTTGAACACTTAGCGATTGCGTTCATTCTTATTCACGAAAATTAAGGTTACATTTTCTGACTAACGAGTTTGCCAGATGCCCTTGAAACTCGCAATAACGTCATGCTCGTTGTTTCCCTCAATTCTCAAGACGGTTTGCCGATTGAGTATAGATCAGAATATTACGAGATTAACATAGTTTATTCAAAATTGTATAGGGAAGAAGATGGAGATGGTTTGTTACTGATGCGGCTATTATTTTTGGGTGCATTAAGTGTTAAAGTAAAAAAAAAACGAAATCACTTACGACAGGAGTGTTGGTTTTCGAAGCAAACCAAATGGGATTGCGTAGCAATCACGGGAGTGGGCGAGCGTTAGCGAGCAGAGGGTGGAGCTCTCGCTGTGACGTCATGGTCCGGAAAGTCAACGTTTTAACAATGCACTGTTCTGACGTTTCCGTCACTTAATTACTTCACAAATTCAAATGTTCACTTCCAAAACCTTAAGCTAGGAACCTCTCTCGTCAAGGATGTCCGTAAGACTAAATAATCCATCGGGCAAAAAATCAGAACAATTCACTTGCAGGCAGTTACCCGTATTTACTTCAAATAAGAAAGCCGACAGTTTAAAAGACCCTAAATTGTAAATCATCAAAATAAGCAATGGCAGATTTGTTGTGATTTCCTGAATGCCCTTAACTTCAAACTACATTTCCGTCAGTTGGTCAGGCGCTTCTTGTCCAGTTTGGGACCTAGCTGAATAAAACCCTAACATGTAATCCGTTAGTCGGTCATAATAATAAATCGCTTTTCTCAAGATATGCCGTCAAAGACATGTTCGAGCTCTCCAATACATTTGAAGGATCCAGGAAAGAAACTACTATACAGCAATTCCTTCGAAAATGAGATAGTCATCTCGTAGCATTCAAGTGCGAGCACCACGTGCACTCATTTTGAGTGTAGAACCACTTTAAAGCCGTAAAAAAAAGTGATAAAGAATCGGTATGCTGGGCCACCTTTCTCCACATATTCAGAGGTAGAATTTAATTTTTTTGGTACTTTGAATCTTTGAAACCATTTTTTTTCACTTTTAGTTAAATATAAACTTTTACTACATAAAAAAAATTAGTTCGAAGTATCTTGCTAAACTTTTCATTCGTTTACGTGTTAGAAAACTTTCAAATTCGTTATTTTCAAAATCTAATATTTGCCCCTAGACCCTTCATTTAATAACCATTTCGGGGAATATATCGAAGCTCTCAGAATGTGCTCTGCTCCCTCCGTGCTTCTTTCTCTCTCTCTCTCTCTCTCTCTCTCTCTCTCTCTCTCTGTATATATATATATTAATAGAAGGGCCGTGTCCTAACTGCGTGTTTCATAAAAAAGAACAAAAAGGACAAAAAAGGCCAAAACTATCATTTAAACAATTTTAAATAAATCCATTCAACAACGCGCTGGACAAAAGTCATAAACCTATCTGATAAAACCTTTGTAAAAAGTGTTTTTGTGTTTATGGATATGGATATTGAGGCATGTGTGTGTGATGTACGACGGAAATGATCGACAGTAATTGTTTTATTTTAATTAAATGGTCTGCAGTAATTTGTCAATGTCATCGAAAGGTCACCCAACAATCTCGAGTACTTGCAGAGTGTTGACAATGTTCCTCACCTTCATGTCCTGTAATTTTTTATTTGTTTTCATACATTTTATTTTTTCTTTACACCAATTTTTGCGCCCACCCCCGAAATCTGCAGCCCCGAGCAAATGCCGAGTTTGCCCTCCTCTAGGTGTGGGCCTGCATCTATTGACATGAAATGAAATTAGAATCCAAAGTTGATTTAACGGTACTGTTTAATGTTACTTTTGAAGTTAAAATGTTAAAAATGTTCCTTGCTAGTGTGTGTGGGGGGGGGAGTATGGCTTTCGCCCTTTCTCCTCAGTGACAAGAGGGTCCAAATACCCCCTGCTCCCTTTGTTGGCACGTGCCTGGCCACGCACGCCCATCTTCACAATAATCTCTTCTCAGCCTTGCAAGAGGTATGGCGAGCTATTCCTACACGCACAGACTTACTGAGAAGTTGGGGAAAGTATACCTCGACGTTTTGCAGCTATAATACAAACACTTTTTCTGAAAATCATGCTTTTATAATGATAAAACAAACTTTTCAAAAGAAAAATTTTTTAGTGGTTTTGTCTTACGTATCAATTTTTTTAGAATCACTAGGTGGCTCCGCCCCCTGCTCGCAAACCAAGACTCCTTTCGCAAGCCTCTTGGTGAGGGTTAGGTGTGAATGTATTTTAGCTTCGCAAACTAACAAGCCTAGCGGCTCAAGTTCAAATTCTAAGGGATCCGTCCCACCACCACAAAATTTATGTTTTGCTCACTCGCGGTATAAATTAAGCTTTTTTTTTTACTTAGACACTAAATGCACCCAAAGCTAATAACTACATAGGAAAAAAAACCTTCTCCATCTCGTTTCCTATACAATATTGAACAAATCATATTAATTTATATAATATTAGTGAAGAGCAGGAAAAGGGTATGTGCAATCTGATAAACGAAGCATGTCAAAAAGGAGAATTAATTTTAATGAGGGACTATAATTATCCAAATATTGACTGGACAAACAATCTAGCTACAAATGGGAAAGGGGCAGAATTTTTGGAAGTGATACAGGATTGTTTTTTGTTCCAGATGGTGTATGAGGATACTAGGGACAATGCAATATTGGATTTGATTTTCAGCAATGATGAGGATAGGGTTCAGGATTTGGTTATAGGTGAGCCACTGGTAGAAAGTGATCATAGAAGTATCAGATTAAGTATAAATTTTCAGTCAGCATACACAATCAATAGTAGGATAATTCCAAATTTCAGATAGGTAAATTTTCATAGGATAAGGAAAGAGTTAAAGGAGACATTCAAAGGGGGATTAATAGCACCGCATCATTCTGAACAATGGAAGGAATTCCAGAATAAGTTAGACAGGGTGATAAAAAAACATGTAACGTTCAGGAAAAAAGGAAAATCTAGAAACTTGCTCCCTATATGGTTTTCAGGGGAAACACACAAAGCTTTAAAATTAAAATAAAGAACATACAGGGTATATAAAAGCACTGGTAACGACAGGGACAAGGAGGCATATCTGAAAGCCAGAAAGGAGTTTAAAAATATTAGTCGGAAGCAAAAGGTGTCCTTGGAGGAAAAACTAGCAACGGAAATAAATATAACCCCAAAAGAATTTTTTTTCATATGTAAGTGGTAAAAATAAATTTAGTACTACACTGGGTCCGTTGGAGGGGAGGTGAATTAATTCAAGACGAGGTGGGAATGGCAAACGTGTTAAATGACTTTTTCTGTGGGTTTTCAATGGTAACTATAAATTAAAAAAGGATCCCAAGGATGGAGCCTTTGCAGGGGGTACAATTACAGAATGCAAATTTAACAGGGAATAAATAGTACATCAGTTGAAAAGAATTAAGCCATCTAAAGCACTAGGGCCAGGATATATATATATATCCGAGAGTACTAGTGGAATGCACGGAAGAATTGGGGGACGTAATTCACATCATATTTAATTCAACATATAGCACGGGTTGTGTACCAATGGATTGGAAGTTGGCCAACATAACTCCAATTTTCAAAAAGTGATCGGGGCAACAATAGACCAGTAAGTCTAACATCAGTAATTTGCAAAATATTTTAATCAGATAATCAGTATGGGTTTAGGAAGGGCAGATCCTGCTCTACAAACCTTTTGAAGTTCTACGAAAAAATTACTGAGGAGCTGGATAATAAGAGTAGTGTAGATATCATCTACATAGATTTTCAAAAGGCTTTTGATGAAGTACCTCATGGAGGCATTACTGCTTAAATTGGAAAGGCTGGGGATTCAGGGGAAAACATTGATATAGATAAAGAATTGGTTATTGGGTAGAAAGCAGAGACTGCATGTAAAAGGAAATTATTCACAATTGACAGTAGTTATAAGTGGGGTGCCTCAGGGATCAGTTTTGTTTATAATTTTCAAAGATGATATAGGTCAGAAGATTAAGAATAGAATCAGTATATTTGCAGATGACTTAAAAATATGGGGAATAGTGGATACCAAGTTACAGATAGAAAATTTACTAGGGGATTTTTATAAGATATCCGAATGGGCTGTAAAATGGGGTATATCATTTAATATAGGGAAATGTCAAGTTCTGCATATGGGTTACAGGAACAGTGGAGCCGAGTACTGTCTGCAGAGAGTAAAGGTAAAGGAGGCAGAAACAGTCAAGGATCTTGGGGTGATAATTCACGGGGATTTTAAAACGGGTCACCAATATTCAGCTGCGGGTAAAAAGGCTAATAGGTTATTGGGGTATATTAAAAAGACTGTAACTTCAAGGGATAGGAATATAATCTTGCCGTTATATAAGGGTTTAGTAAGACCACATCTAGAATATGCTGTACAATTCTGGGCTCCATATATGAGAAAGGATAAAGAATTAATTGAAAGGGTTCAGCACAGAGCTACAAAAATAATAAAGGGGATAGCAAATCTCGACTATAATGAACGTTTAAGTAAGCTAAACATGTATACACTGGAAATAAGAAGAAGGAGGAGGGATTTGATTGAGCTTTTCAAGTTGGTAAAACAAGGGGACACAGAGGGCTTAAATTTCAATAGGGATAACAGAACAAAGGGCTTTGGTATAAATTGAATAAGACACATTTTAATCGGGATTTAAGGAAAAACTACTACTTTTATAGGGTAATAGACAAATGGAACGCGTTGCCCGAAAATATAGTTAATTAAAAGGGAGTGTACGAATTTAAGATACAATTGGATAGTCAGTGGGAATTGGGGAATTCATAAACAAAGGACCAGCCTTGTTGGGCTTGAGCCTGTAGCTGGTCGTCAATATTTGTATTTGTATTTGTAATTTCGTAATTTTCTGATGCGTGCTTTTTTGGTAAACAGTCTGAGAATCAAGTGAAAAAATATCCAGTTTTCAATCCTGCGACAGCGAAACTATCTTAATAATTCGTATATTCCTATTTGGACTTTCCGGGCCATGACACAGCGAGTTTCACAAGGCCAGCTAGAACGATCTAACTTTTCATCTTCGTGATGAAAAATTTGTACACTATCGCGAAATTAAACTTTTCATCGCATTGAATTTATTTATAAACCAATTTTAGAAATAATTATACCATAAGAAAGAGTATATTCTAAGCTTTTACGTGGTATTGTCAAATTTTAAAACAAATAGTAGTAAGCAATAGATATGACAGTTTTAGTTTTGTATCGGAAATTACGATCTAAAAATTCCGAAATTTGCATGACCAACTTTTCATCGCATCAAATTTATTTATTTACCAATTTCAAAAATAATTATATCATAAGAAAGAGTACATTCTAAGGTTTGCAGTGATGTTTTCAGATTAAAAAACCAATAGTAATAAGCTTGTAATATCTTAAATATAGTAATGCCTTGAAATTTCTAAAAAAATTCGGCGAATACAAAAGTTCACGTTTAGAGTACCTTTATACTCTAAAAAAAACTCACGGCTGACGACTGAAAATTTGTTTGTGTTTTGCTCACTCGCGTTAGAAATTTTACTTTTTTCGACTTTGATAGCCGCATCAGAAAAAATCTTCTCCATCTTGTTCCCTTTAGAATTTTGAACAAACCATGTGTAAAATGAAGGTCATCTACTGTATTAATAATATACGAAATCGAGACGTTATAATATAGTGGTTCATGAATGAACAATACAGGGGTTGGACAAAATAATATGAACACTTGTGAAAAAATAGCACTCGAAAGAAACCTCTCTTATACTCCTGCCCTTTACGGTGAAGGGTGCCACCTAGCGGATGAGAAAGTACACACATCAGTCTGCTACTAGCAGTGATAGAAGCCGAATGCGAAATATATTTCTGCGTTAAAATTGCATTATGGCTGACCTCTCTCATTTCGAAAGAGGCATGATTGTTGGGGCCCGTCTTGCTGGAGCCTCAGTAACGATAACGACCAATCTTCTAGTTGTTGGGAGAAGTACAGTGTCGACTGTAATGTCAGCATATTTGAAACAGGGAAAAACATCATATAAAAAGCACAACAGTGGTCGAAAATCGAAGCTGAATGACAGAGACAGAAGGGTTTTGAAGCGGATTGTGGCAAAAAAACACAAAACAACATTATCCTAGATAACATCTGAGACTAACACACATCTACAGGAAGCAGTTTCATCAAAAACGCTCCGGCGTGAACTGCATATGGCAAATATTCATGGTAGAGCGGCTATTTCAAAACCATTGATTACACCATGCAATGCCTTGAAGCGACGAATATGGTGTTGCGAGCATAAAAATTGGACGCAACAACAATGGGAGAATGTAATATGGTCAGACGAATCGTCGTTCACATTATTCCCAACAAATGGACGCGTTTACGTTTGGAGAACGCCACCAGAAGCCTATCAAGTTGACTGTCTTCGGCCTATGGTTAAGCATGGCGGCGGTTTAGTGATGATCTGGGGTGCGATATCACATCGTGGCCTTGGCCCACTTGTTGTTCTGTATGGCCGTGTCACAGGAGAGGATTATGTCAGTCTTCTGGCCGACCATCTTCACCCAATGGTGCAAACTGTGTTTCCTTATATACGACCAGTCTTCCAAGATGATAATACCCGCATTCACACCTGTGGAATTGCCCGATACTGGTTTTATGAACACGACGATGAAATAGAGCACCTCATCTGGCACCCTCAGTCCCCTGATCTCAATATAATTGAATCTGTGGGGTATTTTGGAAAACAAGCTACGCAGTCGATTAACCCCTCCAAGGACACTTTCTGAATTAGGGACTTTTTTTGCAATTTGGGTGGGAACGTTTCCCTCTGAATGCTGTACGTGACTTGTATTTGTCAATTCCACGTCGGATACAAGCTGTAATTCATGCAAAAGGAGGACCAACGGCCTATTAATAAAAAAAAATTCTCTTTTCACATATGTTCACATTGTTTTGGCCAACCCCTTTATATCACTGGCTTCAATTGGGATGGGGGGGGGCGTTATCTCAATAGTAAAACTAGTGAGAGGCTTGTATTATTGTGCTATGTTTAAGGTTTAAGAGACATGTGATGAGAGTAGCTTCACCACACCATGTTAATTTCGCAATTCTCTGATCCGTACTTTTTCGGGAAACCGTCTGAGAATCGAGCGGAAAAAGCGAGTTTTCAATCCTGCGGCGGCAATAATCTCTTTTTAATATAGAGAGAATCCCTTTTGTTGCAATGAAATAAGTTTTCAAAAGCGGTAGATTTCAGATTAAGGTATGTCTACTACAGAAGAGTAGTTTATACTAGTTTCAATGTGAAAATCAATAATATGCTATTTATCCGAGAAAAATTGTAAAAAGTATTTACTCGTCAAAAATTTGGTCGTATTATTAGCACTTCGAATTGTTTCTCACTGTATGTATGTCAAGGGTTGATTGACGACACCTATCACTTGCGCTTGCATCAACTAAATGAGACCTACATAGGATGAGAATAAAAAGCTGCTAAATAAATGTATGGATTCGGTAATCATGCAAATGAGGGTAAGAGGTGTGTTGCTCGAATCATACTCAAATATTGCCATTTGTGATAACATTTGTAAGACACTCGACGTATATTTTTTCATTCATTTCAAACATTATTCTCTTACTTCATTGTTTAGAAGGAATTTTTTGCGGCTCTGTGGAGGAATGAGAGTCAGTTTTAATTTTGTAAAAAGAAATGTGAATCACCACATAGTTTTAATGCTATGAACTTTAGATATTGCGTCTTTCAAATTCCCTACATAAACACTTGAAATGATCCGATTTCTACAGTACACTGGATCGTTACCAAATGAAGTCTTTCACTCACCTGTGCCTGCATAAATTCTGGATGTATGTCTGTATTAATATATTTATGTTATCTAATATTTTCCCTTCCACGTAATTTGATGAACGATTGTAGTTTTTCAGACTCAATGATCACGTTATGTTGTCGAATATATCCCCCTATATGGCAGTCCCACAATCTTTGGAGTCATTTCAAGTCACTCTTAGTTACCATTAGATTGATATCAAACTTTATAATAAAAATAATTTTTTCGTAACTTTGTGCTTCTAGTTTCGTTTCCTTTCGAACATTCCTTCAGGCATTTTAATAGTATTGCATATTGTGTTAAATTAGTTTATGCAAAATTAGGTTAACCTTTTGGGGGGTGAAAATATTTAGAAGCAATTTTATAAATGAGCTAACAATATTCAAGAATTTTAGGCATAGTAGAGGATGTTGGATTACTCCTATATCAAATACTCAGAAAAAAACAATTTTCTCTCCCCACCCTCAATCACTACATGGATTTTTATCAGAGATATTTTCTTTCCCTACTTGAGCCTATGAGAGAGAAGATATTATATATTGCTTATTATTAGAAATATAAACTTTATTTCTCTCATATTATCACTTTCATTTTTATTAGTGATTTATTTGTGACCACTTATATGAGACTATTAGTTATACTAAACTTTATTAATTTTTTAAGGTTGAAATTACGATTTAAAAAGGGGAAATACAGCAAGCTTGCTTATGATATATTTATGTATATATTTTCTTTATTTTTAAGTAAATTTTAGAGGAATTAATTGCATTTCGTAACAGATTTCTGATTACTCTTTGTAAAATCTTTATAATCTTTAATTTTCGAAAAATAGATATTTTAGTATTTCTATCGGTGCATTAATACCGTGTTTACACTCACAGCATGCAAATGAAGTTAATGCAGTTACTTACAAAGGCTTAAAATTGCTAATGACGGAGTGTGAAATAACTAACAATAAAATTATCTCTGCATTGCTATTGTTCGCATTACTTTCTTTTTTAAGTATACTTTAAATCACGCTTGCTTTATATTTTGTTAAATTATATTTTAATATCCATTTTAGGTTGAGTCTGCTGTCGATCAGTTCGTCGTTTTCAGAAGAGATGTCCTCCACCCCGTTTAGAGGAGAACTGGTACTTCCTGAAGCTAAAAACATTTCTTTTCTGCCCATTTTCAATTTTAGTTTTGACGATGCAGTTAAAGAAGTAGAGCGTCACATTTCCAGTGATCGGGTGTTTGACAAAATGACAGAAACTATTATAATCTGTATATACTCTGCTCTAATCATCAGTGGCATTATCAGCAATTTTATAATATCCGGAATAATAGTCAGAAAAACAAGAGTCTGTAACACTAGGTACCCTTTCGTCATAAATCTAAGTGTCTCTGATTTGATACTGTGTGCCTTTTGCATGCCATTCTCGTTGGTGGCTCTTATCAGGAGAAGGTGGATTTTAGGTCTCACTCTGTGCAAGCTTGTGCCCTTTGTACAAGGTTCGACGGTTTTCTTGTCATCAGCAACAGTTAGTGCCATCGCCATTGACAGATACAATCATGTCTTGAATGCCTTCCCTACAGGAAGACAAAGGCAGAAGAAAGAAGTGATCGCCACCATCTTTGCAGTGTGGTTCATTTCATTCATTCTCTCGAGTCCTGTTCCTTACGCTCAAACAATTAAGAGCGTAGGATTGCCTCGATTGTATATTTATGAAAAATGCATTGAAGAATGGCCTTGGGATAAAGCTAAATGTGTATACACCGTCGTAATCGTCTTGGCGCAGTTTCTCATACCTGCTTTTGTTTTGACCACGACCCACATGCGAATCGAAGCCCATTTGAATTGCGCTCTCAGCCGTCACAATAAAACTTCGAGCCGAACAAGTGACGAGCGCGTTCAGAAAGAAAGACATCGCAACAGACGAGCCACTTGCATACTCCTGATGATATCGACCGTCTTTGGAATCACCTGGTTACCGTGGAATATTTTCAATTTGATCGCCGACTTTTACCCAGAAATCATGGCACCAGAAAATCTTTATCTTGGGTTTGTCATATGCCACATGATCGCTATGACATCGACAACCACCAATCCCATTTTATACGGTTGGTTCAACTCAAATATTCGTAAAGAAATTTTGGTAGTTAAGCGAAAAATAGGCAACGCGATCACGGGCGAAAATCGCATTAACACCAGCATCCTTCACCTAGAAACTGTTGACAGGGTATGTGATACAAGGCTGTGAATATGCTTAGCATAAATCGACGTGCCGCATTAACATTTGTAATAAAACATATAAAGGATGTTATAAATAGATCATGGCTGCCATTTTTGGAAAGATTATAATCGAATATTCATTCTGGATGCACATGACCGCGCAGAGAGAGTGCTTTAAGTCTGCCCTTTCTCGCTTTCGTCAAAAGTGCCCTTTTACAAGAATCTTTTGATCAATAAAATTTTCGATAAACGGTTACTATGAGTAAAGGAAAGGTTCACCGGGAAATTCACGAAAGGCTGGTGGTTCTAGGAGGTCGGCAGGGCTTTCAAAAGAAACATAATCATCAGACAAGAAAAGTTCATTTCATAAGTATTTTAAATATTTTTTATGCTAGAACTGTTATTACACTGAAATCTACCTGTATATCCTAACACATCTATAGCATTATTTTTCTGTTATAATTGAAAGTAAGGTATTACTTAATTGAACTAAGCGGTCAACCGAAGCTAGAAGTCTGGAGGACCCGTTCTAGATCAAGATCATAGTGGTGTGGAAAATCCTTACCCTATTGTTACAGAAGGATAAGCTGTCGCGTCATTTTGGTTCAAAAGTATAGATGATGACTTTGTTCTTTAGAAGTAGTTCTCATCTCATAAATCTATCTAGTCTTACAATATAAGTTGGGTAAACTTTATAATGTATAAGGGGCGATCAAAAAGTTTCCGTTTGAAGACTGTACATTCCAGATTTGGTACGCCAGTCATGCAAAAGCGCCTTGAGAATTTAGGCAATCATCCCACTGCTTCACCATTTTGAATATACCCCTTTGGTAAAACTCATGTTTCTGATGCTTGAAGAAGTCCGAAACTGCTTGCTACACTTCTACGTCCGACAGGAACCGTCGACCTTTCAAGGACATTTTTAAGGGACCGAGGGCGTGAAAATCGCATGGGGAGAGATCAGGACTTTAAGGTGGGTGGCTCGAGTGTCTCCCACTTTAGAGAGTGTAACTTCTGCTTTACGACATTTGCGGTATGGGGACGGGCGTTATCATGAAGCAGAATCACCCATTTCGTAGTTTTCCCGGACGTTTCACCTTAATTGCACGTCGTAATCTCACCAGCGTTTCGTGGTACCGTACCTCAGTGATGGAGACACCTGGATCCTTGAAATCAATAACAATGGGCCCTGATAGTCAAAGAACAGGGTGAACACCACTTTTCCAGCAGATGACTGGCTCTTGAATTTCCTGGACATGGGGACAAAGGATGACACCACTGCATGGTAGCCCGCTTTACAGTCCTGGTCTCTCCCCATGCGATTTTCACGCCTTTGGTCCCTTAAAAAAGGCCTTGAAAGGTCGACGGTTCCTGTCGAGAGAAGAAGTGCAGGAGGCAGTTTCGGACATCTTTAAGCAGCAGAAACAGGAGTTTTACCAAAGGGTATATTCAACCTGGTAAAGCAGTAGGATGATTGCCTAAAAGCTCAAGGCGCTTTTGCATGACTGGCATACCAAATCTGGACTGTACAGTCTTCGAACGGAAACTTTTTGATCGCCCCTTATATCTTGCTGATTTTGAATCAATAAATGTGACTATTATAAATGTGAAATTCTTCTCCGCGAGGTGACGATCTAAGAGGTATTTCCGTTTTTTTTAAATCAAAATGGCCAGTTGCGTTGCTTTAGTGATGTTAATTATCTACTTATCTACATGTTTATCAATGAATTTTTTACTGTAAACACTGTCCCTAAAATCCTGACACGTTTCTTATAAGCGGTTGCTAACTATCATTTTTCTTATAATCAGTTGAATTTATTCGAAATATGATTGAAAAATCCAATGTTTTATGAATTTAAGCTATGTTGAATTTATTCGAAATATGATTGAAAATTCCAATGTTTTATGCATTCAAGCTAGGTTGATTGTATGTGTGAAGAGAACATAATAAATAATTCCAGAATCCCCTCCAAAGGCGTTCCAAGGCCCCTTTTTTCTTTCAGCCCTTGTCCCTAACTAGATCTCTGCACGGCAGTGGTATGAAATAATGGCAAAAAAGAACACAATTATTATAAATGCTAAATGTGTTTCATATTCAGGCTTTTGTTCGCCAAATGTAGGACTTTAGTGTAAAGTATATGTATTGTTTATTTAAATGTTTATATAGATATACTGTACAAAAATACTAGGTTTTGGTCATAAAATACCTTCTCGAGATCGCAATTGTTGAAGATTTGAGATACTAGAGATTTAGATGTTAAATGACGTGCGTTCTAAACATATGCAGGGTGATACCAAAATCCTAATTTCATTGTTACTATTACAGGTAGCTGACGAATTTCGGAAATTCATAATGGAAAGGCCAGGGCTTATTTTTCATAACATTGTGTCAGCATGTGGGATAATAAAGTGATGCACTTTCTAGAGCTAAAAAAAACAGACATCAAAGAATTTACAGTAAGCTCAAACCATTATAGCGAATGGTTCATTACTTTCTCTTGTAACGCCTAAAGCTCAAATTTCATCTCAATTCTTCAAAAAACCTTTCAGTCTTTAAATTAAGAAACATTTGTGACAATTCTGTATATATGGGTGTTAAGAATATAAAATATTATTTATATGAAAATCTACACATATTATATTTTTGTCATGTGTGTGTACATTGGTGGAAAACATTATTCATGTGCATAAGGTTGAAGGAAAATGTGAAGTATATTACTCATTGTGCATCAAATTAAAGGAATTAGATCACTTTTATAAAATAGTATCGTATTAATGTATGTGTGTGTAATAAATCAAGCAAATTTTGTAATCAATTTTAAAAACTAAGAGAAAAATTAGTACTACATGCACAGAGTGTATGAATATACATTTTATATCACAGAATATCTTTTGGAGTGTGATATTTAATGAATATAGTATATACATATATATTGTGCTTATCGGAATTGCTACATATATCTACTTATACTGTTTTTGCTTTGAAATAAAATATATTTCTTTTCTGTGTATTCAAGCATATCAGCATGTGTGTGTATCAAACTCTAAATAAAATAATTACAACCTATAAGATAAGCTTTTAAAATTAGAACGAAGATATTAAGTGATAGAAATGGTGCTTATTCAAGCCTCTGGATTAAAAACCTTTGAAATTATGATTTAAACAATCTAAACTACCTCATTCTCATTCCCAAGATAAGCGGTAAATAAAGTGCAAATACATATAAAAAAATTTCTTTCACAAAAATATTAAACAACTAGCAAAATACCCGACCTTACTCGGTTTGAATTGGTTTACTCTAGATTGAAGAGATAATCAAAATATATAATGACTTACGTTTTTTGTAGAATAAAAATTCAATTTAACACCTTTCGCCATCTTTATAATTTCTACAACTTACTTTGGACACAAATCCTACACATGCATATCCATTCATGTAGTACATTTCACATACATCGCACAATTGCTGTATGACAAAGTTACAAAATGACGAAAGGTGATACTAAGGTTACTAATATAAAAGACGATTTTGAGGCAGATTTGGAATTCCCTTTCTTAAGTTCTTTTCATGTTCAATTAATTAAAATTACGATTTACGGCGAGTGCTCTCGCACTCATAGTCAACAAAACAATATTTTTTACTTGTGGCACTCTTGTGAAATTTTGCAATCTTCTCCTGTCATTATTACAACGAATTTTTTAATGTTGGAAAAAGTTCTAGTTCGGATTTTTAAACATTATTATTCTTTCAATAACGGCATTATTCTTTAAATAACGGCATTATTCTTTCAATAATGGCATAACTACACTTAAAATTTACAAAAAATTTATACTGACTTACCTAACATTTTTAAGTCTAATACTTTGTGGTGCTGTTGCTTGTGATGAGTAGGAAAACACATTTATTAAAATAATAAATATTTAAAACAGAAAACAGGAAA
This sequence comes from Metellina segmentata, assembly GCA_947359465.1. Taxonomy (NCBI): domain Eukaryota; kingdom Metazoa; phylum Arthropoda; class Arachnida; order Araneae; family Tetragnathidae; genus Metellina; species Metellina segmentata. The sequence goes on from OX375884.1 coordinate 63,832,246, forward strand.
ATAGAACAAAATAAAAGATGTCGGAAAAATTGTTCTAAAGATATTAATTTGTGATTCATTTTTATCTCTTGATCTCGCACAGTTGCCACAGTTTACAACTAAAAGTGCACAAAATTTAGAAATGTGAAATTAATTCAGAGCGAAAGAAACAGAAAATATCACTGCTCACGCGATCTTGTTCATTCTCGTTTCGTTGATAAATATCGTCCAACCCAAATATTCCGAAATTGTTTTCATTGCGCAACGAACAAAAATAAGACTCGAAATAAATGAAGTATCAAAGCTGAAATTCCATTAAAAAATATAATTTTTTGAAGAATAATTACTTTTTTAGCAGTACTGGTAAAGCAATCGAAGTAATCGTAATATTCAATAGACATTCCAATTTTTCCAAAACTACCATATTATGGTTGATTTAAGTACATTTACTCAGGTGTTTTAGCATGAAACTCATCTAAATATAATTCGCAACCAATTCCACTCACTAAATGAAGATAAGTACTCACTGTATGCAAATTTCCATGAAAATATCTTAAACCGCGTGGACGTGTATAGGGCACAACATACAGACAGACAGACACCAAACCAGAAAAAGGCGGATTCGGCATCAGAAGAGTCCAAAACGGATAGAAAACTTGAAATGGGTCGAAAATATTGAATGTACAAACAAACACTCCATTCTTATTTATATAGATTCTTTATTACCAGCAAAATATTTTCCTTTCATATAACATTTCATCATATAGACTTTCACATTATTTTGGTCAAAATTGTTTTAGATAAACACTGATACACGTAAAATGTTTTCGCATAATTTAACTTTAAAAATTCAATGAAGCGTTCAGTTTCTGTGATTCTGCAGAGCACCAATGAGAGAGGACCTAATATTGAAATAAATAGACTAATTTAAACTTTAAGAGAACCATGTAGGTGAGTGCAATATTTTTCGAAAGGCCTCGTTTATAATAAACTAGCTGAATAACCCGACATTGCTCGGGTTTCAAATATGACCGCGACATTTTCCTGTGTTAACTCAAATAGACAAACCCCGTAGAACGTGTTTCCTTGTCCATGTCCATTTATTGCAGGAAAACAAACTTTGGATTTTAAAATTGGGGCTTCGAGGGGTATTTTTAGGACTACCTGTGTGCCAATTTTCATGGCCACAGATTAGTCTGAAGACAGGAAAGAGATAGCCTATGTTTTCAGCAGTGTTCTAAAGTATAAGTGTACAGTAGAACTCCAATTATCCGAACTCCGACTATCCGAATCGCTGATTATCCGAATCGCTTTCAGAAATTCAGAAAAAAATTAAGACGGAAACGTATTGCGATTCGCAAAATAATGATTCTGGGTTTCAAATTCTGAATGATGATGAACTTATTGAAAGTTTGAGAGAAGAAAGTGTCGTTGAAGAAGATGACCTTATTGTAGAAGTTGAAGCAGACACGGGACCATCTGCTAGTGAAGCATTTGCCGGCTTAGAAACTGCGTTGAAGTGGATGGAGCGAAAGCCCGAGTGTGACAGCATGCAACTTCTCATTATCAAGCGGATGCGCGACTTGGTTGCCCGAAAACGGATCAAGACAGTCAAACAGCTTACTTTGACCGAGCTGTTTAGCAAGCAATGACTTTCATTTACAGTACGGTACGTACATACTGTACTTATGTATAGCCCTTGTAAGTAAGCTTAACATGTAAAAGTATTGCCTTTTCATTTAATTAATTAAAAGCACTTTTTGTTTAAAAATAGTTTTTTTCTCCCATTTTCAACATACATACAGTAATTAATTAAAATACATACTAGACCCTTTTTTCGGAAACAATCCATTTATCCGAATTTTTGATTATCCGAATGGGGTCCGGTCCCAATTGATTCGGATAATTAGAGTTCTACTGTACCAAATTTGGTGTGGATTGGTCAAATGGTGTATATTTGTATTGATAATACTCATACAAACATCCTTTTTTATATACACTCTATGACAAAAAAAAATCGACGCTCCAAGAAGGAGTTGTCCGATTGCGATATTAATTGGGGGATGTGAAGAATATACACTGCTGTTTGTAAAAAATGCAACACCATGAAGGAATCATCGGAATGAAATGAAATTTGCAGCAAATGTCAATTATAGGATGTTATGCAAAGTAGAAAAGTTTCAGAGCCACCACGCATGCGTGGTGTGAGCAGCGCCCTCTGAACTGATGCTAAAACCGTTTAAATAGAAGGCTGTAGCGGAATGTTGAAAATAGTGCATGGTTATTTTTTAGTGGCGAACGTTTAGTGAGACCTAAGTATGCCTCCACGACGAAATAGGGTGAAATTTCAACAACTTACGGAGTTTGAACGGGGGAGAATCATCGGCCTTCGTAAAGGAGGATTTTCCTATCGCGATAATAACAGCTCGTGTGCACCAGAACAGTTCCACAGTGGTGCGAGTTTGGAAGCAGTGGACCGACGAGCACCGGACAACACGAAATACTGGGAGTGGACGACGGAAGGTGACGTCAACGCGCGATGATAGACACCTGGTCCACATGGCAGTGAATGACCGTACAGCTTCCTCCTGCACCGTGGACTGCGTGCAAAAATTCCTTTATACCAGATCCCCCCATGCCAAACCATCGACGGCTGCGTCTGCAATGGGCTCATGAGCACAGAGCCTGGCGGGATGATTGGCAACAAGGTCTTTTCTGACTAATCCCGCTTTAATTTGTGGAACCATGATGGTCGCATTCGTGTTAGACGCTAAGCCGGAGAACGCTGCCTTCCAGAGGGAGTTATCTAACGCCATAGTGGCCGAACATCCGGAGTTATGGTCTGGGGTGCGATTTCGTATCATGGAAGATCTCAGCTGCTACGAATTGAAGGTAATCTGAATAGCAACAGGTACGTCCGTGAAGTGCTAGATCCAGAAATCGTTCCCTTCCTTCAAAGCATCACTAGAGCTATCTTTCAACAGGATAATGCACGCCCACATGTTGCAAGGAATGTTCGAGACTTTTTTTCAGCCCAACACATGCAACTTCTTCCTTGGCCTGCTTATTCGCCGGATATGTCGCCTATTGAGCACGTGTGGGATTTAGTTGGTCGGCGTCTCGCTCGTGATCCGCGACCTACTGCTTCAAAAGACGAACTTTGGGTGCGCATACAAACAATATGGAATTCTCTTCCACAAGCAGACATTCAACATCTGTTTCACTCCATGCCACGTCGTATAGCAGCACTTATTGCAGCGCGTGGTGGCTACCCCAAATACTGATTTCGGACACTTAATATTGTTTTTTTGCTTTGAAAATTTATTCATTTATTTGTACTAATACAGTCGGTTTGTGTATTAAATTTCATTTAATTCTGATGACACCTTCGTGGTGTTGCATTTTTTACAAACAGCAGTATACATAGAAAAACAAACGTTTAAAATTTCAGAACACTTGAATGATTTATTTTGACCGTTACAATGGGAGGAAGTCAATAAGGCGTTTGTCCATCTCTGGCCTGGATGCAAGCTGTCACCCAGCGTGGCATAGACTGAAGAAGTTCCCAGATGGTGTCCTGCGGAATTTCTTGCAAAATTGTCTCCAACTGCCGGGCTAAGAGGTCAACATTCCGGGATGGTTGCAATTGCCTTCCCTTAACGTCCCAAATTTGCTCTGTGGGAGAGTGATCAGAAGACCTAGCTGGCCAAGGAAGTGTTGGGAAATCTTGACGACAATTCATAGTAACACGTGCCGTTATTATCTATTATTTGTTATAAGATTAATAATAATATTAGCACCAAAGTAATGCTTCTAAAACGTTTTAAAATATTATAAGCAAGAGTTTTAAAACTTGTTTATAATTAAACCAAGGTTATTATATCGGTTAAATAGTCTGAAATCTTTAAAAACTTCAAAAACCGGAATAATTAATTTCCTAAATTTCTAGCGCATTACTTTAGTCTAGCTCTGAAGACTCAAGTTAGGTGCAGATATGAGGTAGGTATAGCCTAGTGTAGCAAATAGGACTGAAGTGCCACGTTTACACAATAGTGCTTTGTTAAAGCTTTTTATTAAAAGGCGGAATTGCTTCTGCATCACTTCAGAAGTATCGGAGGTTAAAGGATTTATGAAAGGCATTTTCTATCAAGCTAAACAAAGATGGCGGCAGTGTATCTACGGCGATGCGCACTTCCTGTACTGATTCTGAGCGTGACATCAGTTCGCTTGATATTTCGATAACTATAAGTTCAGTATTTCAATAAAAATTCACCGTTTACTAAGCGTGCTGGTGCATGTTAAATCTCAAATATCCTCACGTTAGCGTGGTGTGGATTTTTGGAGAGTGGGTGATAGCTCAGGGGTGACCTCGTCAACTGACCGTGGTTCAAAAGTACTTGTTGTCCTAGGGTTTTTCGCTTCGGTTCATGTACCAGACCGTCGCGAATAGCCCGTGTGTTGTTCCAATGCAACGTTAATTAAAGAAACTGCCTACCAATAAATATTCCGAAGTAATTTGGTAATTTTCAATTATCGTCGTACTAGAGCAACACAACGGGCTATTGACGACGGTCCGGGATCAATCCCCTAAGGAATCCTAACCGAGGAAATACCACCGAACAACCGGTCTGGTGGTTAACCTTTAGATTACGGTCTGTACGGTAGTTTTACCATGATCGCGCCAAGAAAGAATTTAGACTGCGTCCTTTACATTAGTTGTACCTTGAAAGTTATAAGAATCACGCTTGCTATGTCTATAGCTGTAGTCAAAAGGTCAAGGTAATAGTCTCCAGATAGCAAGGTTCCTGGTTCGAATCCGGGTCCGGGCAAGGATGTTTGTAAGCGTATGGTGTAGAGGCGGCTGGTGCACTTTAAATCCGTCGTGGCCGAAAGTTCTCACGTTGGGTTGGTGTGGAAGTTTGGAGAGTGGGGTGCCAGCTCAGGTGTTACTGATCCGAGGACAACACCTCGTAATTTTGAACCACGGTCAGATGACGAAGCAACACCTGAGCTGGCACCCCACTCTTCAAACTTCCACGCCAACCCAACGTGAGGACTTTCGGCCACGACAGATTTAAAGTGCACCAGCCGCCTCTACATCATACGCTTACAAACATCCATGCCCGGACCCGTATTCGAACCAGGAACCTTCCGATCTAGAGGCTAACACCTTAACCACTATACTATGAAAACAGATGTTGTTGTTTCTCATACCTACACTGGCGACTAGAGGAGTGCCAGGCCCGTCGAAGACGGCAACAGGCGAGGGGGTGCGCCTTCCATGTTATTGAGCCCCATTGGGAGGAAGTCTGACTTTGCTCGACATACATGACACATCCGTTTTACAGGATGGTCCCTTTCATACATCCATTCACTCACACATATCGTAATTTAGATCCCAATCAGAGGCCGATAACCCCCTAATCAGGTACCCCCAGAGGTATTGATTTGGTATGGGAACATGGGGGACTTTGTGACCACGACCTATTTAACGTGCCCCACTCACCATTAGTGAACACGACGGTCTTTAGCCAGGTCGAAGCGCCGATCTCGCAATCATCAGAATTGCATGCTCCACCGAGGACAGAACCCACAACCCTTCTGATGCGAGCCCGACGCTCTACTGACTGAGCTACCGCGGCTCTAATGGTTAGTAGTAGGTAGGTTAAGTAACTTGTTCCGTAATGCTCATAGGTATCGAAAAAAACTGCTCAATTTTATCAGTCCACAACTTCAATAGAGTGGATGTCTCGAATATTCCTTATTTATGCAGGATAGAACATCCTCTCACGTTGGATTGCACGTACAGCAAGTCCCACAGAAGACCGAACAGTTAGGCGAGCGTTACCTACGAAGTGGCTCTAGTCCGTTAACCTGCAATGTCAATAACTTTTGGTTGTGTATTCATGTTAAACCCTTTGTATACCAAGGAAAATGTGGATAATTGAGTCACTTTAGGACTGAATAACGTTGCACGACAGGCGAGACCTGCTTTCTGCAGCAGAGAATGCGTTCTGTGATCCACATCTTCTAAGGTGATGCCAAAACAAAAATTACCGTCAAAATCTAACTTTACTTTCTGCGCAATGTATTGAAAAATCAAAACCCCACTGTCCAAATAGAATCTACACCAAATTTGGGTGAGTTTGGCCCAACAGATTTGCCTATCGGGCTCAAACACTTCCTGTTATGAATGAAACTCTTAGAATACCAATACAAATAAACAGCTACACTGGTGTCCAAAATTATCTTTACATGCACAGAATCACGGATTTCTCAGAAACTGTGAACTAAATATAATTTTATGAATTTGTGTGAAATGAGACATCATAACACATAAATACAAAGGAAAAAATTGAAGAACTGCATGGTTTGAAACTAGACTGAAACAAAAAAATGACAAAAATGTGACAAGGAGAGTTCAGAAAAAAAACCTAAGGCATATGAATTTAATAAGGGATGTGATCTCCCCGACTTATACACACATATCACAACGTAATTTCAAGACGGCAGTAATGTTAACCACAGCATGAGGGATTAGTTTCACTCCTACAGAGCAATGCTGTCTTCAGGGCATTTATATATCTAAGAGGAGAATATCTCTGTGCAACTGCTTTTCCAAGGTAGTCCCATAAGTTCTCTACTGGGTTCAGATCAGGATATTTTGCTGGCCAAGGTATTCGCTCAATGGCTTCATTTTCAAGGAATTCATCAACGATGTATCTCGATGTGAACAAGCATTATCGTCCATAAATAAAAAATCAGATCCATATACACGTTTCAAAAGTCTTACATAATGTTTAAGACCTCATCCCGATATCTCTGACCGGTAACAACCTCTGTTGAAAACCTGTAGGTAGTAGTGAATTTCAGGCAATCGAATCGCCCCCTTCCTAAAAGCCAGACGAAAGCCGACGTTTATTCAAATAAGTTATAAAATTAAAAAATCTTTAGGGGGAGTCTTTTGCATTGCTCTCCCTTCCTCAGTTTATCCACTGTAACGTTACTGGTCTTTAATTAGAGATTAGGCTGGCTACCTCACAGTAAACTTTATTTAAAAGATAAATTGGAAAGTTATTTACAAGTTAGGATTCATTAATGAGTACGAGGGCACAGCATTATAATGGATCGAATCTGCTACGGAGCTATAAGGCTTGTCAAATCGGAGTATCTTAAGGAACGACCGTTTTCTTCCGATGTTCAAGTCTCTCCTCTTATTTGGTTGAACCCTCAGTACCACTATCATAAGCAAGCATTAGAGACAGCCTCAAACTTTATTAAAACGTACGAAACTCCTTCGCGAAATGTTGCTAATCAAATATGTACTTATCACCAGAATTAATTGATTGGAATCGAAAAATTATGCTATCAATTATTGAAACGGTTCAGCTGTGGCAGGCAAACCTAGCTTTGCGTGATAACCAAGATGATGGTAACATTGGACTTTCATTGGCATCAGCGGCAAATGAAAAAATTTTCGTGCTTGGTTGCGGTTCAGAATGTCCGCAGGAGAGGAAGTTCTTCGTAAACATTTCGAGTCTTCTGAAACTCAGTTCATAAGCAAAACCATTTAAAATGACATAATTCAATGTTTTGCCATGGAAATCCCTTCTCTTATCGTTGTACAAGTTCGTGAAACAGGTGTCTATAGCAGTGTTTGATGAAACTACAAATGTTTCGCATGTTTCTCAATTGACATTTGTACTAAGATACGTGACTGGTGAAGCAAGAATGGAAGTTCAGGAAAATTTCTTGATTTTTTTAGATACATTTGCTGTTTTACCAAAATCAAATAGTAGCACTCCCAAAGAAGCTCACTACCGTGTCAACTACGGCAGAATTAAAAGCAACTGGAGTTGCGATTGATCATGAAGTTGCTAAAATAGTTGAATATTTGAGGCTGGATTCTTCCAGAATGGTTAATATTGGTAGACACGAGTGATAACATCTAATAGTTGCGATGCTGGAAAGGAAGTTAAAAAAAAACTGCTGTAAATGTAATCCACTGCCCATGTTTCAGACATCGATTGAATTTGACTATCCAAATCTTCGTCCGTTTCAAGCGTGCGTAATTCTGTTAGCATCATCAAACAAGTTGAGTTTTTTCATGGGTTCAGCGAAACGAAATAGCATCTTGAAAAAACATTGGGAACAACTTTTTGGACTTGGCGAAACTCGATGGGTCGAAAGACACAATGGTGTTACGAAATTCAAAGCAGATCGCATTAAGATCGTGGATGCGTTAAAGGAAATATGAACATGTGGCACGACCCGAATTCAGCACCCAAAGCAAAAACTAATTTACTCATTGTGCACTTCAGAATTTATTTGTCTCTCAAAAGTCTTAAACGCAACATGTTTCAAATTCTTTTTTACAAACCGAATGTTTGGACTCAAGAAAGCTCGATATGCTGTCTCTGATACAATCACGATAATAAGTGCATTTAGAAAAATGTGGAATCCAATTTCGTGAATATGTGCAGAGAGGTTGAGATAATGCGTAATGGTCTTGGAATTAAAAAAAAATCCCACATATTGTTGGATGCTAAATTCATAGATCAAATGCTCCTGGCATAACTCCTGAAAATTATTATAGAATAAATGTTTAATTTGTTAAACTCAGTCCAAGAAGACTTAAAAGACCTATTCGTACAGGAAAATTTGGTTGCATTATATTTACAAGATTTAGTGCCATCGACTCTTGATGAAAATTAAAACGGAAGAGTCACTCCTCGCATCTTGGACAGAGCTAAGCAAGGAATAGCCGAATCGGGAGAGGAAGAAATGAGCAGTACACTTCAAGTTGAGGTGATTAACTGGAGAAGCAAATAGATACGAGAAAATACCAATACCAACAAAGTACCCAAGTCTGCTTTTGAAGCACTACAAAACTATGATTCTGCAATGTACCGTGTGATTCACGAATATTAAAAGTTCTTGGAACATTACCAATTACTGTAGTAACCGACAAGAGTAGCTTCTCAGTACTTAAAACGATTGAAAAAATGGCTTTGGAACACAATTAGAGAAGATCGGCTAGTGGGATTGGCTTTCTTGCATGTACATTTTGATATTGCAACTACACCACTAACAATTTTAGATCGATTTGCTAACGAAAAAGCAAGAAGATTTGAGTTGATACTATAACCGTATTTAGTGAGAGAGAGAGAAGTCTTAGGATAGTCTTAATATAAATGTGTTTCTTTAGTTCATATTCAGTATTTATCTTTTCACGTGGAAATCTCTTGCTTGTGGATACTTTTGTGTTGAATACAGAACATAATCTGGTTTCCTGTTTCGACTTCAACAATAAGGTTTTTTCCTTAAATAATTTTTCCCCCCAATCTTCCTTGTTTTGATTTGGTCTCAAAAAATGATAGGCCTACACATAAGCTGCAAAGTAATTCTGTGAACTTATAAATTTGTTCTAGTTATTTCAAAAATGTCAAATATCCGTATATAAGAAGCCGTTGAGAATATCCTAGTGAACAAACCTCGGAGCACATTTCGATCTACAGATCGCCCCACCCAAACAAGGGCACTACATCACTAACAAAACGGCCACATTCCATTTTGTTCAAATGAAGATTTCGCGTTCTCGACTACCCCCAGATGTAAAAATGTGAAGAATCATATGTTAAACTAAGCCTCGACTTATTAGTAAAGAGAACAAGGGTCCATTGGCGTTGACTCCAGTTCTGATGTTCTTTGCACAAATTAAAAGCGATCCCTCTTGTGTTGTGCAGACAGTGAAACACATACCTTTGGCTTTCTGGCCTTTTTGATTAAGCCTTTTGCATACAGTTTGCCGTGATACAGCATTTCCCGTGGCAGCTGCAAGCTCTGAACTTAACTGCCTAGCAATAGACTTCCTGTTAGGACGGGCAGTTATCGCCATATATTGGTCTTTAGAAGCAGTTTGTTATACGTTTACGACATTGTAAAGGCCTCCTTACGACAGTTCCAGATCTGAAATTATTTCCATAGCGCAGAGACTGTCTTGAAATATTCACACATCTCGCTGTTTCCATGATTGTCAGTCCTGCTTCTAAACGGCCGATAATGCCGATCAGATTCTTCCAACTGAAACTTCGGAGTCATAACAAAGCGTTTCGAGTCCTTACACACTGAAATCAAACGCTGTATTGTAGAAATTTACTTTGCGCAAAGCGCTTGATTCGCCGTCGGATGACCTAACACCTTGATTTGCATATAAGAGTTTGATCACTTTTGATTGGATAATGCTAATTAGACGTCTTTCACACATTCCCTGCAAAAATGGATTACATCGATTGGGTATTTCATGGAATATAACTAATTTGGGCATGTAAAAATAATTTTGGACATGAGTGTATATTAGAATCAAAATCCATAGGAGTCATGAGTAGGGTTGCTATATTATTTTCTGTTCAAATCAAGGCTAATATTTATTCTCAATTTAAATTATTTCCCCTGGATTCTTTCTCGACTCCACAGCCTGCTTTAAGAATTGGTTTTCCCATCTTTACTAAGGCAGTTTGGTAGTAGCGCTAATCAGTTCTTAATTTCCGGAGTCTTAAAGACGGAATACTTTTTCCCTTGGATATTCTTTTAAATAAAGTTGATTTTAAAACTATGTTTGGCTATGTTTCGGCAGCATACTAAAAATTCAAGAACTGTTTAAGAATTAAACAAAATTTGGTTATTTTTCAAATACTTGCCATTCTCCATATTCGGAAAATGAAGTTCTGGAACCATTCGGACTGTCACAATTTAGACTAATCATCTGGTTACTCATACACTAGTCAGGATAAACTAAGCTAACCCTCAACAGACAGCTATACACTTTACCAGCTCCAATGCAGTGTCTGTTCCAAACTTGTAAATGTGTTGATTCAGCATCAGGCTATGAAAATCTGCCAAATAACTCTTTGTATTGAGTTCATATGCTTTTACTAATCTAGAACTTACTTAACTAATCTAGAATTTTACGATACTTTAAAAATTCAATTTAAATTAATATTTGAGTATATTTTTGCTACTAAATTTTTAAAATGTTAATTTTTTCTCCAGGTTTGAACCCATATAGTGATGGTGTTCATTCATAAGGTAAGTCCTGAACAAATGAGCAAGACACTAAAGCAAAAGTATTTATTAAACATTGACGTTCGTATTTAAATATATCTCTCTCTTGGGATCATGACTAAAGCTAACAATTTAAACATATAGGCCCTTCCAGTTTTTAGCTAATTGTAATTGGTTCTATTGTCTAAAATATTGACAGACTCTTGTAGTTCGTCAGGTTACTAATCTAATCTAATCAGGTAAACCTAATAACAGGTAGGGGAGTCCTAGTGCAATGTCTATGAATTCATTATATTCTGACATTCATTTATAGTCTGCCATCTGATTATTATTGATGAATCTGTATCACGTTTCATACTCTAACTGTGTATATTTTTTGCATTTTCTAACAAATTTAAGATAATGTAAGCTCTTCTTTCACATCAAATTATTTCTGTGAAAATGATAAGTTTGTTTTAAAATTGTAAGTAATGAATTAACAATAAAATATCAACAAAATGAATACACAATTTTATATATCCAAAATTGATTTTCAAAATCATACATGTATATGTACAAATAACCATTTGTGTTTCTTACATTTGTTTTTTTTAATTTAACATAAAAATAGGTATAGCATTGTTCTAGACTCATGAAAATACACTAATTATATATTTATAAAATCTTACATGAATCTCCAACACTAAGCACATGCAAGTCGAATTCTCACTGAGTTTCTTTAAGGTTATATAAAATTGCAAGATCAATTAGGCAACTTGTTAATATCTTAAAATTCAAATCCAGCAATTCAAATTTAATGATACAGTTATTATACAAATAAATGCACCAAATATTCTATTGGATCACCGAAACAATTAGATTTACATTTAACAAGGAATTTTTAAGTTTAATAGTTTTTAAGTTTAATTTTACATTTAATAAGTAATTAATATCAATGCAATGTTAAAAAATATTGAAATCAATTAATCAGAAAATTAAAAGCAAATTTTAATTGATATTTTTTTAATGATAAATTCAACCACAGAAGAATGGTATATGCTTTTCTTTCACTCAAAAAGTAAAAGTTTGTAATCATGTGATGACATTCTATAAAGAAATGCTGACAGTTTTGCAATTCCTGAAAATTGACTCTCATGTCATATTTCCTTTTGAAATAACTTATTTATTTCCACTGAAACATCAATACTAAATATTTCAATAAAATAACAAGCATAAAATATAAAAATAAAGGGGAAACAACAAACTAAGATAATGAGATGATTTTTAAAAGGTGATATTTTTCAGATGAATTTTGAAAGCTTTAAGCACAGCTTTTTACGTAGTGAAATATCACATCACAGCTTGGCTTTAACACTTCCTGCAGAACTTTAAAGACAGGAAAAGGTTAATTCCATAAATTATATTCTAATGGTAAACATTTTTAAGAAATGTTCAGCATTTGAAGAAAATTTACTCTTTTCAGAGATGAAATCAAAGAAACAAAAATTAAAACATAATTGCTATATAAGAAACTGATAACTGATTTGCACATTTAAGAGCACACATGGGAACTTAATACACTATAGTTGTCATAATAAGGTAAAAGAAATTCCTGAAACATTTAGGCATTATAATTATATTTTTAGACCTGAGAAACAGAAATCAAACTAAAATTCATCGCATAAAAGGAGAACGTTTTACGAAGCCTGACAAGGGAGGTGGACCAATATGCTTAGATCCTGGAATGGCAGATGAGGACTGAGAATTTAGAACAGCTGATGCTACACCAGAATTAGCACCTGTGTGTGTATCATTAGTAGATGCAGAAATAATATGAGATGAACCTTCCATTGATTTTGCAAAGTTACTACTATCAAAGCTTTGGGGGGTACCTAAACTTTTATCAGATTGGTCCAGACTTCCTATAAACTCAAAAGAATTATTATCTTCAGAAGGAATTCCAGTTTGGAGAAGTTTATCCTCAACTTGTTGAGTTGATATCACAATTCCTTGCATAGCATAGATTTCTCTCAATATCATTAGAACTGTGTCTTCAGAATCCCTGAAAAAAATAAGTAAATAAAAATTGAAAGTGTTGGAGCTGTCATAAACATGTTTCCATACCTGCAAATATTTGATTCTTCTATGCCATATCTGTGACTAATATTAGTCTTTAACCCTTACAAGCACACTTCTATTCAATCACCATGATAGAAGTACTGGCTAAAATTTCTATTTGTTTAGCCATTGAATATACTAGAAAAATTTTAATATATTGATTGCCAAATGGCAGTACTAAAGAGCAACTGTTATGAAGTTACCCAAAAGAAAAAAAAATGCTACACAATTCGCCTGGGAATTTTTAAAGTATGGTATCAGTCTGAAACCACTTTACTTAAAAGGGTTAAATTGTGGGTTTTAAAAATAAAAGGCTTTTTTAATTATTAGTACACATATGGCACATATTTGACACATAGACTAAACTATCAATATAAGATTGTTATATATATATATATATATATATATATATATATATATATATATTAAACTTAACTTAAGCTTCATAAAAATATTAACATTTTATTGAACAATTATGCTTCTAGTTTTCAATTGTTTCCTATTAAAAAGTAGTTCAATGGATAGTTTCAAAACATTTCTCAGGAAATTCAGTTCTTAAGATCAACAAAATACTAAAATAATATTGTCCAATTATTTTTATATTCCTGAACTAAAGGCATTGTTTAATATCAATTATAGTCTTAGATTACCAATGAGTGAGTGAACTTAAAAAAGTTAATTATATTTTAGGGTTTGTCATGTACAAAATTGTTTTAATCAAATTCTAAAACATAAAATTGCTCATAAACTTGTTTAAAACTTATTTTATTGAACAATAAAATTATTATTTAATAAACAAAAAGAATCAAATATACACAGTTAAAGACAAAGACAAAAAGTTACAAAATAAATTCTTCAGTACCGATTCTTAGATTAATCGATTTTAGAATCCAAAAAGTTGAATTTTATCTCTATGTAGAAAGCTATATAGCTTTATGTATTCAAAAAGTTTTATTATTTAAAATGTTGATATTTTTAGATATTTTTTTACACAAAACAGTATTTAAATACAAACGTGGGATTCTGTGTCTCACAATTTGATGCAACTTGGTACAGTAAATATCCTTCCTTATGAATAGAAATGATTTGAAGAAAAATTCCTTCCAATCAAGTTACTAAATTTTACTTTTCTACTACTATACTTTTCTTATTTTTTTTTTAATTGAAGCATCTTGCAGTTACATATGGTTGTTAACTGCCTTTTTTCTTTTATCTGGGCATTATCTCATTAACAGCTCCCTTAAAAGGACTTTAATTTATTATCTAACATGACACATTAAAATTTAGGGAGGAATTCATTTTAAAGTGTGACAAAGAAACATCAAAGTTAAATTGTATTTTATGAATATATTTTATGTATAAGGAATGTTTGGATTATATTTGGTTGTTTTTGTGTATTTCATTCCTTCCACAAAGGGTTTTACAATAAAATAAATTTTTAGTAATTTTTTACGTCTTAGGGCCATTTATGGGCCATGTATCGATTTTTTAGGCTTTTTCTATCAATATTTAGGTTTTTGAAATCCAAAACCTAATAATCAGTTATACCCAAAGTACAAAAATTGTTAACATTTTACTCCAAAAATTATATGAGAAAAGGTCTTGTAAAAGTCATTACTTATTCTAGATTATTTTAATTAAAAGGCAAAGGAAAACCTTGATTCTGGTCACTCATCCAGTTTTTAAAACACAGATGAGTGTTTTATAGTATATAGCTATACATGCTATAAACACAAAGATTATCACGAATTCATTATTTTTACTTACTTTTTGACCCTTTGAGTGTTATACCATTCCAAGAATACTACTGTTTCTAACAATCACCATATTTAATTATTAGTCAAAAAAAACGTTTTTAGAAAAAACAACAAAAATGTTTAAAAGCCATGCAGACAAATGTGCAGATTACAGTGGAATAATGCATGATGCATACTCAGGGTCAAAATTTAATAGAACGAATTCAAAATATATAGCTTGACTTCAAATCTTACACATAAGTAAATTCGTGATGGTAAAAAAAGTATGGAAGTATCAAAGCGATGGTTATTTGCATTGGTGTTAGCAGATTTAAAAAAATAAATAAACAAGTATGAGAACCAAACATAAATGTTTAAGAAAAGTGAACTAACCAGTAAGTAGCATGACTAGTGAGTGCAAACACATAGTCATTAAGTGCTTCAATCGGCTTTTCTTGAAGTACATAATCAATTCTTCTTCCCCTATTAAGTAATCCAATCTCAAGATCTTCTGTTGATGTTTCTACTAGAGTTTAAAAAAATTTAAAAACACTAATAAAGCAATTTTAATTTTTAAAAATTGAAAGCCAATTTACAGCAAAATTATCAGATCAAATAATTAATTAAACCAAAACAAATTAGTTTTTACAAAAACGCTAACTTTTTGTCTCCTAGTTATTTTGTTGTAAATTAGTTTTGAAGACTTAAAAGTTATTAAAACTGCAAATTGTAAATTAATTTGTAAAAATCTTTACATAAAAGCTGTTTTCATCGAACTGCTTATAGAACACTGATAAGGTTTCATTTTCACGAAATTCAAGTAGCAAAAAAATTCATCCTGACCATTTAAATTTCACATTTTTTTCATTCCTTAATATAATAGGGTTGATAAATAAAGATACCAATGTTATAAACATTATGGAATGGTAGAAGTTATTTGAAAGAAATATCCACAGGAGCACTAAATACAATTCAAGAATATCTTTCAGAAGACATGGAGCACAATATTTTAAGAATGTATCAAGAGAAAGCATGGACATACATTTCTTTTAAAACCACATAAAATTACAATATTCCCATTCCTAATTTATGTGAAGGCCCTCAAAATAATTTAGTTTTCATATTTAAATCAGTTTATCAGATGTTTTCATTGATTTCAAAAATTATTTCTATTTTATTCGGTACAAAATAAGGAAAAGAGCCTTTAAGAAACTAAAATGTCAGCTTTCAAAACAACAAAATACAAAAAAAAAAAATTTCTTCCAAAAGCACACTGAACAAGGCATATTGCTTAAAAATAATTCTGCCTTTTCTTGAAGTAATGTCCACGACTGTCATGCCATTAAGTTGGCAATATTTTGTGTCAAAGTTATTCTAAATTTTTTTCCGATTCGTTATTCATTTGTATGGGGTTTTACTAGTTCATTAGAGGGAGGGAGACAAAGATTCTGGAATGAAAAATTGATTTTGAATAGACTAGGGGGCTCCGCCCCCTGCTCACCTACGCTTTCCAACCCTAAACTAGTAATAAATAATAATAAATAAAAGTACTAATAGCCGCATTGGAAAAAATATTTTTCATCTTGTTCCTTGTATAATTTTGAACAAATCATGTTAATTTCGTAATTTTTTTATCCATACTTTCTCGAGAAACAGTCTATGAATCAAATGAGTTTTCAATCCTACGGCGGCGGTAACTTTTTTTAAATACAGAGAGATAGGTCTCTTATTATGAACAAACCCAATTTTCCTTTTACTAGCAGCTAAAAGTGTTTCTATGGTTCAGAGCTGTTGATAGAATATTAGTGTTGTGGAACAGTGAGTATTCTAGCCCCTTGCAAAGACTAAATAGAATCAGTAAAAAGGTGTCTCAAAAACATTGGATGAGAAGAAATTTTCATTAAAAAAAATATTCTCCAAACTATGTATTATTTTACAAAGTATGACAACGATTTTGAATTTAATTTAGTTTTATGTAACATTTAGAAACATAATTTAAATATGATTCATGCCTTTTTCAAAAAGTATCTTTTTGACCTTTACTATATTGCATTTTTTCTTGTCCTCAAGATTAATATATTACTGTAGTTTAAAATAAAATATATTATTTTCACGAACTTATACCAATTCTAAATGTTTTAGTAATTATCTCAGTAAGTTTTCTTAACACTACAAGCTAAAGCAAATAGCTTATTCAAAACAAAAAATGTTTCAGGATATTCCTACAAAAAGGAAGTGAAATATCACACCTAAAGCTTCAACAGGTTCGGACATCTCTTGATTTACAAGCTTCTCAACTTCAGCCTCTATCATGGCACTAGGAAATGAATGATTCTTAGCAAACTCACTCAAAGAATTCCATGTGTATCGCATTGTATCCATTAACTTCTGCTTTATTTCAGTAGCAATTTTAGTCACATTTTCTCTTATTTCTAAAAAGCATAATATAAATTATTACATTGATATCAAATACTATAAAATACAAAATATCACATGCTTATAAACACATATTGTTTAAGTCATTTCTTCCTTACTATCAAATTTACATTTTAGTGTAATGAATAGTGATATGCAGTATGTGTCTCATAATTGTGATAAATAAAATATCTTATGAATTTATATCTAACTATCTCTCTTGACTAAATATCTTGACATTTGCTCTTTAGGTTAAAATACACTTCGATTTTGATTTGATATTAAATTGCTGTGTGATAATTTAAAAGCTAAATGAATATTTTTAGAGCACTTAAGCAATAACATAAGAGATAAATAGAAAAAATAGAGTTTAGTTAAAATAACATTTATCAATTTGGAAAAAAAACTGCAAATCAAAAAAATAAATAATTAATCTTTGAACAACTTTTAGATGGATATACAAATGATTATAATAGGTACATAAAGCTTCAATAGAATTGATGCATCACACTTAATCCGCCGTTAGTCGCGCAACTTTTTGTGACATGAGTAGGCACGCCGGTCTTTTCGACCGAACAATTTTTTCATTAGATAGGAACTGTTTCTGGAATAACTAAACACTTTTATGGATACATATCAATAAAAAGTATTTAAAAAAGTTATTTTTAAACATAAATCGCGATGGAAATCAAGTGGAAAATCCACAAATTCTAGAAATTAATTTAAAAGTATGAGAAGATAATGTATAACAAATAAACACATTTTTATGTAAAATTAAACAATTGAATTTTTAAAAATAATTAATCATTCTAATTCAAATTCTAGTCATGAATATAGTAACAAATATAATATATAATAAAAAAATTTAAGAAAAAAGTGAATTAACATACATATATTTTTTACTCTATTTAAAATAATGCTCTGTCAATTTGAGAACACACAGTACAAACCGTTTGTATACGTTCCTTGCAAATACATTTGCGACAATCGCGACACATTTGTTCCGTTTTTCGATTTTTCGTGTTGCCAACCAGCCAGCACCGATAAAACGTGGAGAAATGAATATGCACTCTCCTTCCTATTTGGGCTAACGTCAGTAAGCGAGCCGTGGTCAGTTTGACCGAACTTCCCTTTTGGATACCATAACTTCCAAGAATTTCACAAGAATGTGACCAAACGGGGGGAAGAGCTAGAGGACGCTTTGAAGGTCAGCTATACAATGTCATTCCTCTTTATTTGAAAAGTACGGGAAGGTACAATGGAAAGAGAACACTTGCGGGGAAATGACCAATGCGCGACTAACCGCGGGTTAAAAAGATATTTAAATTTTTTAAAAATTCATAGTTTTAGAAATATGACTATTTAAATACCCCCATTGAAATTAGAACTAAATTCATGTTTATCAGATATGCAGATCAATATAAAACATTAGAGACAACACCAAAACACTAAATTTCAACTGGAGTTCACATATACCACTATTGTTTCTGGGGTAATCAATCACAACTTTGTTTGAATTGGAAAAACTTGAGTAAAAACTTAATATATAAAATCTGAAGAGTGAAAATAACAATTTAACACTGTAGAGGCAGAATAAGCAACTAACATTGCAGATGTATCTCACAAACATGTTAGAAAAGTAGTACGTTATTTATAATCTAGCAATATATACCATAAACAAGTTAGAGATTCTCCAGCCAGACACCGAGAAATGTTGGCAGGTAGGAACCATTTGATACTTGACGAACGTTGGCGAGATTTCCCTTGGACACCCCCCACCAACACGGATTGGGCGAGGAGGAAAAATGAATGATGGTGTGAGAAAAGTAACTTGAACCACCCACAAAGGACATAGTAAGGACATCCTTTGATATCATATTCCATATGACTTGGAACATCATAAATATAATTATGCAAATAGTATGGATGATATTTTTAAAGATAAATAAATGTATAAAAAAACATCCTAAATAAGCATCATTCACAGTAGTCTATATGTGGAAAGAAAAGAACACATATTGTGACAGTGGCACAGTACAGCAACATACAAGCAGAGAGTGATACTTGGAGATTCGACCAGGGAAGTGATTGAAGGAGAGTTGCTTAGAGCTTTGTAAGGGAAACTCGATCCTGAATCTGGGAATGCTGAAGTCTAAACTGAGGGGTATCATTGGAAGAATTGATACTAAGCCTGACCAACAGTGTCTGAGGAGAGGTGCAACATACATGAAAAATATTTAATATTTGGATGTTTATTATATGCAGCTTTGCAATGTAATGTGTGTTGATTATTTAATAAGGCTTGGGTGCGTAAGATAAATGTTCAATAGGGTAACATCAAATATCTAATTGCATGGGGACTATATTGATTATTTGGTAGAGTAATTATTGAAACTAATTGGTATATTGGGTTAAAAACACCATTAATTGTTTACATTGGGATCAATATGGCATTTTTCGCTAAGGCAAATGAAGGATTTACACCTGTTGGCAGTGGAATTAAGGGGGAGGGAGTTACCTTTTAGAATGCTAAATTTGTGTACATAAGGAGATTAATAAGGAGAGATCACAATCATATGAAGATAAATATGTAAAGGGTTAAGTGACAAATATTATAAAGGAAAGAATTAAGTGGGAAGAATATGAAAGGAAGTGAGTTGACTATGAAATAAGAATGCAGGAGTTAGAAATACAGTATGGGAGAAAATAGCAGGATTGGTTTCAGGAGGAACAGAGGTTATTTTTCTGGGATACTTGAATATCATGAAAGGGATTCTCTTTAAATCTCCAGATGGAGTCTAAGGCCTTTTTTATTCAATTAAGTGGAGATGGTGTTTAAAATTACATGATATTCCAGAACAGCATAAAGTGAAAATCATACTGCATCATATAAAGGGGCATGTCAAAGGGTTAAGCAAAATGCTCTGGGAGCCTGATTTCCAAAATTATGCGATGATAAAGGAAACTGAGTTGAAACAGTTTCATAGACACTTTACATACTCATGTAGTAAGAAATTGGGGATAATCACAGTATGCTTACCATGTTGAAGCTAACTTGAAACTATACCTGGTATCAAGGGGAGTCGATAATTGGGAACAACTTAAAGAACTTTTGATTACATAAGATCAAGGAAAGTTTTCAATCCAACCACACATAACTGTAAAGGAGATGGTTCACAATGGTAGAGTTAGTCTGAGAATTAGACAATTTTGTAGGTGACGCTTAAGACCCAGGTACACGCTTATGTCAAATAGTCCAAGAAGCATTCCTTACTTGAGATAAGAGGAATTTTGTTAGGAGTAGGACAGAACAAAATCCTGCTCTGGTTCCTGGAAAGAAAACTGTGAAATGTTTTACACGCCAAGAGAAGAGACATGTTCAAAGGTTATAAAACAAGCCAGATATCAAAAGGTTTAAAGAGTTAGCAACCTAGAAAACAGGGGACTGAATAAAGTTTGCATGGAACTGAACTGTAGGACTTTTGATTGGAAGATATTCCAATCAGGGAAACAGAGAAGGATCTTCCCAGAGTTGATATAGGGATAGACAGTGTTAAGTTCCAAGGAGTTACAGATAATAGGGCTGAAATAATGGTCTGAGGAGATTGGTTGTCCCAGATAAATTCTTAGTCTGAGGTAAAATGTACTTGAAACCTGCAGTTGGCCTGAAGGTGGAAGTGAGACTAATGTTGATACCTGAGACTACTTGTGACCATACAGGTTGCTATGGTGGAAGGTTTAAATGAAGTTGCCTTAATAACTTTGAGCCCTAGAGGCAAAGGGAGAGAAATTATCTAGCTATACGGAGGGGAGTATGGGTTGAAAGTCACCAAAAGGAGGACTAGGTGGATGACCCACCTGACTCATCAGGTGAAGGTACAATGGTGTAGAGGCGATCCTAGTGGGGATGGTTGCTTACCCTTCCAAGAAGACCAAGAAAAGGGGCAAAAAATCGGTTGTCTATCTCAAAACTAAAGATTTTGAAGGGAATAAAATGAAAGCGAGATGATGACAAGAGCATTATTGGATGATATCAGCAATAAAAAAGGGTTCTGGTAAGAATTGGATATCCTTTACACACTGGGCTTGAGTGTACAAAAGTTGCATCAGTTGGTGGTTCCTTCAAGTTGAAGACAAGAAATTTTTAAGTTAGCTCATGAAACTTTGACGGGGGAACATTTTGCAGCAAAGAAAACATGATACAAAATAACTATGTCATTTTGGTGGGAGGAATGGCAAAAGATGTCCAATAAATGGGTGATGCTTCTCATAACTGCCAGTTAAGATGCAACCCATGAGATAGACAGACTTATAGAGGCTGGGGAAGACTGGAATTACCCTACCAGATAGTCAATGCTGATGCTTTTGGACTCATTGAGACTAAGTCTTCAAGAGAAGTCCTGATAAATAACAATGTGTTTCGTTATTTATCAGCATAACAGATGGTCTAAGGATATCCTTAAGGCTATAATCCCCATGTGGCATTTTCATAAGTCTATGAGAACAGGAATTCAGAATATTATCGCCATGGATAAGGATACTAACTTTTCAGCAAAGTTAAACCAGGAATGTTTAGAGATTAGAGGTAGTGCCAAAGTTTTCAAACCCGGGATACTCTTAATCTAATGGGCTGGTGGAAAGATTTGTAGAAATGATGAAAAATATATTACATCATGCAATCTGCACTCATTGAAGGTGTTGGGATAAGCTTTTGACATTCTTATAATGGGTCAATTAGGAAATACCCAATTCAACTAGGGGGGGGGGTCAATAACCATAACTTAAAGACCATAGATTAAAATCTAGGAATAGGGGATAAGGTAGTTATGCTTATTCCCGAATGAACAAACAAAATTTTTTCACAATAGAAGGGGCTGGTAGAAATAATTGAAATTAAAACACGACACTCCTATCTAGTACAGTTAATTGCCGGAAATATTCATCTTCCCCAAAATAAATTACGGATACATACATTCCATCAATTAGATTAATTTATGAAAGTGATAAGGAATTTGTGGAGGTTCAGTATGTACCTATAGAAAAATGACCTGAGTTTCAGGTACTGTTAGCTCAGATAAAAAAGATGAAGAAATGGGACAATTTAAACGATAGACAAGAAGAACAGCTCTTAAAAATGATTAAAGAGTATTTATTCCATTTGTTAAAGGCAGGAGTAGAGAAAAAATCTCATTTATACAGGGTTCCAGAAGCTTTGAAACCTCAAATTGAGAGAAGTGACTGAATTATTGGAAAGGGTTTATTGAGCCATCTACTGCCAAGATTGCTTAACCAATTGTGTGTATAGCGAAAAAAGATGGGATGGCATGACTGCTGTGACTATTGACGTTTAAGCATTGATAGCAAAATAACACCTTCTTTAATTTTAAAAGAATACTGGGAGATCCTGTTGGAAAAAAGCTGAGAATTAAAAAATTTTAATTCCCCAAGAGTCAATATCTATGGAGGATTATGCCCTTTGGATTGGTAAGGCAATTTTGAGAAATGTGTTTTTGCTAGACAAAAGGTGAGGTATCTGGTATATGTGATAGGATCAGGAAAACATGGGCCAGATTATGTAAAAATTAGGGTCATTAAGGATCCAGACCCTTAAATGGAAAAGGCCTTTTGGTCTATATTGAGACTATTGAACTATTACAGTGAATATGTGCTGCATTATGCAGAGATAGCTAAGTCACCAACATATTTAAACTAAGAGAGAAATTCGTTTTTTCATTCCTTGGCCAGAAGAGCCAGAAAAAATATTTAGCACAAGGATAACCCTGTACACCCTTGTTTAAATCATTGGAAAAACACAGATATGTCATTGACCGGAATTTGAGCTTGTTTGTATCAGAGATGAAGAGAAACAAAGCCCATAGTTTTGCCAAAGCAGAAATTGACGAACATACAAACAAAATGGAGTGCAGTAGTGCGAGACTTTTGCTGCGATAGGAAAATTTGATATATTTATATAGAAGCCAATTATACTTCCAAAATCACCTAAAATTATTAACGGAAGGAATATCTAGGAATGCCAGATTACATGTGGGCTTGTGCTTTGGCTTTATCTCAGTATGAAGTCACTATATCTCAGACATGGAGTTAATGAGGATGCTGATCCGTTGGCAAAGTTGTTTGAGGAGTATTTATACTCTCAGTGATGTTATTATTGTTGTGCAGTAGTTATGCTTAGTAAAGTCATTTGGCTGGTGTGCAGTAGTTTCTCTTAGTGAAGTTATTGTTGTAATGTGCAGTACTTATTCATAATAAGGGGTTATTTATTATGTGTAGGATTTACTCTTTAAAGGAAAGTAGTGGTGTTGGGATGTACAGTAGTTGTTATGCCAAGTAACTATTTTTAGAACGTGCATTGGATAAGTATACATGAAGTTGTTATTATTATTTACTACATTCTGATCTATTTCAGAGATAATTTAGTAGTAATTTGGTAAGAGTATTTGAAAATTGATTATTGTGTATATTCCTTCCCCTGGTTCTATAATCCGTAGTGTTGATGATTTCATCTTAACCTAGTTTGTTTACTCAAGCATGAGTGATTTGGAGGCACATTTGCCAACTGGGATACAGACAATCATAAACTCTTGTTTGGCTTGTTGGTGACATCTGGGATTAGAAGGGCACCAGTGTACCTGCTATGATTTTTATTAGGTTTTTGGTTGGGGAGGTGTGAGGTTCTCTAGCCAGACACTGAGAAATGTTGTCCGGAAGAAACCACTTGATCCCTGAGGGACGTTGGCGGAGGTGTCCTTGGATGATCATCCAAGTGAGGTAGGTGGGTAGTTAATTAATGTAGCACTGGAGCAACACAACAAGCTACACAAGATTTAGTCTGTATGGACAGACTTTGGAATTACTGGTCATAGATAGAATATTTAATGAATTTACTTTCTCTATTCATGTGGAACCAATCATTGAGCAATTTTAAAGCTTTTATATTTGATATTTTAGAAATAACTACCTTCTCTACACTAAATTTGTTACCTAGGTGCCACATGCAAGGGTAACATAGATTATATTACGAGCCTGAACAAAGGTCACCACAATCACATACACTGTAGTTCACTTAAATGTAGTATACAAGCATTAAAACCATAAATTAGTCTTTAATACAAGTAGTTGAGTAAGACATGGAACATGTTTTACAGTCACACATTTTTCTTATTTCATGCCGAGTTTCTAGTGCATCCTTTTGTGACCAGTTCAGTACTGGTAAAATACAAATTTGTGATGATGTGTTAAAAATAATTTAACGCATCAAATTCTCAATAATCTATTGTCTCTTAAACGAAACATTTTGTCTTTGAGCTATAAGATCATTTCAGAGAGGATCAAAGATAGTAAATATGAAAAACACAATTTAATTTTTTCTTTCAATTTGATCAAAATATGAATTACATGAAAACCTGAAGACACCCAATAAAATTATGAGTAAAATGAATGTGCATGTGACTGCAATGCTATCTTTACCTAAATGCATACGTTTCCTTCCTTTATGATGA
The DNA here is from genome assembly GCA_947359465.1 of Metellina segmentata. Lineage (NCBI taxonomy): Eukaryota > Metazoa > Arthropoda > Arachnida > Araneae > Tetragnathidae > Metellina > Metellina segmentata. Next base: position 63,857,057 of record OX375884.1, read on the forward strand.
GGAATCAAAACTGGTTTAGCAGTAAAATTTGGGTCAATCAAAGGTTCAATACGAAATGCCTAAAAATACACATTAACTATTTTTTACATATTCTATAATACATAGTTCACATAAATAGATAAAAACAAAAACAACTTACAACAGGATCATACTTTAGACAGCAGACATGAAAAATGAAAAATAAATTAGTCAATGCATTAAAAAAAAATCATTCATTGTGAAAATAAAAGTGTATACCTTAATTTTAAATCTTAAAAAGCGAAAAATAGTTGAAACTTATTTACAGGATGGAATATATGGAAGAATGCAGGACATGTGGGGAACTGAAAATCTTCACAGATGGAATCATATCCTCGAGCAGCTAAAAACATAGAAATAGGAGACCCCAAAGCAAAAAAGCCTGCTGGCTGAAACTGCAACCTATGAGGGGAAAAATCTGAGTGACTGATAAATACAGGTAAGATAAATAATTCATCAGATATTAACATGGAAGCAAAATCAATTAACGTCGTACAAAGATTGTGGTCAAAATACTAATCAACAAGATGGAGAATGTGAAGTTCCATTTGTAAAATAAGTAAGCAAGTATTACAAAATCAAAATAATAGAAAAACACTAAACTATGCATAACCTCAGTGAATTCTCTTTAATAGAGCCTGGATATTGAAAATTTAGCAAGTTTCGTTAGCACTCAGTAGATAACGTACATAGAAATTCCACTTACAACTTTCTAGTTCCAAAAAATAGGTCAAAAATAGGATTTTTAGTTAGTTTTGAAACTTTAACATAATATTTTTGGTATGTCCTAGGTTTAAAATTAATTTTGTTGAACATTCCCAAGTCACAGTCTTTCAACTGCAGTTTCATTTTTACAACATAACATTGCAAATAATTTTAAATCAATGATGAATGATTTAAAATGCAAAATAATTTAATCTACTTTTTTTATACAAATTATCTTTATTCTAATTCATTATGCAAAATAAAACCTTTCTACAAATTTCTTTTTTATTGATGGGTGAAGCATTGACTTAACATGACAATAAGGGCTAGTTGGGGTGTCTGATTTGGTCAGAACATGAAAAATTACATTTTACTTTTGGATTTTCAAGCTGTTTATCAAAATATAAAAATTGAAAGTTTTCGAAGATGAAGTTGCATTGTCTTTCACATGTCTTGATAAAGGGTCCCTAAAAAAATACACGTCCTTCAAAAACATCAAAATAGTGTATGAAATGTCCAAGTATAACCAAGATTAATTGACACTAACACACATTACTTAACCGATGTGTTACAGGGCAGCAAATTGAGTCCCAAATGACAGTACTGTTCTGCAACAAGAACTTTCAGGCTCTTAAATGCTTGGTTAAGTTGTCCAAGTATACAAAATAATTAATTTTTTTATACCTTTTTACTACAACACATACTACTTGTTTAGGAATTATTTTCACAATTACTTAACACTTGGTCATTTTTAAATATTCTTAGTCAACAAATTATAGGCCTTGTGTTCACTATTATATTGACCAACGATGTTCTATGTACCAACAATGCTTCGTCTATAAGTAAATGAAGTATTTCAGTGTGCTGAATAAGGTATTTTTAAAAGAAACAGTAAAATCAACATTAAAAAAGGGAATTGCTACCCCACCTATTATATATTTTTTGTCATAAATAGATAGTTTTATAATGCCCAAGTATTGCATTAGAAATCACATTAGCTACATTGATCTAGAAAATGAGAGTTCAAGTTGCTTTATGGTCATCTTTTGTAATACAAGTGCAAATTAAATAGACTACAACTTAATGCAGTTGGTTATACTAATTTGACAATCATTGTTATAAATTAAAATGACATCTTTCAAAAAAATAGCTTTTTAAACAAACAAGAAACATATTTGCATGATGAAATATTTTCTCTATAAGTTTAAGAAGTTTTGTAATCCTATATCCAATTTAATCAGATAAAATATTTCAACTAAACAATGTAGAATTATCACTTGAATGAGGAATTTAAAGAATTTTGCTTCTCAATATTGCCTTATAATAATGAAATAAATATTTGTTAAGAGGATCAGAGAAGAAATAATTTTGAAAGATTGATCATGAAAACTTAAAATTTCCAATTAAGAGTAAAAATCCAACCAAATATATTTCAAATTGCATACAAACAAATCTTCCTACAGTAATTTTTAGATATAACTATTTTATAAATTCAATACCTAAAGCTATATATTGGATTTTGAAGTCCGATTTTTCAATGCATGTCATGTTAAACAAATGAGTTTATTGAGCAGGGATATATCTGACTTTCAGGTCATAAAAAATTGAACAGCACAATGATTGAATCTTTCGAAAAGCAAATCATATGAAGGTTTTGAACTGCTCTTGAAAAATGTACAGGTTTTTTTTTAACAAAGTATTAAAAAGTAGTGAAAATATTAAAAAATTGTAAAAGTATGAAAAAACTATTTTTCTTAGTCAGTTTATAGCAAATACTTTTCACAAATTGTGATTATTCCACATAATATCGAAAAATAATTTTTCTTATTACTAGGGCAACTTTTTGTAACAAATGCAACTTTTTTTTTACACGTTCTACGCTGCATGTTAAGTACTAAAACCAAAATTCCTCCTACATGGGGTGTATTATAAGTGAGTTATAACTGCAACATTAATGCAACTTTTTTAATTTTAGCTTAAAATTAATTAATATGAAATTACTAATTCATTTTTTGCCTTCTGAATCAACCGTTCGATCACGTGTGTCTGATCTTGCCAACGCCTAAGTATTGCGGATCAAAAAAGTTCATGGAAAGAAGGTGTTTGTCCTAACAGACGAAAGTGAAATAAATCGCAAGTACCTTAAGACGTTGGTTGGCACTCTTGATAATCCTGAAGAAACTTGCATAATCGACTGCAGAGTTTGTGGGATGAGTGTCGATCATCAATATGTTGTTCGCCTAGTAAGGATGTTTTAAAATCTCTGAATATTAAACAAAAGGATTTTGTGCTTCTGCTATCTGATACAGCACATTATATGACTGCAGCTGGTGCAGTTTTTCAATGTTAAAGAAATTACTGGCCAAGGATCGGCCATTCAACGTTCTGCATTTAATGATGTATAATAATACTGTTGTACAATACTAAAATTGTCAGTATAAACTTAATTATTTTTTCATTTTTTTACGAATAATTTATTTTAGATATTAGTGTATCAAAAATAAATGCAACTTTATTTCCATATATGCAACTTTAGGGAATGATAAATGCAACTTTACCCATTTTTACTGCAACAAAAAAGTTGCCCTACTTATTACCCATTTGTCACTTTTTAAATATAATTTCGTTTTAAGGTACTAAAAATCTCATTTTAAGATATTCAATAGGACAGTTCTACTTCAGTATTGTTCACATAAATACTTGATGTTCAATAAATCTAGCTATTTAATAGAGTATAAAACTAGTCCCTTACGTATTTACTATACAAAATAATTAAAATCAAACAAAATAATTTATTTTTTTAGTGCATGTTTAGCAACAAAAAAAAACATTTTATATGAAACTTGTTTTATCAACTATGAGAAAATGTTAATATGCACAAAAATATCTTGAGAAAATACTAATAACATTTATAGATTATTTTCATAGTCATTGCTAAAATTCTAAGCCTTATGCTTATCTTAAATGTACAATAGTATGGACTATAAATAATTGCTATACCAAGATTATTTGACATGCTTTGATTTATAAAATTTGAATTTACTGCATGAAATTTTTTATTATTATTACCTAGGATAAGCTATTAAAGACATGCTTGAAATGAATCCTTTGGCAGGATAAGCCCTTGGTTTGGGATCTTCAAATAAGTGTTTAGAAACAGTGCCTTTGTTGCCTCCGAGTCCAGATGAAATCAATTCAGTTAAGAAGATTTTTACAGGCTATAAATTTAACAAAAAAGACTTAAAGCAGATAATTTCACATCAAGTATACATTTTCTTAGAATAAACAACTAATTAATTATCTTACAGTTTGTTCTGAAGCAATAAGATTTAGAAGTTTCATACGTGGACCCAATGGAATAGACAATTTTTGCAGATCTTCATCTGTTAAACAAACCTGCATTAAAGAGATGAATCAAATAACAACATTGAATATTTATCTATATAAATAAGAATGGAGTGTTTGTTTGTACATTGAATATTTTTGACCCATTTCAAGTTTTCTATCTGTTTAGGACCCTTTTGATGCCAAATCTGCCTCTTGCGCGTTTGGTGTCTGTCTGTCTGTAAATATGTATGTATGTGCACTATACATATCCACATGGTTTAATACATTTTCATGGAAATTTGCGTACAGTGAGTAAGTATCTTCATTTAGAGAGTGAACTTGGTTGTGAAAGTGTTTCGTGTTTGTTCAGGCATCACATGAATTTTATTCCAGATATTTGATTGCAATGTGTCTTATTTTAAACATTATCTATTAGTTTAGACAATGCAATATTAAACATTAATTTATTGTTATATTTAGATGAGTTTCATGCTAAAACGCCTGAGTAAATATACTTAAATCAACAGTAATTTGGTAGTTTTGGAAATATTGGAATGTACATTGAGTATTACGATTACTTTGATTTGCTCTTAGCAGTACTGCTGAAAAACCAATTATTTATTTATTTTTATGGAATTTTAGCTTTGATACTTCATTTATTTCGAGTCTTTTCTTTGTTCTTTGAGCATTGTAAATTATTTCCGAATATTTGGGACAGACGATATTTTTCAACGAATGGGAATAAAACGGAAACTCGTGTTTCTTTCGCTCTGAATAAATTTCGCATTTCTAAATTTTGTGCACTTTTCAGTTGTAAGTTGTGGCAACTGCAAGATCAAGAGATAAAAAGGAATCACAAATTAATATCTTTAGAACAACTTTTTCCCGACATCTTCTATTTTGTTTTAGTTCGCTGTTTTCTGTCTTAAATTTTAATTAATTGTGTTTCTTTTTTCTCATACACAATACAATCACAAAGTATTCGACTTGAAGTAACAGGTAAACCAGAATAAAGCAAATTGAAAAAAAAAATAGAACCAAGTAAAGTCAATTTACATGGTCTAAAGTAATATTCTTTAGCTGTTAAGTAGATGCGATCTTGACTTGGAATTTAATCAAAGAGGTAATATCGTTAAACAATATTTCTGCTTACATGATAACTAATTTTTAAGAGAATTTAACTATAGAAACAATCTAGAAGATCCAAGCTTATTTTTCAAGTGCTCAGTGGATTGCATTTTGCATGTTTACCCTCATTAATTGTGAACTATTCTGGCAATAAAGTCAGCTATATAATTTTACTAAGATACATTATATGCATTCAAATAAGACAGATGATTTTACTGCAGTATTTTTATCTATATTGAAAATTTTACTGAATAGTTTGCAATGAACAAAATATAGGATAGTGCAATACTTTAAGCTATAGTTGATATTCTCAGATATCTTAGTTCAACAAACGGTTGGACAGTCTCTGACGTTCTTTTTCTTTGGTGACGCATGGACTACCAACACCTTGGCGTCTACTGTTGGTGTCACCGTTATTTATCTACTTTGCATGAATACCAGTAACGGCAGATTGTGAACAACCTACCAGTCATGCAGTTTCGGTGATACTCGTTCCTAGTTTTCGGGCCATTACGATCTGCCCTCTATCAAATTTGCTTAGATCAGCAGCCTTTCCCATCACTCGCAAAAGTGCAAGAATGATTACTTACCTTCTCCAGCAGCAGTTAAATACCATTATCACTTAATCACATGCCTCCAAGTCATCCAGACGAGTTCATTGAAAAATGTAGGGATGATCATAATGTTTTGGCTCATCAGTGTATAATCAAATGCAGTCATTAAAGCCTAACTATTTAATTCTGAAATTCAAAATAATGTAAAAAAAAAATTAAAACATAAACTAAATTCTTAATCACAAATAGCACATTATTTACCAGGGTTTTATAGTCAATTCTTTCTTTCTTCAATATTTCAATGCAATCTTTCAAGTCCAGATATTCCAGAAGTGATTCCATATTTTCAGAGTTCATAGTACTACAACTTGCTGATGGAATTTGTACCATTCCAATATCATTTCTTATTTTGATCAGTTCGCCATCAAAGGAAATACTACTGGTTGATGAAATGACACTGTCCGGAGACACTTGGTTAGAAAGAATATCAAAGAGTATTAAGGAACCTGAAAAGATCTCTTGCATGAAAAATACTTCTGAATAGTTTATTGAATAGTACACAGCCTATAATGTAATAACTATATGTAATAATATCGTTAACATTTTACCTAAACTGTGGCCTGCTACAAAGACTTTTCCAGAAAAAAAAGGGTTCCTGGATAAAAAGAGCTCATACAATGTATTCAATTCAGATGCTACAGTGTCTATGATGGATTGGCAATATGACTGGTTACTGTACAATAAGATATCAATCAAAGTATCATTGGTAAAATGACGAAGCTTTGGAATACTAGGAAGAGTAATGTTCTGCATTCTTCTAAAAATACAAAGAGAAAGAGATGCTATAAAATGCATAAAGTATTTCAAATAACTTTTAAAGATGTAAGAAGATTTAATTACCTATCAAGACCCATTTCATTTGTGTGCAATTTTGCATGCCATGCAACTGGTAGAAATTCAACTCTCTCAACCTGCTTCTGCTCAACTTCATTTTTGAAATGAGTGCTAACCAATTTGTTAGCAATATCTCGAAAACCATCCACTAAAATGTAAAATGAATTTTTTTGAATGAAAAAAAATTAAATAATTGCAACAAAATAAATTTCTAGTTAAAAATTGGGGAATAATTATCTATAAATTATTTACCACACTGAGAGACTGTTCTGAACCGAAGATCACAAAATGATCCAATGCCTTGAACAATAAAAACCAAATGATCAATACTAGAAGATTCATTGGGTAAAACTTCAAATCCATCTGGTAAACCCCGTTTTACAGCTTTAGGACTATCTTTAGAATCCTAAAGAATTTAAATGATTAAGAAAATACATGGAGGTTTAACATAAATGTGATAAATAAGCTAAATGGAATGAAAAATACTTACAAGTAGAGAGGGCCAAACTTCAAGCTCATTTTTATAGTGCAACATAACTTGTGCACTTTCAAATACAAAACTACCAATTCCAGATATGTTAAATCGTCTTTGCCATTGTCCAGAATCAACACAGTTAAAGTAGTGTTGCTAAAAGTATAAAAAGTTTAAATACGTAATTACATAACAATTTTTGACTTAATGTGCACTACAACTTTAAAATAATGCCCATTAACCCAGCCATATGCACATCAACACTATGATGCACATATTTTAAAAACAATTCATTCTAAAAAGTAATGCAGAGTGCAATTGATAAAATTTCTGATTAAAAAATTTAATTAAATTCTGACAAAGTTGTGCCTATTTCTAAGTACTTATGGAAATATTTTCAAAATGCAGAACCTATTTAAAATAATAATATTTTACAAAAATGAAAGGATAGTAAAATTAGAGCAAATTTTAATACATGTAATCTTACTTAGGTGATTGAAAACTTAAGCATTCAATGTTCACAACAATGAGTGGTTTCATTTTAAATACAGGGTGATTCATAAGTAGGTATACAATTTCAATGCACTATATAACAGTGACAATGTAAGATATTTTATGTTATCTGTAACAGAAGTGTAGGTGAATGTTTTAGTTTTTTTAGAGACAGTCAAAGATGTTCTATGTGTGCACCCTTAGTCACACTACACACATCGAACAGGTAACCCATTTCTGCCCAGATGCGTGTTAGGGTATCTGAAGCAAGTGCAGTGATAGTGGTTGCGATATGCTGTTTTAACTCGATTAATCAACAGGAAGAGGAGGGTTAAATACGTTATCCTTTATGTAGCCCCAAAGAAAAAATCAAATGGTATTAAATCAGGGTATCTGGGTGGCCATTGGGTTAGTGTCATGCTGTAGTTGGCGCTTTGTCCAATCCATCGGTGAAGATGTTTATAGAGGTAATTTCACATGTCACCTGACCAGTGTGGTGGTGCACCATTCAATTGGAGAGTGACGTTTTTCGACTTTAATATACAGTTGGATGAATAAAGTTTTTGACGACATCTGCCAATACACACACACTTGGTTGTCCTAGCTTCGGAACTTTGCACAAACAGCCCATAGTTTCAAATTTTTTAAACCAATCGTGAATTAACTATCTGGTTGGAAGTTCTTTTCTAAATCGTGATCGAAAATGCTGTTGCACAACAGTGACAGATTCCGTTTTGCTCAATTCAAGAACACAAAAAGCCTTCTCCACTGCAGAAACAGTCATGTCCACTGACTGGCAGGGACGTGCCAACGTTTTGAATAGAGGGGGGGCGAGCATAGGCGTAAGTAAGGTTGTTGAATTGAGGGGGGGGGGATGACCTCCCGAAAAGTACCCCTGTAAAAAAGGGGAAGAATAAGTTAATTATATTAATAGTGATTAATTATTAATAATAAATTATAAACAGTTAATTAATTTACATAAAAAGATATTCATCAATTAACACTTGATTTTTAAAAATCATATATTTTTCTTTATAGAATATTTACTAAATGACTTTAAGGTGAATTTTAAAACTTACTATACAATTAAATTAGAAATTAAAACGTCCATTTTTTCGTAAACGTCTCGATTTTTCTGCACTTTTTAGATTTATATTTGATTTGCTTGAAGCACATGGGTAAAAATTATCTCGATTCTGACTCTGCCGCCTATGAGTGCTCATAATTTTTTAAAACAGAATCTACATTTAAAAATTCGGTTTCAATGAAGCACAGTAGGCAATATTTTTAAAACCAATGAAATAAGATAAACATTAATTTTAAAAACTAATAACAATAGTTAAAATATAAAATGTATTTGAAAATTTGGTTTAAAAAAGCACAACTGACAATAATAAAAAATTCCATTTTTTATCGAAAAATTTTCCTTTGACCTTTTACTCTGCATAATCTTGTATGAGTTCTTTAAAACAGAATTTATCACAAAACTCATTTTCGATAGTTATAGTCAATCTACTTAGTCTATGTAGAGTGATTGTGGATCTGAAATAATTTTTGATGATTTTTAATTTGGAAAAACTTTTTTCACCACTTGCAACTTACATAGGCAAAGTTTTAAAATTCTAATTACAATATTAATATAAATATGATAGATAATAATAAACCCCTGCGGAAAATTATATTGAAAATTCCTCATTTTTTCGAGAATGAGGAAAATTTCTATTAATTAAATTTTAAGGCTCATATGTCGGTAATTGGTAATTATTAGTTAATATCGTATTTGAGCAACACAACGTGCTATTGACAACGGTCCGGGATTAATCCTTTAAGGAAAAGATCCGAGGACAACACCTCATAATTTTGAACCACGGTCAGATGACGAAACAACACTTGAGCTAGCACCCCACTCTCCAAACTTTCACACCAACCCAACGTGAGGTCGACAGATTTAAGGTGCACCAGCCGCCTCTACGCCATACGCTTACAAACATCCATGCCCTGACCTGGAACCTTCCTATCTAGATGCTAACACTTTAACCACTATACCGGTTGGTCGGCGGCTCATATATCGGACAAAAGTTTGGAATGTAATGGTTCAGGTAGCCAATTTATTAGATTTATTATTGTCTAACATTTATCAAAAATTAATTTTTACTGCTCAGCGACCGCAAATTTTGTTCATACTACTTATATGAAAATAAGAATGTTTTTGTTTACTACAACTTGGAATAGGTATTTTTATTGGAAACCCGTTTTTCAATAATTGGGTATTACTGTTGTTTTAAGTTAGAAATATTTAAGAATCTCTCTATATTAAAAAGAGTTACCACCGCCGCTGTCGCAGGATTGAAAACTGGGTTTTTTCACTCGGTTCTCAAGATGGTTTGTCTATTGAGAACAGATAAGAATATTACGAGATTAACATGGTTAATTCAAAATTGTACTGGGAACAAAATGGAGATGGTTTTTTTACTGATGCGGCTATCAGTTTAGGGTGCATTAAGTGTTAAAGTAAAAAAAAAAACGAAATCACTTACAACAGGAGTGTTGGTTTGCAAAGCAACAAGTTTTAACAATGCACTGTTCTCACGTTTCCGTCACTTAATTACTTCACAAATTCAAGTGTTCACTTTCAAAACATTATTCTCGGAACCTCACTAGTCAAGGAAATCCGTAAGACTAAATAATCCATGGGGCAAAATTTCAGAACAGTTCACTCGCAGGCAATTTTCTCGTATTTACTTCAAATAAGAAAGCCGACAATTTAAAAGAACCTATATTGTAAATCATCAAAATAAGCAATGGCAGATTTGTTGCGATTTTCGGAATGCCCTTATCTTCAAACGATATTTCCGTCAGTTGGTCAGGCGCTTCTTGTCCAGTTTGGTACCTAGGGCAATAAAACCCTAACATACAATCCGTCAGTCGGTCATAAAAATAAATCGCTTTTCTCAATGCCGTCAAAGACTTGGTCGAGCCCTACAATGCATTTAAAGGATTCGAAAATGAGATAATCATCTCGTAGCATTCAAGTGCGAGCACCACGTGCATTCATTTTGGGGGTAGAACCACTTTAAAGCCGTAAAACAATGTGATAAAGTATCGGTATGCTGGGCCACCTATCTCCACATATTCAGAGGAAGAATTTAATCTTTTGGTACTTTGGATCTTTGAGACAATTTTTTTTTCACTTTTAGTTAAATATAAACTTTTACTACACAAATAAAATTTGTTCGAAGTTTCTTGATAAACTTTTCATACATTTACGTGTTAGAAAACTTTCAAATTCGTTATTTTCAAAATCTAATTTTGTGTTGCCCCTTGACCCTTCATTTATTACCCATTTCGGGGAATAAATCGAAGCTCTCATAATGCGCGCTGCCCCTCTGTGCTTCTTTCTCTCTCTCTCTCTATATATATATATATTAATGGAAGGGAGGCTGCTAACTGCGTAGTTTATACAAAGAGCGCCCCTCCCTGAGCATTTTTTTACAAACAAATGTCCAAAACTATCATTTAAACAATTTTAAATAAATCTATTCAACAACGCGCTGGAAAAAAGTCATAAACCTTTCTGATAAAACCTTCGTAAAAAGTTTTTTATGTTTATGGATATGGATATTGAGGCATGTTTGTGTGGAGATGTACTACGGAAATGACTGTGGTAGTTGTTTCGTTTTAATTAAATGGTTTGCAGTAATTTGTCAATGTCGTCGAAGGGTCGCCCAACTATCTTGAGTACATGCAGAGTGTTGACAATGTACGAAAATCTTTATGTACTATAATTTTTTATTTGTTTTCATACATTTTATTTTTTCTTTACACCAATTTTTGCGCTTACCCCCGAAATCTGCCGCCCCGAGCAAATGCCAAGTTTGCCCTCCTCTAGGTGTGGGTCTGCTTCTATTGACAGGAAATGAAATCAGAGTCCAAATTTGATTCAACGGTGCTGTTTAATGTTACTTTTGAAGTTAAAATGTTAATAATGTTCCTTGCTAGTGTGGAGGGGCTAAATATGGCTTTCGCCCCTTCTCCTCAGTGACGGGAGGGACCAAATACCCTCTGCCCCCCCCCCCTGTTGGCAAATGCCTGTTTGCCCTCCTCCAGATCTGGGTCTGCATCTATTGACAGGAAAAGATATTAGTCCAAATTTGCTTCAACGGTACTGTTTAATGTTATTTTTGAAGTTAAAATGTTAATAATGTTCTTTGATATTGTGGAGGGGCGAAATATGGCTTTCGCCCCTTCTCCTCAGTGACAGGAGGGGCCAAAAAAAAAACCTGCCCCCCCTGTTGGCACGTGCCTGCTGACTGGTCACATGACACACTCACTATTGCCTACGTCACTTCGCTCCGGAGGGGGACACAAACATTATGAGAATACCTAGCTAACAGTTTGCATTTGGGGACCGTGTCTTAAAACTATTCCTGTTTTACAGCATCTGGAAACTGTATACTTACTTATGAATCACCTTGTACTGCAAGTTGTAAAACTTGATATATATCTTGAATTCTTAATTTTAGTTCAATTCCCTAAGGCCAAAAAAAATGGTTTGTTTCCTGTAACCCCCGAGACCAACTCTAAAAAAAATACAGAAATTCTAACCCTAAAGTTTTTTTAGACTTTTTTTAAAATTTAATTTAATTTATTTTTAAAAATGTTCATTGAAATGATTAATTGATTACGATGTCACAACGATCGTAATCGAATAATAATTGTTAGGAGCTTGTCGAACTGGTTTCCTTTAGGCTCGAACACACTATGCTAGTAATTTAGTCGAGTAGCAAGTGATTTAGTAGCTCTACTAAGCGAAAAAACAGCAAGTGGGGGAGTGTTTGTTCAGACACTGTTTAGTTGGTGTTCGAGTGTCAACTGCTTAAGATGATAAGGAAAGCGAAGCTGAATCGAGCAATAAATGTTGCTGCAGGACTTATCCTGGAAGAAGATACTATAAATGAAAAGAGAAAATGGGTACGAGAATGGATTGGTCGAAGAGATTTGCAAGGAGCTTCCAATGTACTATTCAGTTCAGACATTATGTGTCATAAATAAACTCTTTAGGGGTAACGAAGCAGCTAAACCTGAAGAAAAAGTATTAATACACACTAAAATACCCAATTTGGGTAAATAAGTGAGCATATGCCCAGGATATTGACCTGCAAAAATAAATATATCCAGGTATTTTACATCACTGATCACACCTCTGATCAATTTTAAATTTAACATTGATACTCACATATTTCCTTCTGCCTATTTGCTAAAAATATTTAGCAAAAAAAAAAAAACTTTTTCCTACATACCTACCCTAATAATTTTGCTCATGTTAAGGAAACAAACTTTTTTTTTGCCAAAGTTGATATGAAACTAAAGCAATGATTCTATATATATATAAAATCCAAATACCACTAACTCAGTGACTGATCACTGTATCTCAAGAACAAGGCCTAGGAAGCTAAAATTTTGCATGGTGATCCTTCTTATACAGTAGAGGTGCACTAAGAAAGATTTTTAAATATTTTGACTCTTAAGAGGCCTAAAAAAATGGCAGCAGGCTATTTATCAGTTTATTTCCAGTGTAACAAGATATAGAGTGCTAAAATTTTGAATAGTGGTATGTATATATGTTCAATGTCTATATATAATGTTCATTATAAAAGAGTTTCAAAAATCCAGATTTCAAGAGGTACATTAATTATAAAGAGTCATCACAACAGATAAGATAGTAAGGAGTTGTACTCTCATGATTCGGTTTTTTTCTCTGCTTTTAATAATTATAGCTCTTTTACCATTAAATTTTGTTGCCGAGTGGGACACTTTCTACTGATTCTTATTCTGTGACAAATATTTTATTTGTGTGATCTCCCACAAACATACAAATATGCAGATTACTTCTCATAGATTCCTCTGTTTTTCTTTTCTTTTCCCAATACACATTATTAGGCATGGAGCTCATTGATATTGACGGTGTGATGGTACCTCATTGTGTTGTGCCTATGAAGGGGAACAGATTGTGGTTTTTCTCTTCCCTATCTGGGCAATTCCACAGTAACTTACATTAAATTTGGACAAATATACTGATCTTGAAGTGTAAGTATATTAGCAAAGAATAATGGAAAACAAAATATTTACTTGAATTATTCAACAAACTAATAAAAAGCTAAACTTTGATAGGAATGTAATTAATTTACTGATATTTTTAAGTTCACAGAATTAAATGTAAAGTAGTAACTTGCGTTACAGTAAAGAGGAATAACAAAAAAGGTTGATTGACATTTGAATAAAATTATGTTCTGTTCAACACGATATAGTTTGAAAAGTATATACATAACTTTCTAGAGCCTTTCATAATTGTAGTCATGCAATTTTTAAAATTTCATTCATCAATTAAGTTTAATACAATTTTTTTAAGTAACTTACGTTAAAGTAACTTACGTAACACTTCATTTTTCTAATTATAATTTAAAATTCTAACTAATCTAAAATCTAACTAAAATCCTTTTAAATTCTAAAAAAGCTTGTATCTACCAAAGAACTTCAAAAAATTTTATGTAAAATATTAATTATGTAAAATATATCTATTATTATTATTTTATTTTTTCAAGTTTTTCCCTTTCAGCATGGAATGACCCATTTTACTTCATGTTCAGGACTGTCTCACTGGCGCCACAGGTTTCAGACCAGTGTCATACACAGCAGATGACAAAAATAAAAAAATTTAGGAGCCAGCCCAATTTCTAAAGGGGGGGGGGAGCCAGGACCCTTGCAATACATATATTAATATTTTTTCGAACGCTGAGTATATCGCAGAACTTATTACACGCACAGTAAATAATATGCTATTTATAGTGTAACTGAGGCAATAAAAAATAACATGTTTATTATCTACATTAGATATTTTGCTCCATTTTTGACCTTTTATGGCCTAAAAAATCAATTTGTTTTCATGAAAAATAAACGTTTATTTACAGAAACAGAAAATCTAGGCGCCAGACCAAATTTTTTAGGTGCCATGGTGATGAAGACCTCTGGTCATACAGCGCATTTGTAACAACTGAGTTCACTATGATGCGATGTGGTAATATATACAGAACCATGGTTGAGTACCAGGTTCATGTGTCCCTCCACACGACATAAGCCACCCACTGTGAAATGAAGTCTTTACATAGTAACATGACTGAAGCAACCATCTTTACAGGATGTGGTGCAGGAGAAACAGTTGTCATATCCCGCATTCCTTCGATTCCCTCAAATTACCACTTTCAATTTTTTTAATGCAAATTCCTGCTAAAGAACCGCTTTACAATGACGATAAACAAAGCTCAGGGGCAGTCTGAAAGTTGCTGGCACGGATTTAAGGTAGGACTATTTTTTCCCATGTATGTAGTCTGTTTCTGTACAAGCTCTACTGACAGCTTCGTGATTCTGCAGCCAGAGCGGCAAACGAAAAATACAAGGAAGTTTTTAAAAGTCTAGCCAAATTTACAATGTTTATTTAAAATATGTTTCTACTTATTTTCCTTTCCTTTATAAATATCAAACAAGTTCATTATTATTTCTTATTACATAAAAGCAATTTTCTATAATGATCTTAAAGAGTACTCAGTAGCAAAGCACAGGTATTTAACTAGTCACAAAATACAAACTGATGATAAACAAAGACATTTTGTTGCAGTTATTCTTAGAGATAACAGAACATCGTACTTATACTGAGGAATTCGTAAATATTTTTCACTAGAAGCAAAGCCAGAAAAATATTTTTCAGAGGTAAATTTATAGTTATTTTTATGTTTGTATTTTTGTTGTCAGCTATCAGCATAGTAATTAATAGTAATGGGAATATAGTTTTTCAGCAAATGACTTATATTCATCCCCATGGCTTTTTATGGTGACTTGGGATAATCTTAATGCTCTTATTTTTAATAATATCATACATCTAGTGGTATGGGAAAGGTTAGAATGAATGTTGGAACTCTTTTAGATTTGTAGCCTATTATGAAGAAATTTATTTTAATGTTTGATCAATATCGATTCTAGTACATATATCTGGTATGTTTGATCAAATGTAAAATTCCTATAGGATATTTTACATGCCTAAATTTTTTTTATGATTTTGTCCAAATTTAAGCTTTTTTTTAACAAAGAGGTAAAATTACATTGGATATCCAAGGCCATAGAGAATAAGAACTCTTTGGTGAATAATTGAGTTAAAATTTTATTCTAACTGGAAATATGTTTGAAATGAAAAGAGTTCTTAGATACCTCAAGCATTTCAGCAATATCTTCTGGATAAGGTCTATACCTCATTGCTGAACCAGTTTCATAAAACCAAGAACCTCGTCGTACACGCAAATCTGGTGCTTCAAAATACACAGAGGATTTTATTCTTCTAAACAGGTGAACATCAAATCGACCTCCATCAGTAGCTACCACACTTTCCCCTAAAACCATATTCTCATTAACAAAAAATACTTAAGCTGAGCAAATATATTTTTTGCAACAAGTTTGCAAAAAACATAAGACTACTTACACAAACAAAAGCAAAGTAAATTCCTCATTTCTTTCAAAAACTTTGTAATTAAGAACTATTAAAACTTGCATGTTAAAATGACATTTATACCTAATAATTAAGACTTAAACCCTAAGCTTAACTATTTTAAAAGTTACTTTTACCATATAACTCAATTTATGGCTGAATAACCATTCCTGTGGGTTACAAAATACTGAGAATAGAAATAAGTTGATACACAGAAGCTGAAAGTAATTAAGAGCCATAAGAAAACAAGAGTGCAGGGTGAAAAAAATGTTGCATCCAGTTTACATTTAAAAACTTTCATTATAATGGTTTAATTTTTCATATTTGTAAAAACTTTACTAAAAAAATACCTTTTTGATAAGCTGTTTCTAAGTTTCGTGAATCATCTTTACTAAATCCATACCATATTTCTTTTGATTCCACTATATCTTCAAAGAGCCAAAATGACTCTACTGGAACATATTCAAAATCCTCATCAGACTGATCATGATAATCTGAATGTAAAATACTTTGCTGATGACTACTTTTAGCAAACACATCAGGTATCAATTGCTGTAACTTAGGATCCTCAGAGTTGGATATTGAAGCATCATGGTTAAGACTTGATAAAAATCTAAATGATTCCCCACATGGTCTTGGTGAGAAACCTGGTGGAGGACTAACATAAGAAGTACCTACAAATAAAAGAAAATAATCTTTTTATAAAAAGTTAATACAAATATCAAATATTTATCAATAAAGGTTTTGTCACAGAATAAGTAAATGTTATTTTATATGAATTTCTACATTTATTTCAAATATGCCCTCAGATTTTTGCCATCACTAACAATTTTTAAGTTATGTGACTTATTGACACCACTTTAATACTATGTAAATGCTTAAGTGTAGACAAATTGAAATTTTTATTTTTATTTACGTTAATATTTTAATTTTTTGAGTGTTTTTTCCCAAGTAAATTTGAAACTGTCAAATGCAAGCAGAACTTAAGATTCAGAGAGTTTCGAGTTCATTTAAGGGCATGAATTTTTTTTAGAGATCAACAGTGAAAAAATTATAAATTTCCTTGTGAACAGGGTATGGTTTCTGTAAAGATATATCTGTAATGCAAAGGGGTCATGAGTTATTTAATAAAAGCAACTGAAAAAGTTATCTAATGATTTCTATAAAATTTACTAAAAGGTTATGCATTTATAAAGCAGAAACAAATTCCCATTAGTTTAATTACTTAGCTCATACCGTCAGGTAAAAGACACATGAACACCTGAAAATGTCTCTATAAATACAAAAGATCTAGCATGAAAAATATCGATAAAACAGATGAAAATAAAGCAAATTCATTTATCTCAGTAATAAAGTTCAGAGGTATTGTGTAACACCCTAAATTAAGAGATTAAATTTATATACCAGAAATTTGATGAGCAGTTAAAAAAGCTGAATTGTAATATTTCTTGGGGAAGATGGGCAAAGTTAAAAAAACATTTCAGCAGACGAACAATGGTAAAGTAAATGGTAATTTTTAGTTAACGTTGTACTAGAGCAACACAATGGGCTATTGACGACGGTCCGGGATCAGTCCCTTAAGGGAAAGATCCGAGGACAACACCTCGTAATTTTGAACCACGGTCAGGTGACGAAGCAACACCTGAGCTAGAGCAGACGAACAAAACAAACGGTTTTAATTGGAGTTTTATAGTTCTTTTTTCTATCTCCTGGATAGTTAAAGATAGAGTAAAAATTTCAACGGATTTAAAATCAGATGGATACCTAAAAATGTGATTTTTTTTATCAAATAATTTTTCAACTGTAACTTTTATATTTTTTTCAATAGGAATTTGGCTTTCTTGATCATCAAAGAGTGTAAAGAGATCAGATTCTTGAAGATCAGAGATTTGAAATCTGAGGAAAAATTTACACCAAATCGACATACTTTACCATTTGATTTTCTTTAAATAAATAACCTTTCAACTGCAACTTTTTTTATTTCTGCAATACGAATATAGTTGCATTAATTAGACAATGTCACAACTTTTTTGTCCTTTCGAATCGTCTTTGGTAGGTACCTAGGTATTTAACGTTGCACTGGACCAACACAATGGGCTATTGTGATCGTTTTTGGAATTGTGTAGCAATGACAGGGAGTTGGCAAGTGTTATTGTTTTTTCTTTTTTCTGATAATGAAATGTGGCACACAGGAAGTCCTAATTTTTTGCAAATTATGTGCCTAGCTCGAACTTTAAAATTTAATCTAGAACATTTTAAAATGAGTTTATATCAGTGCCATAATTATTTGCAAATTTAATGTGTCCAGCCCAATTTTTAAATTTAATCTAAAATATTTTAAAATTAATTTATTGGCATTTGTTGACACCTTGAATTGAAATGTTGGTGACCTTTTCTGTCTGTCGCTTGGCGATTTTTGTCATTCTTGTTTTGTATGGCAACAAGCCAACATTCCATTGAAGTCTCTTTCGTGAGATTTAATAAAGTTCATTATGTTAAATTACCTATGAATATTTTCATTATTCGATAGTCCACATTCACCTACAACATATTTTTCCATCAAGCTGGAGGAAAATCGGCTCGTTTACTCGCATAGTTTCTTTTGCATCATCGTTTTATACCCTTCTCTGTTTAGAAAATGTCAGAATTGAATCGATCGGACAGTGGTAACAAACGTCTTGTGTTGCATTTAATAAGACTGAATCGTCGTAGAGGCAACTTTAAAGCCAGACTTACTAAATTAAAAAGCTTTTAAAGCTAAAAATTGTTACTAGTGGTAAAGAAGCACAATCGGATACTTTTAAACTGAAAATTAAAATTGATTGCTTGTCAGAAATAACATTGACAATAGAACAGTTAAAATTGGAATATTATACTATTTTAGAAGACAATCAACTATTGGAACATGAATCGCAATTTGACGAGATGGTAGACTCATTAGAAGAATTGCAGGTAAGCTTAAAGCGTCTATTATTTCTAAGTAGTCTTGTTGATTCTCAAAGACAAAGTAATGAGAAATTGAATGCAGACATTAATGTTAAATTGCCAGACTTAAGCTTATCTGACTTCTTTGGCAAAATTGAGCTTTGGAATAATTTTAAAACTTAATTCGATAGTTTGATAATTAATAATCTGTCACTAACTGATACACAGAAACTGTTTTATTTGTGTTCTGTATTGAAAGGTGATGCGAAGTATATTGAAACTTTGGAAGATACATTTCAGTCATTAATGAATGTATTAATAGATCGCTATGAAAACAAACGTCTCATTGTAAATACTCATATTTTAAATATTTTGAGCTTGGAGAAAATTTGTGTTGAATTTTCTAAAGATCTAAGAAATCTTAAAGATACTTTGAACAAGAATTTGAGGGATCTCAAATTAATAGAATTGGAATAATAGAATACCGAGCTTTCGCATCAAATTCTAAAAAACATTGTGATTCAAAAGTTGGATAAAGAAACTCGTAAGCAATTTGAAATGAGTTTAACTAAATTGCCTAATTGGGAAAAGTTTATTGAATTTTTGCAAAAACGATCCCACATTTTGGAAAACATTTATGATGTTCGATTACCCTCAGTAAATACAAGGATTCAAACACAAAATAAAAACAGACACTTTGTTCTTAAAACCAGCAATTTATCTTGTGCATTGTGTGAAAAACCTCACCCATTGTATAAATGTCTTTCATTTTTAAAATTGGATCCTTTGAAAAGATTCGATATTGTTAAAAGGAATGGATTGTGCATAAATTGTTTGAGTGAATCTCACAAACTTTCGTCTTGCCAATCGAATTATTCTTGTAATAATAGTCAGTCCAAGCATAATTCTTTGTTGTGTCGCAGTGGTACTCTTACTCGCCAAACTGGGACACGTGAGCCAACAGAGTCTACAATAAATGCACAGGCCCAAGAGTAACCTGTCGCTAATTCATCTCTCACTTTGGATACATTTAGTCAAAATACAAACCCCTGTATAAATGCATCATTGCAAATATTGTCTACGAGTGAGGTCAACACTTCAAATGCAATAAATAAGAAAACTGTTCTGCTTGCCACAATTCTTGTTTGGGTTAAGAGCGCAAATTGAAATTTTGTTCAAGGTCGGGCAATATTGGATAGCGCTAGTCAATCGCATTACATGACCTCACAGTTCACCAGGAATGAAAAAGGAAAGAATTAACTTTCCCATCAGCGGATTAGCTGGCTTTGCCACAAACTTGAAATACAGAACTAGTGCTGTAGTTTGTAATAAAAACTCTTTGTTTTTGTCCCTCGCGGAATTTTTAGTTGTGCCTAAAATTACGGACATGCTACATTAGCTGATCCTGCATTTGGAAAAGCGGAAAAAATCGACATGATAATCAGGGCAGAATTATTTTTCGAAATAATAAGAGAAAGAAAACTACGTACCTCATCTAATTTAGTTTCCCAAAATTCCGTATTTGGCTTTGTAGCTTACAGAACAATTACATCCAATTCTCCCAAACAATATTGTGGTATAATTTCAAACTTGGAAAATATTGAAGAGATTATCTTCGGAAATTTTGGAAAATTGAAGAGGTCTCTAAGGGAAGACAACCAAGTAAAGAAGATGCTGAAATCCACTTCCAGAATACTCACAAACGTGATGAGTCGGGTAGATTTGTATTTCAGATGCCCTTAAGGGAAGATGAGTTAAATTCGTTAGGTGATTCAGTCATTAGCAAATAAGAGATTAAAGCAAACCCTCAAAAGATTGAACAAAGATCCAGTTGCAAAGCTCTAAACGGACTTCCTCGTAGAATATGAGGGACTTAATCACATGGAGAGAATACCTAACAGTGAAAGAACTTAGTGTTGGTTGTTTATTATATGCCTCATCATGGTGTTTATAGACCCGAAAAGACTTCGACCAAACTTCGAATTGTATTCAACGCATCTGCACTTACAGACACTGGCCGAAGCTTGAATGATCTCTTACTTTCAGGACAAGTTAGGGAAGACATCTTTGATATCATGATTCGGTTTCACAAACACAAAATAGCTTTAACAGCGGACATCAAATAGATGTTTCGTCAAATATCGATAGATTCGGCTCAAAGGGATTTATTGCGTATACTATGGAGTACTGAAGAAAATAAACCACCAGATGTCTTCAGGATGAATACAGTTACTTATGGTACAAAAAGTGCGCCCTTTTTGGCAGTCATAACTCTAAAGCAATCGGCATCAGATGAAGTTACTAAATTCCCATTGGCTGCAGAAGTTACCCCTTCTGATGTCTATATGGATGATATCGTTACTGGAGCTCCAGATCTTGAACCAGCTAGAGTTAATGATTCAATTGGTTAAAATACTTGAAACCTGCAGCATGACTCTTCACAAATGGAATTAGAATTCCAAAGAACTCTTAGGCAAGAGTGTCGATGATTATGATGCACATTCGTTCACTCGTGGAGCTGAAGACACAGTCAAGACTTTGGGCATGGTTTGGAAGTCCAAAGAAGATCAATATCCTTTCAAGGTTTCTTTAAAGGAACAAAGAAACCATACTAAGCAAGATGTTATTCCACAAAAGCCAAAATTTACGAACCCATTGGATATATTGGACCTGTCATCAAAAGAGCCAAGATGTTTTTACAAAAACTGTGGTTAGAAAAAATAAACTGGGATGACAATTTGCCAGATCATGTTGCGAGCAAGTGGTGTTGTTTTGTATCCACATTGAATGAATTAGAAGCCCTCAAGATACCTAGATTAATTTTGTTCCCTGTGACTCAGGCTGTTATTCTTTTTGGATTCGCTGATGCCTTAATTTCGGCTTATGGAGCTGTGGTGTATCTCGGGTGCTTGACCTCAGATGACACTCACAGTGTTGGTAGACTTGTTGCCAGCAAATCTTGTGTCTCCGCTAAAAACAATATCTGTTAATCGCTTGAAATTGTGTTCATGCCTACTGCTTTCCCAGTTAGTTAAAAGGGTCGTCAGTGCTCTGAAAATGGACCTATACAAGACGATTCTCTTCTCAGACTCTACCATAGCATTGGCTTGGATAGGTTCTCCTCCTCATCAATTGAAAACTTTTGTTGGGAATCCAGTGTCAAAAATTCAAGCCTTGACTGAAATATTCGTGGAAGCGTATCTCCTCTTGGGACAATCCAGCTAATATAATTTATTGTGGTGCTGATTCCAAAGAACTGGTATCATCATAACTTTGGTGGCATGGACCATACATTTCCCTAGAGAACAGCTCTTCAGACTGCAATGAACTGAATAAGCCAGAATGAGAACATTATTTGAGTGAAATGAAACAGTTATAGGACATAAACTTAACTGTCATGAACAGACTTAAGTAATGACATCCTCAATTTATCTAATAACTATGTTAAGCTAATCCGTATTCTTAGTTTTATTTTTAGGTTCTTCTCCAACTGTCGCAATAAGGAGAAATATTCGGATCCCATCACCAAAATTGAGTTTGATCTTGCCAAATTATTTCTGGTAAAGTCAGTACAGGTAATTGAATTCAGTAAAGAGTTTAATGCATTAAGGAAAGGAGAAAATTTAAAGGACAGTCATGTAAGTAATTTAAACCCTTTTCATGGTTCCCACACCTTTGTTCAAAAAAATTTCAAGGACTTTTAAAACCAAAAATATTTTTTTCAAGGACCTGAAATTTTTTATAGCGACCTACAACAAGGCATGTGCAAAAGTTGTCAATTAAAAGGAAAAATGTGAAAGATGCAAGGAAAACACCAATTTTTTTTACTCCGTTTTTTAAACAACTGACAGTAAAAAAAAGAAGAAAGGTTATCATCAATTTTGGTTACAATTTGGATTTTCTTTAATCACAGAACCTGTGATTTTTTTGAAAAGTGGGCTTCTTGTCTCAATGCTAACTATCAGGCTACTTGCACACATATCGATTTCAGTCGTGCGATAAAATGTCGTACGATAAATTCTTTGGTAGCATGAAGAGTATGGGAGCTTGCACATGGTTTGATCTACACAAGACAACATCTCTGTTTTGCTCTCGTCCACTGCAACTATAACAGACGGCTGTCGTGGTTTATTTTGTTTGAGAAATAAAACAAATCTAAAGTTTTGACTGGTATTATGGCTTTTTCATTCCCTATAGTCCAAGTTTCTATCTTCGCAATCTGCAGAACATTTTACACCAGAAGAATATCTTAAATGTCCTTTTTTGCAAATAAATAATTTTGCAATTGTAACTTTTATATTTTTTCAGTACGAATTTGGCCACATTTGACGAAGATATTCATTACGAAAACAAATATGGTCTATTATAGAGGTTTTCTATCTTCGCGATCGTTAAAGATAGAGTGAACATTTTAACGGATTTGAATTCTGCGCTAGATTACACTAGATTGACTACACCGAATTTTATGCAAAGCCTGAATTCTGTCATGGGCAACGGCTTGCTGGCCTGCTAATATCTCTCTATAGTAAAAAAAAATTGCCGCTGTCGTAGGATTGAGAACAGTGTTGTTTAGTTCGATTCTTAGACAGTTTCCCGACAAAGTACGAATCAGAAAAATAAGAAATTAACATGGTTTGTTTTTTATTGTGTTAACTGGACAATTGTGAAGATCTTTTTCCAATGTGGCTATTAGTTTAGGGTTTATTAAGTGTCAAAGTTAAAAAAGCGAAATTTCTTCTGCGAGTGAGGACATGTAAAAATTTTCAGTCTTCAGCCGTGAGTTTTTTTTAAAGAGTACCTCTCAACGTAAATATTTGCAGCTTGTCGAGTTTTTTTAGAAATTTCAATTTGGTTTCTTATAATATTTTTTTGAAATTTGTGAAAAATCGGGATATTTTCATTACTTTTTTTTTTAAACTGTCATATCCACAGCTTAATAGTTTTATTTTTTAAATTTGAGAACATCACTGAATACCGTATATTGTATTTTTCTTATCGTACAATTAATTTTTAAATTGGTTAACAAATAAAGTCAATGCAATCAAAAGTTTTTCATACAATTTTTGGAACTTTTAGATTGTAATTTCCGATACAAAACTAAAACTATCATATCTATAGCTCTATACAATTAGTTTTAAAATTTGAAAATACCACGTGAAAGCTTAGAATGTAGTTTCATATGTTAAAATTATTTTTTAAATTGGATCATAAATAAATGCAATCAAAAGTTGGTCACACAAATTTTGTATTTTTTACATCGTGGAGCATGTTTCTTACGAAAATGAGAGTTGCAATTTAACTATCGGGTTTGCCAGATATCAAATTTATTTTAGCAACAATTGCTATAAAAACAATTTTTTTTAATTTGGCGAGGAAAAAGGCTCACTTTTTTCACTCTGTTCTCAGATGGTTTACCGAGAAAGTACAGATCATAAAGTTAGAAGATTAACACGGTTTATTTAAAATTGTACAGGGAACAAGATGCAGAAGGTTTTTTACTGATGTGTCTATTAGTTTAGGGTTCATTAAGTGTTAAAGTAAAAAAAGTGAAATGGACTTGTGCGAAAGAAGTCTTGGTTTGCGAAGCAAACCAAACGTGATTGCTTTGCAATCCACGAGGGTCGGCAAGCCTAAGTGAGCAGTTGACGAAGCCCTCGCTGTGACGTCATGGACCGGAAAGTCAAATCAGGATTATATGAATTATTAAGATAATTTTGCTGTCCAGGAGGTTCACTCTGCGAAAGGAATGGTGGTTTGCGAATCAAACCAAATGGGATCTGTGAAAGGAGTGTTGGTTTGTGAAGCAAACCCAATGGCATTGTGTAGCAATCCACTGGGGTTGGCGAGCGTATGCGAACATGTGGTGGAGCCCCCTAGTGATATAAAATATCCTTCACATTTCTAGTCTAAAAAAATATTTCACTGCGTTGAGGCATGTGCTTGCAGAAACTCCTCGTTTTATGAAAACGGATAATTCAGTAATCCGAAACTGTTAAGTTTTCATTCTTGTACGTACAACGTCAAATGTACAAATTTTTAATTATAATGTAAAAGTGAAAAAGTAAGGTGACCCCACTTCAAAAACCTTAATATTTTCTTTGTATTTTTGCATCAATCCCCGAGACAACTTTAAAAAATGTTTAAAGAGGCGGAACTCTTTCATGTTTGTATAGTTTATGCAAAAAGTGATGGGACAACATGTTAATGAAACGTGGTTTATGACCTTGCGTGTGTTCAAATATATTGTATATCATGTGGTTCATGTATATATACTGATGTTTGTAAATAATGCAACACCATGATGGAGTCAGAATTAAATGTGAAATTTAATACACAAACGGCTTGTATTAGTACAAATAAATGAATAAATTTTCAAAGCAAGAAAACAATATTAAGTGTCCGAAATCAGTATTTGGTTTAGCCGCCATTAGTTGCAATAAGTGCTGGTATACTACGTGGCATGGAATGAAACAGATGTTGAATGTCTGCTTGTGTAAGAGAATTCTATACTGTTTGTATGCACACCCAAAGTTCGTCTTTTGAAGCTGTAGGACGCGGATAAGGAGCGAGATGCCGACCAACCAAATCCCACATATGCTCAATAGGCCACATATCCGGCGAATAAGCAGGCCAAGGAAGAAGTTGCATGTGTTGGACTGAAAAAAAGTCTCAAACATTCCTCGCAACATGTGGGCATGCATTATCCTGTTGAAAGATAGTTCCAGGGATGCCTTGAAGGAAGGGAACAACTTCGGGCTCTAGCACTTTACGGACGTACCAGTTGCTATTCAGATTACCCTCAATTCATAGCAGCTGAGATCGTCCATGATATGAAATCACACCCCAGACCATAACTCAGGGTGTTCGGCCACAATGACGTTCAATAATGCACTCTGGAAGGCAGCGTTCACCGGCATAGCGTTTAACACGAATGCTGCCATCATGGTTCCACAAATTAAAGCGGGATTCGTCAGAAAAGACAATTTGTTGCCAATTACCCCACCAGGCTCTGTGCTCATGAGCCCATTGCAGACGCAGACGTCGATGGTTTGGAGTGAAAGGGATCCTGTATAAAGGAATCCTTGCACGCAGTCCATGGTGCAGCAGACATCGGCGAATTGACGAAGCCGACATTAGTACACCTGTAGCAGTAGACCAAAGTGCTGCCAACTGCCTGGAGGAAGCTGTACGGTCATTCACCGCCACATGGACCAGGTGTCTATCATGCGCTGATGTCACCTTCCGTTGTCCACTCCCAGTTTTTCGAGTTGCTCGTCGGTCCATTGCTTCCAAACTCGTATCACCGTGGAACTGTTCCACTGCAAACGAGCTGCTATTGCGCGATAGGAAAATCCACCTTCATGAAGGCCGATGATTCTCCCCCTTTCAAACTCCATATAAGTTGTTAAAATTTCACCCTATTTCGTCGTGGAGGCATACTTAAGTCTCACTTAACGTTCGCCACTAAAAAAATAACCATGCACTATTTTCAACATCAAGTTAAAGCCCTCTATTTATAAACTTTTAGCATCAGTTCAGAGGGCGCTGCTCACACCACGCATGCGAGATGGCTCTGAAACTTTACTACTTTGCTTAACATCCTATAATTGACATTTGCTGCAAATTTCATTTCATTCGTATAATTCCTTCATGGTGTTGCATTTTTTACAAACAGCAGTGTATCACCAACTGTGCTTGTTCCTATATATATCATGTGGCGTCTAAGCACATAACACCTCAGAATGATGCTCAAATTTCAGACCTGCCAGGAAGGAAATTAGTTTGGACAAGTTCCAAAGCAAGACAAAACTGCAAAATTATGTACTGTCAAAAAAATCAAGTACTTTAAAGGAATTTTTACCAAGTTTCGTAATTTTTAAAGACTTTCAAGGGCCCCTAGACAGGAAAAAAAAAATCAAGGACTTTAAACAACTGTAGGAACCCTGCTTTTCTTGATAAGGATGGTTTAATTGCCATAGGAGGTAGACTTGATAATTCTAATTTGTCTGTTGAGTGCAACGCCTGACCACCGTTTGAAAGGGCGCTGCTGTCGCTAGCGCAGTTGTAACCATGTGACGTCTGGAGCATGGGTGAGGAAGCATTCCTGAGTTCCGTGGGTCGAACAAAGGAAATGTGTCGTGTGAGAGCGCAGCTCAAAGAGGAGATAATAAATATGTGAGAAAAGTATACAGTCCACTTTATTTTTTGTGTTGTGTTGTGATGAATTGTATTTAATTCTTGAAGTGTCAAATCGAGCTATCGTAGGACCAAAACATGGTCCGAATCAACCGGAGCAATCCTTTGGATATTGGTTTTTGTGATAGCCAAGTTTTATAATTAATCGAGTGTGTGTGATTTTTCGTGTAATGGGTTCCTGGTCTCGTGTGACAGCAGTCCTAGCATGGAGGTAAGAGCAATATTGTCTTCTTGAGTAAAAAAACTGATTGATTTCCCGAGTTGAAGTTAATTTCGTTTTCGATGAGTTAAAGGCAAATTTTGTATGAATTAATACTGTCCTATTTCATTTTTGAGTAAAAAACTAATTGATTTCCCGAGTTGAAGTTAATTTTGTTTTGATGAGTTTAAAGCAAAATTTGTTTGTGTGTTAATATTGTTTTCTTGAATGAGCGTATTGTTTTTTCTTTAATTAGTGTATTATTTTTTCTTGAATTAGTGTCGGTTTGCAAGTTAAAAATGTCGGGAATAGCAAAATTAAAGAAAGATGAGTTAAAACTCGTTGCTGAGGAGATTGGTTTATCAGTACCAAAACGTGCTAAACATATTGATTTAAGACGTTTGATTGAGGAGAGTAAGGTGTTTAAAAAGGACGAAGAATTCGTAAAAAACTTTATGGATCAAGTGTTAGAGGAGAAGAAAAACCAAAAATCCGATCAGGACTGTCAAATCGAACTAGAACGACTTAAATTGGAGAGAATTAAGGCGGAATTACAATTAGCGCAGTTAAGGGCAGACGGAAATAGTACAGAGACTTTTGATCACGATCGTAAAAACGAAACTGAGGAGTCCATTGATGTTTTAATAAAAAGCGTTAGAACATTAACAATTAAAGTGCCGAGTAAATCGGAAGGATGGGGGTTCTTTTTTACTTTGTTAGAAAGAGCATATAGTACTAAAAAGGTACCTGAGAAGTTTAAAGCAGAGATTCTGTTGAATTTATTAGGGGAAAGAGCTTCTAATATTCTAACCTATATTGACGAGAAGGATTTAAATAATTATGAGGAAATTAAATCAATTGTTTTGAGAGAATTCGAACCAACAGCTCAAGCAGTATCAGAGAATTTTAAAAATGCATCCAAAGAAAACGAAACACATGTGCAATTCGCTTCACGCTTAGCTACGAGCTTCAAGTATTATTTAAAATTGAGAGGAGTAACGGACTTTGAAACTTTAAAAGAACTGATTGTGTCTGATAAATTGTTTCAGACGTTAGATAGAGAAACAGCCGCTCATATTAATGTTAGACAAGCAGAAAAATGGTTTAAACCTGTAGAATTAGGTAAAGAATGCAATTTATATTTTATTTCGAGAGGTAAGCTCATAAATGAGACGAAAAAGGAGCAAAAATTTTATAGTAACAAATTTAAAACCGCTTCAAAAGTATTTTTCAATGAGGTGAAAAATAAAAATTGTGATTTATGTCTGAGAAATGAAAACCATCCACTATACGCTTGCCCTCAGTTTAAGAAACTTTCGGTTCAAGAGCGAGTTGAGGTCGTAAAAAATAAAAAAGTTTGTTTTAAATGCTTATCGCCCAACTGCAGCGTTAAAAAATGTTCGTTTAGGAATTGTTTCTGTGACAAAGCCCATAACAAATTAATCTATTTCCCGAAAGAAATAGAAATTTGTATGCCGAGAGCCACGGAAGGCATAAATACGAGTAATTCATAGTCAGAGGGAAAAAACAATGAGCACATTTTTTCTGTTCCTCCAACCGAGTGGAGTCCACCTTTCGTTGCAACTAATTTAGTTCAAAATAACAAGAATGTTATTCTGTCAACGGTACGATGTTTAATAAGAGACAGATATGAACAGTGGCAGGAAGTGAGGTGCTTATTGGATGTGGGATCGCAAATATGCTTGATGAGAATGAGTGTTTACAACGATTACAACTGAGAAGTGAAAAAATAAATCAGTCAATATCTTGCATTAATAATGCCTCGCTGGTTGTTAATCGAAGAGTGACAACAACTCTTGCGAACAAAAATAGAAGTTTTGAAAGAAATATTTCTATGTTAGTTGTGTAAAAAATAACTGATCTAATACCAAATCAAATGATCGATATGCGTTTGCAGATTCCAGAATCAGTTAAACTCGCGGATCCTAATTTTAATGTTACGGGAAAAATTGATATTTTAATTGGTGCGGAGTACTTTTACGACATTATAAAGCCGGGAAAAATAAAGGCTAAAAATGCGAGCCTGATGTTACAGGACTCTGTATTTGGTTATATTGTTGGAGGTAGCAGTTCGAGCCCAGATAAATTAAATTCAATATATTGCGGTTTAATATGTGGGGCAGAGGAATTAAATTCGAGTTTGAGAAAATTTTGGGAGATAGAGGAGATAGGAAACGAATTATCTAAAGGTAAAGAAAATTCCATATGTGAGGAACATTATGCACGGACGCATAGGAGAGATGAGACAGGGAAATATACTGTGACTATGCCTTTTAAGGAGCATTGGTCATGTTTAGGGAATTCGAGGGACATTGCTCAAAAGCGACTCGAATCGCTATGGACTCGCTTGTCTAGAGACCAGGAGTACTTAAAATTGTATCGTGACTTTCTGAGAGAATATGAAGAGTTAGGTCACATGACTGAAATCAAGTAGAGTGTAGAACCAGAGGTGACGTATTATATGCCTCACCATGGCATCTATAGGCCACAAAAAAAGTTCTACAAAATTGCGAACTGTGTTTAATGCATCCACCTTGACTACGAGTGGAAAATCGCTGAACTCCATTCAATACAACGGTGGAGTCATACAAGACGACCTTTTTTCCATATTAGTGAGATTCCGGAAGCACATCTTTGCATTTACTGCAGATATTCGTCAAATGTACCCCATGATAAATATAGAGGAGAGTCAAAGAAAGCTTCAAAGAATTTTGTGGAAGGAGGACGTTAATGAGCCTGTGAAAGTGTATCAACTCAATACCGTTACGTACGGAACGGTCAGTGCTCCATATCTTGCAATGCGAACTCTAAAACAGATATCCATTGACGAAGGGAAAAACTTTCCTATTGCTGCATCAGTCCTGTGTGATGACTTCTACATGGATGATGTTTTAAGTGGAGCAAACACATTGGAGGCTGCAAAAACTTTGCAACACCAACTAAGTGACATTGTAAAAACTGCTCAGATGTCATTACACAAGTGGTGTGGGAACACTTCCAAGCTTACCCCAACCATGGAAAAGGTGTATGAATTTTTATCTACGGATGAAATTAAAACTTTAGGTGTTGCCTGGAAGGCTAGAACTGACTGCTTTACCTTCAAAGTAGAAGTGGAGCAAAATGCTCATTCTACTAAAAGATCGTTTTTGTCAATTATCACCAGACTCTTCGATCCACTTGGATTGCTTGGTCCAGTGATCACTAAGGCTAAATTTTTCATGCAGCAATTATGGTTGCTGAAAATTGATTGGACTGAAAGAGTTCCTGTGAAAGAAGCTTGTGAATGGCAAGAGTTTGTGCGGTCCTTGGTGATTATAA
Organism: Metellina segmentata; assembly: GCA_947359465.1. Taxonomy (NCBI): domain Eukaryota; kingdom Metazoa; phylum Arthropoda; class Arachnida; order Araneae; family Tetragnathidae; genus Metellina; species Metellina segmentata. Next base: position 63,887,839 of record OX375884.1, read on the forward strand.
ACGACATCAACATTGAACGGTGCATAGTGATACAAAGCGCTGAAGTAACTGAGCTTCATGGCTTCTGTGACATGTCCGAAAAGGCATATGGTGCTACAATATACGCCAGATCGACCACTTCAGATGGAGAGGTGAAAGTGAAGCTTGTCCCCAGTAAATCTCGTGTGTCACCGATTAAGCAGGTAACCATACCTTGCTTAGAGTTATGTAGTGCAGTCCTACTCACAAAATTAATGCATAAAGTGCAAAATGCATTAAAAATGGATATTACATCAATCTTCTATTGGACTGATTCTACTATAGTGCTATCGTGGATGAAAAAGGAATCAAGAGATTTGAAGACCTTTGTTGCCAATCGAGTAGTGATTATCCAAGAGTTTACAGAGATCAATCAGTGGCATCATGTACCGTCAGAACAAAATCCTGCAGACATCATTTCGAGAGAATTTGATCCAGAGAAAATTCAACTAAGTGATATGTGGTGGTTGGGTCCATCCTTTCTAAACGAACGCGTAGTGAACTTCCCTGGTAATTGTAATGATATCCATAATGCTGAATTATTCCAACGAGAGCTAAAGGATAATCAAGGGGATTCATTGTGTCTCTTGGTGCAAAATAATGAGTTACTCCCAATCATTAATAAGTGTTCTTCGTTCGTGAAACTGCAAAGAATCATTGCACGGAGTGTGCGTTTCAAGGAAAATGCAAGAAATGCATTGCCGACAACCATTGGCAGTTTAACCGCAACTGAATTATCCGCATCTTTATTTTGTTTAGTGCGAAACGTGCAATCTGTATATTTTGCAAAGGAAATTCAGTGTATTGAAAAGGGACAACAGTTACAAAATTCCAGTAACTTATTAAATTTGTCTCCATTTTTAGACGAGAAGAACATACTTTGTGTTGGAGGAAGACTGAGACATTCTAACCTACCTGCAGAACAAAAATCCTATGTTAATCCCTAACAACAATCCTATTTGTGAATTAATCATTAATCATTATCATGTGCTTTATTTTCATACAGGAACTGAGGCTACTTTAGCCAACATCTGTACCCAATTTTGGATTGTAAATGGTAGATCCACAGTAAAAAGAGTAATTAAGAAATGTTTAAAATGACTTAAGGTAAGTGCTAAAGGTCAAAACCAAATGATGGCAGATCTGCCTAGTGTCAGAGTTAGCATTTCAAGAGTATTTACTAAAGTAGGACTGGATTTTTGTGATCCCTTTAGTATAAAATTAATCCCAGGTAGAGTGAAAAGAGTGTATAAATGTTATATTTGTATTTTTGTATGTTTTGTTGTTAAGGCCATACACTTAGAAATTGTAAATAGTTTAAGTACTGAGGCTTTTATTGGTGCATTGAAAAGATTTATTTCTCATAGAGGTAGGCCTAGTGATATTTTTAGTGACAAAGGAATTAACTTTGTTGGAGCCAACAATGAGTTTCGTAATAATTTAAAGGGGTATTTAAAAAGGAAAGTACAGAACAATTTGAGGATTTTCTTGCTTCTGAGGGCATTAAATGGCATTTTAATCCTCCTGCCACACCTCACTTCAGAGGTATGTGGGATGCTGGGGTCAAATCTTTGAAAGGTCATCTTAAAAGGGTTGTGGGAAATACGATCCTTACTCATGAAGAATTTTTTACACTGGTTACACAAGTGGAAGCAGTGTTAAACTCACGACCTCTTTGCCCTCTTTCGGAGGATCCCAATGATGATTTAGCTCTTACTCCAGCCCATTTTTTAGTTGGCTCATCGTTAACATCCTTGCCTGAACCAGATTTTGGGGAGATTCCAATGAATAGGCTCATGAGGTGGGAATTAGTGCAGAAATTGTCTCAAACATTTTGGAGTAAATGGACTTCAGACTATTTAAATCGCCTTCAAGCGCGACCTAAGTGGTATAAAGGAGACAAAGAGTTTAAGGAAAATGAAGTAGTTTTGGTTAAAGGTGATGATAATTCAAAATTACTGAGCTGGAATCTTGCCAAAATAATTAAGGTTCATCCAGGAAAGGATAATGTAACCAGAGTAGTTACATTAAAAACAAGTAAAGGTATCTGTAAAACGATATAATATTGTTATTAATCAATAAAATTGTTAAATTACCTTTTGAATCTAATTGAAGTATTGATTTTGATTTAGCTGTGTTTGGGCAGCAATTTATTCGTATTGTTTTCTAATTTTACTGTATTGTTTTTTAAAAATATTTAATTATAATTATGAGTACCTTCTTATTATTGTTATTTCATTGTGTACTATGGTTTCCAGAATATTGTGAAGAGTGTCATCAGGTACTTGTAACTTGTTTGATAATTTTTTTTTAATTTGTCAAGGCGGGCAGTATGTTGAGTGCAACGCCTGATTACCGTTTGAAAGGGTTTGCTGTCGCTAGGGCAGTTGTAACCACGTGACGTCTGGAGCGTGGGTGTGGAAGCATTCCTGAGTTCCGAGGGTCGAACAAAGGAAATGTGTCGTGTAAGAGCGCAGCTCAAAGTGGAGATAATAAATATGTGCGAAAAGTATACAGTCCACTTTATTTTTTGTGTTGTGTTGTGATGAATTGTATTTAATTCTTGAAGTGTCAAATCGAGCTATCGTAGGACCAAAACATTGTCCTTTGGTAAAAAAATACCCCATTCTACTTCTTAGAAATCATAAATTGACATATTAATCATGCAGAATTTCCATTTGAAAAATTTGCATGTTGGTGCTCAAACATTACTTCATTGTGTACAGCAAGAACTTTGGCCGTTAAATGGTAGAAATAACTCAAGGAAAATTGTTCATGATTGCATCATTTGTATTATAAGTAAACCTAAGATAGGACAAATTATGGCTTCACTGCCTAAGGAACGAGTAACAATTACTCCCCCCTTTTCAACCTGTGGGATAGATAGATTTGTGTGGTCCCTTCTATATCAGGTACAAAAATCAACACAAAGGTATTTTTAATAAAAATTACGTTTTTTGTTTGTTTCGCTACATGCGTGGTTCATTAAGAAATTCTAACTGATTTAACCTATGATGCTTTAATAGCAACTTTTAAAAGATTTTATTCGAGACATGGAGTCAGTGAAACAATATTTTCAGATAACGCAATTAATTTGGTGGGTGTCAATTTGGAATTTAAAATATGAAACAAAATTGTTAAATCACCATCGGCTGATTTTGCCTCGTTTTGTGTTTTTTAATCAATTTCTTGGAAATTTCTCTCACCCAGATTTCCCAGGTCTCTGGGAGGCGGGAGTTAAATCCTTCAAAAGCCATTGGAAGAAGGTTATGGGAAATTCAAAATTAACATTAGAGGAATTTTTAACCATCACCAATCAAATTGAAGGAGTCTTAAATAGTCGTCCACTTATACCATTGTTGTTAGATCCAAATGACTTCAAAACTTTGACTCCTGGTCACTTCTTAATCGGGAGACCAATTAATAGTATACCAGAGAATAACTTAACTAATCAACCTGATAATAAATTGTCACGTTGACAAAGAGTTACTAAATTAAACCAACTTATAAGGAAAAATTGGAGCAGGATTTTTTTAATAATCTCTAACAGCGCAGTAAATGGCTGTTCGAGAAAAATAATGTAAAAAAAGGCACCTTAGTATTATTAAAGGACGATAAATTGTCTATGTGTACCTGGTCAGTTTGTCAGACTCACGATGTTGTACCAGGTACTGATGAAAAAATTTGTGTGGTTATAATCAAATCATCTAGTGGAAACTTTAAACAGAGTGTATCTAATACAGTAAAACCTCAATAAGTCGTTGTTTTCCTTTGGTCGAGACAAGGTCTCATACACAATAATGTAAAATAACCCTCCTTTACACGTCAAAAAATTTATTCTACTCCGGATAACTCATCACCCTCAAAAATGGCTTTCTTCTACATTTTGTATGCTATCGTGTTGTCTTTTCAGCCGTGACCCCTTTAATTTTACCATCCAAACTGTCGTGACGATTTAACTCGGAGGTAAAGATGTGCCGGATTTTAACAATGACAAGCCCACAGAGCTTTAAGCACTAGTTTTCACTACGAGTTTGACCAATTCACCCCCCTCTCGGAAGCTTTTACATAGAGTACAGTTAATGACCTTCCCTAGTGTCCAGCACCTGATGTCCAACCTCTAACTGGGTGATTGGAAGGTGATGATCACTTGAACACAATGGAGTGTCTTGATTTCTTATAAGTGTTAATTTATTTCTCTGTTCGGTACCTGAATGCATTCAAAAGGGGAGAACTTATGGCCTTTCAAAGAATCTCTGTTGTAATGACTTTGCTACAGTTCCTATCTACTCTGCTCTGCTGAGGGGAAAGAAGAAGAGAGCAGAAAAACAACTTGCTATTGCCCAGACCTCGTGGCACTAAATGGCAGACTCTGGGTTAGGAGCTCAACCAGTGGAATGTTAAGAAAGCCAAGCCCTTACGGGGAATTTTCGATCACGATTGTCACTTCAGCAAAACGTAAGCATTTCTTTCCATACAATACCCTTTTTGGAGAGTTGGGTTCTTGGAATATTCTTTATGCATGTGCACCATAATTCTCGCTTATAATCATTCAAAGTATATTTCTTGCTGGGACTCTGTCGAGTGTGGACGTTTTTCTTGACATCTCCTGAATGTGACTTCTTTCATAGCGAGTAAGGCAAGGCACGTTATAAGGGCTATTTTTTTTCTCTTGCAATTTCGTGGTTTGATAACGTTTTTAACCTGTCAGGGAAACGAAAACTTACCTCGTTATCTTTTAAAGAAAAAAAGACTTAATTGCACTTTTTGAAAAATCAGATGTTTCGAAAACAGATTTTGCCAAAGAACACCATATTTCCAGGACTACATTAAAGATATATTGTTTCATCGAAACAAGTCATTGAAGAAGCTGACTGCAAAGACAAAAGAAAGAGGATGAGGAAATCGAAGTTTGACGATATCGAGGAGGTTTTAGTTCGATGACTAAAACATGCCAGAACGCAAAATGTGACAATTTCTGCTGTGATTCTAAAAGAAAAAGCCATGGAAATTGCTGAGGAGTTGAACATTGAAGATTTTGGTGGCAGCAATGGTTGGCTGGAATGTTTCAAAGACAAACATTGCCTTTCTTTTAAAACAATTTGTGAAGAAGCAGCAGCTGTTGATGGTGATGCTATAGAAGACTGGAATAACAGTGTTCTCAAGGACATTTTATCTAGGTTTGATGCATCAAATGTTTTTAATCTTGATGTGACTGGCTTATTTTGCCGTCTTTTGCCTGATAAAACTCTGTCATTTAAGGGTGAAAAGTGCACTTCTGGAAAAGCAAGCAAAGAACGCATGACGCTTCTGCTTGGAGCTAATATGTGTGGAAATGAGAAACTAAAACCACTTGTGATAGTCCAAAGCAAAAAGCCACGCTGCTTTAAGAATGTTGAATCCCTTCCAGTTGAATATGAAACAAATTCAAATGGATGGATAACTACAGCGATTTGGGAACGACATATTCGTAAACTGGATTCTCAGTTTTCGCGTCAGAAAAGAAATGTTGCTATCATTGTCAATAACTGTAACGCCCACAATCAACCCAAAAATTTAAAAGCGATCAAAATTGTTTTTCTTTCTCCAAATGTAACTGCACTTCTTCAGCCTTTAGATCAAGGGATAATTCATGACTTTCAACAAAAGTACAAAAAAAAATGCTTGTAAAGGACCTGATAAAAGCATTGGATAGGAACGAAAAGCTAGAGAAGTTTCGGTTTTAGATGCGATTAACTATGTACATAAAAGTTGGAGTTCCTTTTTATGACAAACTGTTTCGAATTGATTTCTGAAAATCTTGTTTTGTCACTGAATCCTACAGCAATTCATGAAAATAGTATTTCAGTGATTTTTTGTTTTGTTTTATCAAAAATTCCCACTCCGCCTAAGTCGTCACTCTGCTTAAGTTGTAAAAAATGTTTGGTCCCTTTAGTGCCGACTTAACAAGGTTTTACTGAATTAGTGTTTTGCCGATTCCTGATACTTAAAATTTGAGTATAAAATGTATTTGTAAATATAACTTGTAAATAATTAATTGTATTTTGTAAAGGAAATTGTAAAATGTACAACTGTGAAATTCGTATATAATTGTTTATGGTATTTAACATTTTTTGTAAATTTAAATTTGGAATTCTGTTGAAATTTGTACATTTCAATGTCAGGCGGGATGTTGATGCCTTGAATTGAAATGTTGGCGACCTTTTCTGTCTGTTGCTTGCGATTTTAGTAATTCTTATTTTGTACGGCACCACCTACACCGCATTGGCGTTTATGACAGTCCTAAATGCCCACTCTGCAAAAAAGATCAAATTATGGACAGGTCCCATATCCAAGGATGTCCAGCTCTATGTGGGGTCTCCGAGGTGAAACGCTACTGGAGTGCTAGAGCCTTGCTGATGAGATACTGAATTTTTTCTCTTACTGTTTTGTATTCTTGTGATCGTTTTGTAAGATATTGTCATTTTCTCTTGCCATTAGAAATAAAAATTTTGTACGGCAACAAGGCAACATCGCATTGAAGTCTCTCTCGTGAGATTTAATAAAGTTTGTTTCGTTAAATTACCTATGAATATTTTCATTTTTCTACAGTCCACATTCGCCTACAACAGCATTAATTTATTACTAGCCAGTTTGAGGCCATCGCGGTGTTGGTTTGCGAAGCAAACCAAATGGTAATGTATAGCAATTACCATTGGCAAGCATTAGTGAGCAGTGATCACACCTGACCCCACGAAAAGAACTATCACAGAGATAGTTGTGTTGGCCACACAGTGGCCAGTGGTAAGTAAATATCAATGTTAAGCAATTTAATGAAAGCAAAAATAGTTTTTTGCCAAAGTAAGTACCTAAAATGAATGCCAACTTTTCTTTACATTTTTAAAAGAAGTGTCTTGTTTTTCTTTCTTGTAGATAATTTGTAATTTTTAACCAAAAATGGACTATCATCACCAGTAATGAGTAACTTGGGAATTGACCAACATAAAAAATGAAACTCACTCTTGTTATAACTGCTTGCAAATGGAAATGACAGAGATAGTGTGTGTACTGTTGGATAGAGGAAGGACCTATGCATCACACAAGACATTAACAACTGATGCTAGTTGAGCCTGAGCATACTGGCAACATCGCAAAATGTCCAACAGTTGGCTCATTATCAAGATGCAATGCGTCGTTTAGATGTCACCAAGTTTGAACTGCATGTCATAGCTTAGACATCAACACCTCAGTTCATAGCTAGAAACATGCTATTAGACACATATCATGATGGCAAAAAAAAAACTACATTTAGGCTACATGGGGAGATTATTAGCATAAAATTTTCAGATGCCCGAGTACCACAACACGAAGTACTATTATGATCGACAAGCTACAACCTGATAGCAAGTCAAGACCTTTGGGATTTGAAAGACACCAGCTGAGTGAAAGAATGAGCAGCATGCCCAGAAGTTGGAGCTGGTGTCTTCAAATCTACTGAAGCAGCTTGAAAGCTGAAACCATCGATTTGTCATGCATACAACATCACCATGGAGTATGAGCCTATAGCAAGATATTCTGTATGCTGTTTGTTAACAACCCATTTGGACATATTTGTAAAATGTGAAACAGACTGTTGTGGTCCAAGGTCAATGAGTCTTAGTGACAACAGATGGCAGTGGTCGAGGAAGATATCTCTAATGAGATTGATCCCATCAAGCGGCTGATCTTGTAGTGACTTGACTATAGTTCATACAGATTCGTTTGTGACAGAGAGACAGTTCAGGAGACAGCAACTTACAAGATATAATTGTGCAAGTAATGAACAATTCTCTCAGTGTTGACACTATAGTGAAGCTTTTCCCTCACAAGATAGTCAATGTGTGATTACATCTTCAATGTGAGCATAAAGTATCATGTCTCATATTACTGCCTTGTCCTTTCCGTGCATGATTTCATTCAATCTGTATAGTGTCATGATATGTTACCTAATAAATGATGATTGCATACACAACGTCATGTTATTTCTCATAGACTCAACACATAATTCTATGTAAAGATATGCATCATAGTGAAGCTATGTACTTGTATATTTTTCAATATTTTAACTATCAAAGAATCAATGAGAATAAGTTTAGAGACCCCTTGCTTTGGATGATAAACTTACTTGAAACTGGACAAAATACAGGAGCAGAAGACGAAATAGGAAGTGACCCAAAATTCATGGCTCCACTAGCAGAAGAAAGAGAAGATGCTCTTTCCTTTTGAGGACACTCAGAAAATAATTCTTCAAATCCAGGACATGGTTGCTGAGTAATGTTAATTGGATTGTTATCCATGCTGGTTGAAACAGAAGCTTCACTGTATTCTTTGACTGGAGGCCCAATAAAAGATGAAGTTTGAGATTCTGAGGAAACTTGAGTCGGTAACTGAACAGAGGGCCTAGTAGATCCTTTTTTCACAAGCAGTGGCTGTTCAAGCTGACAAATAGATTTGGGTACAGCAGTACTTGGTTTGGATTGCAAATTTGAGTTTTCAGATAAATCTTTCTTCAGGGAATAACATTGTGCTTCTGAAATGCAACAATGGCATATTATGAAATTGAAAAAATATATATATTGACTAACAATTCTTATTAATATAGAAGTCTTCATAATAATTTAATATTATCAAAGCAGAACACAACATATTCAGATTATTTAGATACAGTTCATCAGGATATCCAAAATATGTGCAGTTACGTTTATCTCTTTTCAACATAATACATATAGATGCACCTGGTAAAAGTGTGTAGCCAGCGTAGCTACCACTCCACAACTTAACTTACAAATGGGTAGTATAAATACCAGCGTATAACCCAACTCTACCAAGAAGTACTTTTTGGTAGACACTAAGTTACGCTGGTTCATTTGGGCTTGCTGAAAGTGGTGACTACGGACGTGATTTGAACATGTAATAATTTACAAATTCAATGGATGACCCACGATGTACACTGTACAGTAGAAATCGCCATGGTTGATGCTAATTACTTTCAACCACTAGGGGGCGCTGTGATAGCAGACACTTATAATGTTGTATCACGGTCTCCATCCATATATATTACCGCTCAGACTTTGGCTGACAAAGGCAACTGTGATCTTAATACAGCTCTCACAGTCTAAAACACAATGGCAATCATTCAACTAGTGACGTCATCTATCGAATTTCGGCTACTGCTAAATTCTGGACGGGGAGTATTGTAGCGAACGTAGCTACCACTCCAGAACTTAACTTACAAATGGGTACCAGAGTAACCCAACTCTACCAAGAAATACTTTTTGGTAGACACTAAGTTATGCTTGTTCATTTGGACTTGCTGTAAGTGGGTGAATCAAAACATAAAAAGGTGGCTTTGTAACATTACTTCTACCCATTTCTTAAGAACATATTAACTGTTTAATAAAACATACAAAAAAGGTTGAATTTCTTGATGTTCAATTGATTATGCCCTATAATGCAAAACATCATTGCTTAACAATGTATCTGTTTCTTATATTTGATGAGGCATTTCATTGTCGCATAGGAGACAATCACATAACGCCGGTTAGCAAAATGTCCGGATTTGGGACTTTGTACTGTATAATATATATATATATGTTGTAAGGTACAAAGTCCCAAATCCGGACATTTTGATAACCTGCGTTTTGTTCACTTTTTAAAGAAAAAGGAGTTGAACCTGGACCTAATTGATGAAAAAACGCAAAATAACGAACATGTTCAAAGTAAATGCCACACAGAAAAATTAGAAGATTTGCAAGTAAAATTTGTTGCATTGTATTAAAAAGGTTTTTCCTATTTTAAAAATTATTCCCATTTCTATATATTTGCTATTTTACAATTGCTAATGTAAAATTCGCAAGGGAGGGGGAAAGATAAAAGGTTTTTTCTGACAAAAAATGAAAATCCGAAATCTGGAATGGCCGAGGTACGAAGGATTCAGGATTTTGGACTTTGTACTGTACTATATATATTAGCTCTTTTTATACAGGGTGTTTCAGTGAACCGTTTCAGAACTTCTAAGAGGGGTAGGGTACATCCTGACAACTCGAAATCATATAGCAATGTGGGGTCGGAAATGCTTTCCTGAAGCGGTCTTGTACACAGAAGCACCGTAAAGAAAAGAGACCGTAAGTGAGAAATCGTTTTAATAATACATGAAAAGAAGCAAAAGGTAAATGGATTAAAGTAAGTGTTCGAAGTTTCTTCCATGTGCTACAATGCACGCTTCCTATCTCCGACGCATGGACATCTGAACATTCTGGAATACTCCAGGCATATCTCGAATTTTTCCGGCAGCTACTGCAATTCTTGCAGCCAGCTCCTCAACATTGTCAACAGGGGTGTCATAAACTAGCGATTTCAGATGACCCCAGAAATAAAAATCAAGACATGATAGGTCGGGTGACCGAGCAGGCCAATGCACGGGACCACCACGTCCGATCCACTGCTGACCAAATGTGACATCCAGGTAGTTACGAACATCTCAGCTATAATGGGCAGGGGCTCCATCGTGTTGGAACCACATTATCTGTTGCGTCGATGCAGAAATCTGTTCATCTCTCAAAAGTTGTGGCAATACTTGCAGCAGAAAGAGCAAGTAGTTAGGTCCGGCTAGACGAGACGGTAACAGGTAAGGTCCGATGAGGTGATCTCCCATAATACCGGCCCATACATTGACCGAAAATCGAATCTGTGCTGCACGACGTCGTATTGCATGCGGGTTCTCGACCGCCCAGATATGGTCGTTATGCGTGTTGAAAATTCCTTCCCTTGTGAAGGATGCCTCATCGGAAAACAACACTTCAGCAGGAAAAAGGGGATTTGTAGCACATTTTCCAAGGTACCACTGTGCGAAAGCAATACGAGGTGCATAATCCTCCGGTTGCTGTGTCTGGACACGCTGCACGTGAAACGGATGCATGTCTTCTTCTCGGAGAATCCTCCAGACGTTGTAATGGGAAATCCCGACAGCGTTTGCTACACTTCGTGTACTCGTTCTTGGATTCCCCTGTACATGCTGCAGCACATTCTGTTCGACGTCTGCAGTCCGTGCTGTTCTTACCCTGTCCCTGTCAGCTCTTTCTAATGAACCTGTCTCAGCTAACCTCTGGTGCAGTCTTGCAAAGAAATTATGACTGGGGATACGCCTCGTCGGATATCGTTCCGCGTACAAACGCTGTGCGGCTGGCCCACTACAATTTGCAGCCCCGTACGCCAAATGCATATTGGCTAACTCTGCGATCGTGTAATCATCCATCCTACTAACTTGGCGTTCTTGTGCGAAATGAAGATTCCCTACACGAAAGCTCGGGATTTTCGCACAACGCCATCTACCGCATCAGGAAAGCATTTCTGACAGCCCATTGGTATATGATTTTGGTTCGTGAGGATTTACCCTACCCCTCTTAGAAGTTCTGAAACGGTTCACTGAAACACCCTGTATAGAAAAAACAAGGTGTACCCAAATATTCTCTAAACCTATATTCTATATCCTTTCCTGTTTTGGAAAATCCTTTGTTTCACAAATTTCATGTTTTTATTATCTCTAAGACAGATAAATCAGCTGCACACTGAAACTTGTTTTTCCTCTACCCAGATAACCCCAAAAATATCTATTTTTATATCATGGCATTCATAAGTCATACAAGATCTAGTAAAAAAAAATCAACTGTATATTTTTCACACCATGTTGACATTTGCTATCACTAAAAATCAGAAGCACCAACTTTATCACTATGCATAACAAAAGCAATAGAGAACTGTTATTTTTGCATATAATCCTCTTTACCATGATTATCAATCATTTGGCATATTGTTAATTCCACAAGTGTAGTTCTTTTTTAATATTTTTGATTTTCTAGGTAAAAAAACAGTAATTACAAATTTTTTAAATGAATCTTTTAACCTCATCAAACATTTTCTATAAGATTCAAGAGAGGTGGCTAATATTCAAAATGTGAAAAAATTCAACTTTTTCAAAGAAATTCTGAGATTTTAATTCATTTTTCAAATTATTAAAATTTCTAAAAATTATAAAATTTATACAGATTTTTCTTAAAGATTTACAGAATACCTTAATTTTTTTTCCATGGTTTACTCGAAATTTTTTAGAATTGCTAGCAAAAAGATCCATTTTAAAATGTGACATTTCGCTTGAGATTTTTCAGAAGTTTTATTTTCAAGTTTTGCTGTAAATGTCAAAAATTTAGTTTTGTGTTACAATTAAATTTTTCTGACATGAATGGAAGTATTTTTGATGATATCCCATTTAAGAGAAACCCTATTAAATATTAATCTCACTTTTAATTAAAATAAACATAGTCAATATTTAGAGTCAAATGATATACCTTTCCCACTTAAGGAACATTATTTACCCAGTACCCTTTCACACATGCCAAACTGAATGTCAAAATTTGAGATTAGTACACAATAATTTGGTTCGCAGATCATTTCAGTTTCGTTACACGTTCGGTTGAGCAAAACAAACGAATGCAGGATATTTTGATAGAAACAAAACGCAAGACATCGAAGCATCACGATTCTATAACGTTAACCGGATTGTACATTTGATCAGTTATTTTTAGTTAACATAAAACAATCGAAATTTTAAACGAGAAAAGAATCAACATAAATCCAATCTATTGCGACATCAAGATTACAAGTTCTAAATTGTTTGCTCAGCACACAATAGAAATCGCTAACAGCTGTTTTAAAAACAAAACACGGCAGCTAACAGTAGTTAGATGGCATCACATCAAGAACAATATGATTATGAATTTACAAACAGAGAGATTAGTTATACATTCCAAAATTCGTCCACTAAACCTTGAAGGTTTCGAGTCCGTATTTTTATGAATGAAAATACCTTCTTTCGGATCTACAGCTACCGGCATAAGAACTGAATTCGTATTCATATCACTGAAAGATAACATAGAATTCGGCAGCTTGAAGAGCAGAGATGACTGAATTTGCGAGCTATTTTTGCCTTTATTATTATCCATTGAAATAGATTTTTTAGCGAAGAGCGAATATTTTGTTTTGGTTTCGCCAACTACATAACATTGTTTTACATTACGTTGCCAAAACAGTTCAGATAAATTTTATGAACTATGTTACGATGACGAAATAAAAAAAGAACAGCTATACTGAAAACGTCAAAAGTTTCTTTTGGGTGCGAAATGCAACGCCTAGGGTCACAATAGGTTGCTATAGAATTTCGGAGGTTGCTATAGATTCGCGGTCTTGGCTCAAAAACTTTTTTGGCATGGGAGCCAATTCGATTTAAGCCAATTTCGATTTTGGAATGCATTGTAGTGGTAAATCACGCCAGACGCTCACGACGCTCAGTGCCTGTCGGTGTATTTGTTTACGCTCCTTGATATCGCGAAGCTTGCCTGGAATCGTTTATCCTTTTTTTACAAAATATTTCGTTATTTTAAAAGTTATTTTGTTCATGATATTCATTTTTGTGTAATCTGTATTCCTTGTGTTTGTCAGTTCTCAAATTTTTTTACTATTTGCTTTTCATTTTATGTTTCCATTGTTCGTTTTCGTGAATTTTACTCTTGGTTGAATTATTTTATGAGTTCATTTTGCATTTTAAAAATTGAGTGCAATCTTCAGTTCAGGTGCAGTCTTTTTTTTTTTTTTTTTTTGTTTTCTTTCACTAGTTTCTGCCCTTCTTTTAGTTGCTCTTCCTGTCTGTAAATTGTCCAAAAATTGTAGTGTAACTATGAAGGTTTTAATTACTGGTGTGGATTCGATGGTCAAATACAGAGTAAAATCGGAAATCAGTATGGAAAAATCAGTATTTGCCATCACAATGACATGGTAATGTAATATATATTCTAGCTTTTCCAGGAATCACCATTGAGCGTGTAACAGAAAAGGTTTCATCTTTAAAAGAATCGTGACTTGATTCTGGTTCATGTAAGTACCAATAACACCTATATTGCCTTGAGAAATGCTTCTCAAAATTTGAGGACCTGTTGCAAAACATAATAAACTGTAATCAAGAGACGGGCATTGTGATTTCAGCTATATTATCTCCCGATAACTACCTCTCCCTTGAAAAGCAAGCTATGAGACCTTTTCTTCAGAAAGTGAACACAAAAAATTATCTTCTAAACCACAAGCTGTTTTTCTACTGCCAAAAGAAGCAAGATATTTTTTTTGTAGATCCCAGTCATTTAGAAAGGTAGTATGGCACAAAAAATTATCTTCTAAACCACAGGCTATTTTTCTACTGCCAAAAGAAGCAAGATATTTCTTTTTGTAGATCCCAGTCATTTGGAAAGGTGGTACGACAAGGCCCGGTCACTTGAAAAGGTAGTATGGCAAGGCCCAGTCACTTGGAAAGGTAGTATGGCAAGGCTGCTCAGTTTACATCTCAATTCTTCATCTGAGAGTTTAATTCAACCTGTGATCCACCTGAGCCCAAGGCTGTTGAACTGAATTCTACAATTGTTACAGAAGGTTCTGTTCAATGCAGGTATTAATTTCTATAATATTATACATCAAATATTATTAAATGTGTAACATTGTTTCCATATTCATTCTTTAGATGAGACTTGGATAACAAGTTCTTTTTTTTTTCACTAAACTTCCTAGTTTTCAATGTAACAATATAGCCTTCCAACTTCCAGTAGTAAGAACCCTGGAGGTAGGATCACTGTTTTGTCAAAGCATTCCAGGATTGAGGAGTCTCAAATTTTCCTGACAGTGTTATTGATGGATTTTTATGATTCTTTCTGGCACGAATTCCTCAGCTACCAGGTGCTCAGAAACATATTATATCTACAAGACTAATGAAATATTATCTCAATTGGCTGGAGAACAATTTGCCCATACTGAATATTTATTTATACCTTTAAATGAAAATAATCTGGGTTCTATTGGTTGGAAAAGTTTCATTTTTATGAACCCTGCTGTACAACTTCTGCTCAAAATTACAAAGATTACAGATTTGATTTTTCCGTAATTGAATGTAAAGCTTTAAATCTTCTGGAAGATTGGTTGATTTCATGCCCTCCTCACTTTAACCAGACAGATAGAACTAAACTCTGTAGCTACTGATTACCCATCTAGCAATAAATTAATTTAATTAAATGTTGAGAATACAAGACAGCTTCTGGTTGTAAAAATGTACTTCAATAATTTGCTTTGTCAAGATCATAAAATGTAATAAAACTTCAAGATTATTGAATTTTAAAAAAATTGTCGAGAAATATTTCAACTAAGCAGCAAATAAGTATGGATACAGTAATCTTGCATATTCTTTAGTCTAGCTACTGCTAAGAATTAAAGTGGAAAATTCGATATGTAGCGATTTCAAAATATGCCAATCATTTGCATTGTGATGATTATAAGATGTAATGAGGTCAAGATTGTTGGATTAAATTGTCAAGAAATATTTCACATAAGTAGGAAGTGAATACGAATTATCTTAAAGTAATCTCAAACATTCATAATACTCACTACTGCTATGATTTTAAGTGGGAAATTTGAGATGTAGCCATTCAAGATATGCCCTTAAAATTCAGGTAGGTGAAAAGCATGGCAACTACTTGAGTGTAATTGTAAAAAGAAACGATTCTTGTTTTTAAAATTCTATTGGAAAAATTTGTATTTTTATGCAAGAGGAAACATAATTAATTTTTCTCTTTCAGGATAAGGGTAAACAGAATGAAATTTTCTTTTTCAGGATGCAACTCCAGAGCTTTGTATCATTGAATTTATGAATAATAAATTTCCTTTACGTAAGATGGCTAGTAAAAGATTTTGCAAATTCAGGAACAATTCACCTGAGCCTGTAAAGAATTTCCCTGCACCATGATTATAAATTCACATTGTTGACTTTTTCATTAAAACAACTGTTATGTTTCCAACTAAATGATGTTTGTTTTTGGTGATCATTTCATATGTCATCAATAATGAATTTCTTTTGGTTTAGATAATCATAATAGAAGTGCAACATTGATAAACATCTGATCATTTCACTCATTACATACTACTCGGCAAAATATTATTTCCTCATTTGGTTAAGGGAGCAGACAGCTTACTGATTATTATTAGTTGGTGGTATATTCGGTAGGTTTTATATTTTGCATGTAGCACCTTTTCAGAAATACAAAGGCAATAATGATTTATCACATAATAGTGCAAAGCTTCAAATTGAATAAGTTATTTTAGAAAGTAAACTTATAGCAGCTTTTGGCTACAGCCTCCCTAAATCTGCAACTGTATATAGCATGTGTTAAGCACAGTAATCAAATAATGAGTGTACCAAATTTGTTGTGAATTGGTCGAATTGTGATATATATATATATATATATATATATCTTTAATATTTTATTCCAATTTGGATCACGGAATTGTTTTACCCCTCTCAAAACCTAAGAAAAATAGAACAGGGGTTAATATATAAGAGCCAATGTTTTCTACAGGATGAATGTACCTACCATATAGTTGGTGTGAATTATTCAGTGATCGTAAAAATAATCTAAAAATGTAATTCCCTTGAGGATTTCGAATTGTTTTTAAATCCCACTGAACACCTAGGTCAAATAGAACTGGGGTTAATATGTTGCCTACGTTACCCCCAGAGTTATGAAGAATAAGTGTTTTCCAAATTTGGAGTGGACTGGTCAAACCGTGTAGATCTGTATAGAGGACAGAGAGACGTCAACTCTGCTGTATCCCCTTGAGGCATTATGCGACAAATTTATCTTGAAACATATTTTGCTTCTTATCTGAAACTGAAATGTTTATAATTAAATGGTAGTATATGGCAGAAATAAAATAAAAAAAGCTTACACTTTTGATTTGAGGAATTCAGATTTTTAAAAATTTAGTCACCTGCTAGCATGCTGTTAAAGAATTTTAAAGACAGGTATGTAACGAACCAGCTTTTGGTTTAATCACTCCTTAAAGGTCATTAGCATAAGTTTTTAGTATAAGACTGGTAAAAATGTTAATACTTTTAGGGTGGTGGAACGTCTCATTATCTTCAGTACTATAAAGTATAAATGTGCCAAATTTGGTGTGAATTAGTCAAACGGAGTAGATTTGTATGGAAAATATACACAAACACATCCTTTTTTTATATTAGATTATAATCCCTTTTTTTTTTTGCGTTTTGTGTTCAAACGGTGCTACGAGTTAAGAAACGATACAATTATTTAATCAGACCAAATTCTTCATTTTCAGAAATCGCGAGTTTTATAAGAACGCTTATGTAAGTCCTCCATTAACTTATGCCTCACTATCGGACAGGTAAGTGTTTAATATTGAAAAAACACCTTACATGCTTTCTTTGGGGTATGAATATGTTTTGCATCCACTAAATTATTAAATGTTTTATTTCTATTTCTTGAAAAATTGCGAGAAAATAATCAGTTTTATTTTCTTTGATTTCAGGCCATTATTGAATAGCCAGAAAGGCAGCTAACATGAAATTAAATATAAAATTGATTCCAAAACACGTTCTGTTACTTCAGAAGGAACGCAGCAACATGGAAGTAAAGCACATTCCACAATTCTCAAATAGTTTTATAAACAGCACTGGTGTGTGTGTTTTGTTTTTTAAACCAAAAACCAGAACATTTTTGCGAGAATGAAACAAGAATTCGTCAATGAAAAAATTACAAATGTTTATGTCTAGAGTTTCATGACGACAATTAATTTGACAATTCATACACCCGAGAGAGATTTCGACAATTTGTATATGACATATGAACCTAATATGAGGTTAATTAATGTCTCACTTCAGCAACGCACTATTGGCGATGTTCCAGGATCAATCCCGAAGGGAAAAATCCTAGGACAACGCTTCGTCCTTTTGAACCACGGTCAGAAGACAAGAACAACACCTAAGCTGGTACCTCACTCTCCAAACTAAGACACCATACCAATGTGAAGACATCTGAGGCCACAGATTTAACATGTACCAGCCCCTACGTTCGCTAGTCTTTAGTTGGATAGAGATTTGAACTCGCAACCCTCGGGTTGTTAATCCGCTTAGATCAAATCTGACCTGATGTTATTACGTCAACAGCAAGGATGCCTACCCTAGGGACCCTACCCCTTTGCTTCACCAATATCTTTATGGATGGATAGGTGGGTAGTTAATTAACGTCCCTCTGAAACAACTCAACGACCTATTGGCGACGGTCCGGCCGTTATCCCGAAGGAAAAGTCCAAGGATAACGCCTTGCAATGATGACAACACTTCAGCTGGCACCCCACTCTTTAAACTTCCATACCAAGCCAGGACATTTCAGCCACGATAGATTTAACGTGTAGATGACGGTCTGAGACTGGAACAAGTTTCGAATTCGCAGCTCAAAGTTTGCTAATCCGTTGCTTATCCAACAGGGCTACCTTTTATTGATGGGATCGGCCTCATCAAATTAATTATGAAATAAATGAGTATTGCAAATATACGGGTAATATGAATAGCCAAACATAGAGATGACTTTACTCAATAGGTCGTAAAGCCATTGTATCCGGCGACAGCGGTACAAATTTAAGAGGTCCAAACTCCTTGCCCAATCCCAATATTTTTATAGTTTATGCAGAAAGGCATGGATAACATGGGTAGGGAGATGTACACACTCAACCCTTCTGGCGATTGCTCAATGAGGTACCTCGTTAGTAGCAAAACCGACTGACGGATGAAAAATTTCATCATTGTAAGAAAACTCTTCAGATCTTGATCTCCTATCCAAAAATATCGGTAATACAATATCTTGATTACAAGATAACTCGTTATTGGCACAATTGGTCAGCTCTTAATGGACGAGATATCTCGTCATTAGCAAAATTGATCAACTCTTGATGGACGAGGTATCTTGCCACTAGAAAAAGTGGTCAGCTGTTGAAGGCGTCATTTTCAAAATTTGTCAGTTCGTCAAATCTATCGTCATTGGCAAAATTAGTTAACTCTTGATGATGAACGAGATATCTCGTCGAAACCCCACCACACACACACTTGGAGGGTTAAACAAAAAATAACTACTATTGTCCCAGTAATTACTTAAAATGTTATATTGTACACACTCCCAGATCGTTTATTTGCACTGTTACTTGTTCAAATTTGTCATTGATAAAATTTGAATCCCATGCTTTTTCATGGGGTCGCCCTCAAGATGAGGCATCATAGGCTGTTTGCAATGAAATAGTATTGTGAGTAGAGCAAGAGCGTATCATTTCATATATGCTTTTCTTTGGTCTGTGTCATTACCTTCAAATGTAAAATGTTAAATCTATAGGACCCCTTCAAACATTTTCAGCAGGTGTCAGGCCTTACTGCAATAATAGACATGTGTCATATTCAGTGGCCACACTTTCTACATAGCTTCACCTTACAAAATACATATATATATATATATATATATATATATATATATATATATATATGCCCGTTGGGACCCTCCATCAACGTGTGCTACCCTTTAACTGTTACCTAAAGGTCAAGATAAAGGTATCTTGACTAGAAATAAACTAACTGCATCACTACTTCAAAATAAAAATCGAATTGATACTTATTTTCGATAACTCTCGAAGTTAAATATTCTGATTTCTATTTATTCCATTGCTAATCCGATGTTCTTTCAGCTGTTCAAATGGAGAAGTTTACTTTTAACACTACTATGACGGCATCGAACATTTAAGTATTGCCGTGAAGGATTTGTTTTGATTTTTCAATACTTTTTCTGTGGACACTCTAAACAATGGCCATGAAGAAATGAAATCCAAAATAAACATCTTAGCTTGTCTAAGAAGCACTCCCCCAAACACTATAATTTTATACAAAAACAAATAGTGAAATCTGAGCGAGTGGGAAGGAAAATTTCCAATCACTGTCATTATATCTTCAAATATGCAACACTTTGATCCATTAATAGTATTTCTGTAGAAATGTCTTAAATTATCGAAATACTTTTTATTTTAAAATTGAATTCGAAGAACCTATTAGAATTGAATTTGAACAAATATAGTTTTGATATTTCATCAGTTCTGACACAAATTTATTGTGCCTCTTTTGTGTGTTCTGTGCCTATAGACTTCCTTTCCCTTCCATAGCCTTGAGTTCCACCGTGGCTTAGTAATTTACCCACTGTTCTTGTAAACTACGAGTTGTAGGCGATGCTAGTTTGATTACTGTAACTTACTCCGGGAGTATTTCTTTCATCTGCATTTGTAAAAATTCACATGTACTTTCATTTATTTGATGTTGTCTGGACAAATACGATCCTTGCGTCTTAAAGCCCTAACATCCAATCCAATCCTCGTCCATTCATAAGCCAAAATTAAATAAAACGAAATTTCATGCCCCATCTGTTTATATGTAACTGGTTTTATAATACAAAATTTTGTTAATTGATCACTACTATTGAAAACAGTCATAAAAATTAACTGTCCATTTTAGAAATTAAAAATTGACAGTATTATTTTTATTCAGTACAACCCAGTGTATAAACCATATGTATAATTATGTATAAAATTGATGTATATATAACAATTTTATGTTTTTATCTAACCGTTAGTTACATACGCTTCAGTTCGCATCGTACGTAGTTGAAAACGAGCAAGCAACTATAATAACCAGTTAACCACCAACCTAAATTCTAATCTAGTCTAGACGATCCCGGTGCAAAGCAGCAAATGCAACTAGAGCTAACAAAGACAGGAATGCCGGGGTTGGGATCTTTAACTCTCCTAAGATCCGGACCCCTCACATAAGGGGGGGGGGGTCTCATTAGAGGACACGAAATTTGGAACTTCTGTGCAGGAAGAATGAGCAATTCCTACGGGGATGGATGTCCGCAGCTGTCTTGACAAAAGGCTGGACGGCTGACCTAAGTAGACACTTTTCTGAGAAATCTTCTGTACCCCCATTGGGAAAGATTCCAATTGTACATCCGGTCGGTGCTACTGAGCCCTGAGGGGCAGAACGTGAAAAATCAGGGCATACTCTGAATCAATTTTGGAGTGGAAAAGGAAAAGGAATGAACATACATCAATTTGATTTATTTAGAGTGGATCTCGTTTGTTGAACAACTTTTTTTTCTGCGGTAGTCGTATCTGGGATTTGGAGTATAGCTTCGTTATTATGGTTGGAGAGTTTTGCGTAGAAATTGGTATTGAGTTTAATTATAAACTCTTTGATCTCGCGTACATATTTAGTTATTCCCTAATTTTTATATTGCGGTAGAATAATGGGCTGTCTGTAGCTATTCGAAGGGTGATGTTTTGGAGTGATGCTGTTCTTTCATGTGAGTTTCAGCGCAGGAAATCCCCATACAGAACTAGCGTAAGTGACCATTGGTAGCAACATGGAACTGCGAAATCGCGGTCACAAGGTAGAAACGAATGTCTCTGAGAAACTAATGCAAAGCACGTGCTAACAATGGAATGGATTTTTTTGTGTGTGCCCCACAACCGTCTGAGAAAATGTGCAAGAGCTTGACCGATTCGATGATTGTTGTTAAAATAATTTGACGTTACGTTTAATTTGAAAAAAGTAAATGTCTCAACAACTATCCATACTATATTTTCGTTCAATCGGAATAATTTTTAAGTTTTGTTTCTCTCGCATTTATTATTTGGAGCTACTTTAGTTAAGGGGTAGAGACATCGCAAATTAATGACGTTTTATAGTATTTTTAAAAAAACTATAAACTTACCGGAAGTAAGATTTTAAACAAATGTACAGAATCTTTAAGCAAAACTCAATGTGGAATAAAATCTCAAAACTAAATTTATAACTCAACGTCTGGGAAAATTACACAATTCTTTGTGAGTTTGCGTAATCAAGAACTGATCTAGTGTTGTCGAGTTCACGGGATGCCAAAACAAATTATCTGTCTTCTCATTGGAAATGTGTAACACAGCTAACCATGCGACTACGAGAAGGTTTTTAAAAGTATTAGAAACACACACACACAGTTTCTTTATCATAGCCCGCCTTGTAGGGGCCGCGGTAACCTTGTTTGATAAGAGTCGCGGATTAGCAAACGGAGGGTTGGGAATTCCAACTAACTAAAAGACCATCGTGCAGGTGGGGACTCGTGCACGTTAAAACTGTCGTGGCCTCAAATTTTCGAATTTTGGTTAGGTGTAAAACTTTGGAGAGTGGGTAAACTCAGGTGTTCACCTCGTCATCGGACCGTGGCTCAAAATTACCCAAGTATTGCCCTCGGATCTTTCCCTTTGCGATGGATCCCGGACTGTCGCCAATAACCCGTGTGTTTGTTGCTTCCAGTGCGAGGTAAATTCAACAACCAACCCCACACATTACAAAAAAATATTCCACGGCTTACAAAGCCTTGATTGTTTTAATTTAATAATATAAAAATAACAAACCAATACTAGAAGGAGACCCCCCGACTATACTGTAATATGCCGCCTTTCTGTATGATAAAAGAAACCTTGGCTCATAATTTAATAATTCACCTCCCCTCAGTCCCCTTTCCATAGAAATTTATGAATGGTTTAAACATGTCCATCCTAACCACAGGGTTAGTTTGTAAAGTCTCTCTCGCCTTTATTATTTGAAGTTGCTTTAGTTAATGGGGTAGAGGCATCACAAACAACAATTAATGACGTTTTATAGAATTTTTTAAACAAACTAAACTTATCGGGTGTGAGATTTCAAACAAATGCACAGAATCTCTAAGCACTCTCTACTCAATATGGAATAATATCTCAAAACTAAACTTATTACTCAACGTCTGGAAAAATTACACAATTCTTTGTGTGTGTGCGTAAACGAGAACTGATCTAGTGTCGGCGAGTAATGAAGGAGCGTAACTGTATCGGAAATTGGAATAATCCCTTATCCACGCACGTCTTCTTGGTTCTTGGTTCGAATCCCGGTCTGGGAAGAGATGTTCGTAATATTTCGGAAGAGGTGTTGAAACACAGAGTGTGAACACAGGAATTTTATTATTTCATAAACAAAATGGAGCTAGCTTTCTTATAAATTCTTCGTTGGAAAAAAGGATAGTCCCAATGCCATATTTCGTGTAGTGTTTTGTTTTCACACTCTCTCACGTTCTTTTCAAGAGAATGCACGATAACTATGACACACCTTACTGTTCGCTCATTTGAATGCCCCCAAACAGACACAAACCTAAGGGAAAGCCTCTGAAGAAGTCTTTGGTTGGTTCGAGTTTCGAAGTCCAAACCTTTTGATTGCTAATCCGCTCCTCCAGCAAACAGGTTACCACGGCCCTTGGTGGGAAAATAATATGTTTATACATCGTTAAAATTAATTTGCGGTCATACTGATCACTTCCCTACTTCTGGTGTTAATAGTAAAAAGTACTAACTCTTGCTCCATGATAAAATTTCCTTTTGATTTGAAAAATAAGACATATATGTAATGTTCGAATTCACCTAAAAATAGTTTGCAAATGCCTTTAGCTTATTTCTATTAGTACATTCTTTTAGGAATATTTTGGAGTTATTATTGTATGCCGTTTAAAATAAAGCTCTTTTTCAAAATTTAATCTGCCTATTACATATACTTTTTACAAATGGTTTAACATGAATCTAATGAATAAAGAATATATTTTGAACATTATATATGTTCATCATGTTCTTAGTGATACTAATTCAAATGAGAGAAATCAGAAAAATTTTACTTTCCATGCAATCCATTGCTTAGTCACAATTTTTCTTGCATGGAGCTTACTTCTCCCAGTGGCGGACCAAGTCAAATGGGGGCCCCAAGCGGTAAAATTTTCGGGGGCTTCAAACACAAGGAAGAAAAAAGTTTCAAGAAAGCTCTCATTGAGTTATTAGCAAAAATAAAATAAAAAATTCCATACCATAACACATTAAATCAATTTATTTAAAAAAAAATTTACATGAATTTCGAATTTTGTTTTGCGAATTCGTCAATTATTTTGGCATTATAAATTCGGTTTTAAATTTTTTGCTCTATCTACAGAATGGCCATATCAATTAATCTTTCTTTTCCCATAGTACTCCTTTATTAATTTTTGACAATCTTTAAAACAAAAAACAATCTTTCTTTTGACGCCCATAACAAAATGAACTGTTAAAAAAAATTTAACTAATGTTTCAACATTCGCAAATGTGCAAAACATTTCTTTGAAGGCTCGATAGATGTCTGGTGTGGGTTTTTATGGTGTCCTCGCTTTCTTTTAGAAACATTAAAAAATTGTCAATTTCATCTTCAAAAGTACAAACATTAATGCATTTTTGTAAATTATATATTTGTATAGGTTTTTATCCAACTTCCAGTAAAAGCCTCTTTTCTATGGGTGAAACGAAATTTTATAGCTAATACAGCATCTGCCCCTCTTGCTGACCATCTTGTATATTAGAAACTCTTTTCACTGCACTGAAAAAAGCACATTGTTAAGACGCTGTCACATCTTTCCTCGAACACTAATGAATAGACATTTTAAGACCTCGGGGGCCACTTCGTAATCCGGAGCCCTACGCGGATTTCCTTCTCCACAAAGGAAATAAATATAGTTTTGATATTTATTGTTTTAAAATTTTATTTATGGATTATTGGCGCGTATATTTTCTCTGAATCGCTAAACAAGACTCCAAAAACTGAAGAATTCAACACACACACACACACACACACTTCAATGGAAACCTCTCGAAACTCTAGTACTCCTCGCAATATGTCTTGGCGATACTTTCGAAATAATAGATACAACCTGTGCTTCATTTCTATTCATCTCTTGAAATTGTTATCAAATTTGTTTTAACTAAAATACTTTCCACTACGCCACATTAGGTATTCTGTGGAAATTGTGATAAACCCTTTTAAACTTAAAGTTAATTGTAGAACATTTCCATTCACATCTAAGAACTCTTCCTGCGGTTTGGTTGCTCTAATTTGTAGTTTTTCATAAAAACTCTAGTTATGTTCCCCCCTTAGTACACGTACTCATGCACTTTTCAAACAACACTGTAGTTAATTATTTCCAATTTTGTATAGTTGTCCTTTTATATTTCACAATGGATCTGCATATGGTGAGTAAAGGTTAACAACTACGATGTGTGACCCTGATTTTTTTTAAAAGAATAAATCCTCTACGTAATCTGTAGTTGCAAACCGGTTATTTTAAAATAAAATAGGATGTTCTTAATAGAGTGTTAATCGCGTTCAATGAATTGAATACATACTCAAATATGTGTAAACATAACTAAATAACATCTTTGTGCTACGCTAATTAAACACAAGAACTTAGCGCAAAGGAATTGTAATCTATTTATATGATGCACAAAAGATGCTATATTTTTTATTAAATACAGCAATAAAATCAAATAAAAAAGGCATGCTATGTTTTCAGCGATTCTTATTTTCAAATCATATTAAATTTTATCGTGAAAAAACGAATACTACACTGTTGAATAGCGAACAATCGCCTTTCACGAAGCAAATCTATTGAGGATAGACAGATGCCTGGTAAAACCGCGAAACAGGGTTTGTGGCAAAACAGTAGTTATAGAAAACTATAATGTATAGCCACCAGCCAAAATCATAAAAAGGGTATGAAAACTTTTTCTGGACCCGAGACCTTTTATAGCCCATCGGTCAAAAAAGTAAGAAAAATTCTTTGACAAATTTTTGTCTTATCTGATCGGATATCAAAGGTAAAAAAAGGTTTTATTTTTTTCCCGACGGGATATAAAAGGCCAAGCTTGACATGAATCTGGACACGGACCATCTGAGTCACCAATCGCTTGACATGGGGGAAAACAAAAGTAGAAAGTGCATCGGGGTTGGTGCACGTTAAATCTGTAGGTGTCAATTGAATGGGAAAGATACCGACCCATTTTGATGAAGCCAGTGGCCTCTAATTCAATTTCCGACCCAACCAATTAATCCTACAGACGGTGTTCAGATTCTGCGTTTGAAAAGGTTAACATAATGTTCTTCACACCAAGATTGCCTACGTTTTCATCAGCATCCCTTTTAGAAAACTAGAGTTTCACTGCATCAGTAACCCTTTGCAGCCATTCCCATATGTTCTTTTTAAACAATATTTGCTCAATGAGTGTATCAGAATTTGTTCAAAGCGTTGATAGACAGGAATGAAAAAGATACCGGCCTCGAAGTCGACCCACTAAATAATCCGATGAAGGGGTCTGCGATTGAAAATGAAATTTCAATTGGCTCATTCGATCGACATCCTGAAATTTTTAACAGAACGTTTTTCTCACGCCTCAAGCAAACTGAGGCACAGCATGATACCAAGTCTCTGAAAAGGAAGGCATGCCCTTTCCAAGTCGGCCATTTGCGATTGGTCGTCCGAAAACATTCAACACACAAAATTATGATGGTATTTTTTAATTAACGTCACAACTGGCTATTGGTGACGGTCCGGTATCAACTCCGAAGGAAAGAGAGGTCTGATGACAGCAACTTGTTAATTAGAACCATGGTCAGATGACGAGGATATACCTCAACTGGCACTAGACTTTCTAAATTTCCACATTGTCATCTGACCGTGGTTCAGATTTACGTGGTGTTGTACTCGATTCTTTCCCGTCTGCATTGATCCTGGACCGTCGTCAATAGCCTGCTGTGTTGCTCCAGTGAGATGTTAATTAAAATACATACCTTCCAAACTTCCATACCAAAGTGAGGATATTTGAGACTACGACTGATTTAACCTGCACCCCCCCCCGGTACAGGTTGGGCCGACTAACAGGTATAGTAGTTAAGATGTTAGCCTCTGGATCGGAAGTTCCTGGTTTGAATCCGGGTCCGGGCATGGATGTTTGTAAGCGTATGGTTTAGAGGCGGCAGGTGCACCTTAAATCTGCCATGGCCGAAAGTCCTCACGTTGGGTTGATGTGGAAGTTTGGAGAGTGGGGTGCCAGCTCAGGTGTTGCCTCGTCATTGAACGTGGTTCAAAATTACGAGGTGTTGTCCTCGGATCTTTTATTTAAAGGATTAATCCCGGACCGTCGTCAATAGCCCGTTGTGTTGCTCTAGTACGACGTTAATTAAAATTACCTCACCTTACTTTGTACAAGATAGTTTTTGTTGGATTCGAACTCGCAACCTTAAAAAATTAAGTGCACCAAATTTATTGTAAATTGGTTAAATTGTGATAGAGATACTGAACGTTATTTCTATTTAGATCTCGAATCTTCCCCTTCGGTATTGATCCTGGATCGTCGTCAATAGCCCGTTGTGTTGCTCTAGTTCGACGTTACTTTAAATATGTAACTACTTACCTATTTGGATTACGAATCGTTTTTACCTCCCTCTCGTCCCAAGACAAACAGAACGAGGGTTCATACATAGCCTGTTTCTCGCAGGATTCTAAAGAATGAATGTATCAAATTTGGTCTGACATCGTAAAAATACTCAATATTATTAATATGGGGATTTCGTATTGTTTTTAGCGTCTCTGCACGCCCAAGAGAAATATAATGGGGGTTATTAAGTAGCCTATGTTACTCGCAGGTTTCTAAAGAGCAAGTATAGCAAATTTGGTGTGGATTGGTCAAACGGTATAGATTTGTATAGAGAACAGCGAAACGAGAATTGGTTTATGTATTTAATAGTTTTGTTACATAGATTATAGAGACAATTAAGAAGTGGTTTTATATATAGAACTAGTTTTAGATTATTAAAAAGTTAATCGATATTTTACTATTTGTAATTTGATTCAAGTTAAATTTATGGGTTCAGGTTTAATACATTTTAATTTCCTGATTATACATAACTTTTATTTTCGACTTCGAGGTTATGCATCGCATTTTTATAAAAATTTTCATTAATTATTTTGTTCAGTCTCATTTTGGAGAGTTGGTATCTGATCAGGACTCCATTGCCTCTCCTTGGTCAAGAATAGGTGCTTTTTATGAAGATAAGGATATAGATAAGGACTAGATAACTTATTTTTATGATAAAGGCAAATATTTAAATTATCAAAAAATATTGTTCGCTCAAGGTCACCTGAACATAAAGATATTTATTAATTTATACTATGTAAATATACACTGGAAACTGAATTGAATTTTACACTGGACATTCAATCTCGGAATTTGTGAAAACAATTTGAATAAATTTAAAGCGTCATAAAAAGTTAATTATCCGATCGCTTAGTCTATTTTTCAATCAATGGAGGTTTGACCATTTCAGTCTGAAAAATGTGTATGAAATATTAAAACCCCAACTTTGGATACATTAAATTTACCTATTTTATGCTAAAATTCCTGTGTCTAAACTCAAAACTTATAAATAATTATAATTAATAACGTTTGAAATATTTGTTATATGACCTGCTAACACTAATGTTGTGCAAAATTTGAGAAACACGACATTTGAAATTGTCAGTACTAATTCATCAATTCTAATTACAAAACGCGAATACACCAGTAGATGAATTTTCGACATATTTATTAATTTTATCTCAGTAAATATTGCATTTCCAAACATATGAAGACAGTTTAAAATAGTTCAAATTCAATGCTATACAAAATTGTTTCGAAAACGATACACCCACTATCTTAGAATTTTAAACGATCAAACAGTTTTATTTCTCCGAAAAACAATTGATAAATTTTTTCTTTCTTATCAGTTAAAAATCTTGCGAGTGCTGGAAATATTCCTGTTTTCATACCCGTGACAAAATCTGCTGTCACTGCTTCTTGCAAAAAATTGGTTAAAGTGTTTTTTCCTTCATGTAAATTTATCTTTAAAATTAAAAAAAAAAAAATTACAAGTTTCACAATTAAAAAAGTTTTTTGGACAGCTAACAATCAAAATTAGGCCAGTTTTGTCAGCATTTATTCTGAACAAAGTGGGTTTTGTATTTTGATCAATCAGGGGGATCGTAGCATTTTGTCCACTCCACAATTTAAAAAGATGGAGAGCTGCACAGTTTCTCCTTTTCAACACATGAACCCACAGTCCACACAAAACAACAACAAAATGATACAACTCCATCCCGATGGCGTCCTCACTCCCCAGCAATTCTTCGTATTTCGAAAGACGGGGAAAATATGACTCACTAATGACTTCCATGAGAAAACGTCTCAAAGAAGCCAAAGCCAAAATATGCGCCAAAGAATTTGCCAAGGAAGCGATAACTGATGAAATGTGATAGTTGCAAATAGCGATAACTCGCCAAACAAAATTACCATGAACACACATTAATTACCCGCCTCGGGCGCAGCATTTCGCACCCGTTCGATAGATTAGAAAACGTCAAGTCTTATGACTTTAAATTTAATACTTATGTAAATAAGAGATAAATCGTTGTTTAATTACATTGATCAATGTTTTTAAAATTCATCCCTCCCATCTCATAAGTTTTTCCTTAATTATTTTTGGTCATTGGTCATTTCCAACATCATACAAGTTCAACACAACGAGCTATTGCCGACGGTCCGGGATCAATCCCCTAAGGGAGAGATCCGAGAAATTTAATTTGTGCATGAGGTAATGGTAATGAAAATGGTAGTTAACGTCGTACTAGAGCTACACAACGGGCTATTAACGACGGTCCTGGTAAGGGTAATTTTTAATTAACGTCCTACTAGAGCAACACAACGGGCTATTGACGACGGTCCGGGATCAGTCCCTTAAGGTAAAGTTCCGAGGACAACACCTCGTAATTTTGAACCACGGTCAGATGACGAA
The DNA here is from genome assembly GCA_947359465.1 of Metellina segmentata. Taxonomy (NCBI): domain Eukaryota; kingdom Metazoa; phylum Arthropoda; class Arachnida; order Araneae; family Tetragnathidae; genus Metellina; species Metellina segmentata. The sequence goes on from OX375884.1 coordinate 63,917,531, forward strand.
GCAACACCTGAGCTGGCACCCCACTCTCCAAACTTCCATGCCAACCCAACGTGAGGACTTTCGGCCACGACAGATTTAAGGTGAACCAGCCGCCTCTACACCATACGTTTACAAACATCCATGCCCGGACCCGGATTCGAACCAGGAACCTTCCGATCTAGAGGCTAACACCTTAACCACTATACCGGTTGGTCTACGACGACGGTCCGGGATCAGTCCCTTAAGGGAAAGATCCGAGAACAACACCTCGTAATTTTGAACCACGGTCAAATGACAAAGCAACACCTGAGCTGGCACCCCACTCTTGTGCATGAGGTGTCACGCATTGGCTGCAGCCTGCTGTCGCACGGTTGACAGAGCAACGGATTGGAAGCAGAAAGATTGCAAGTTCAAATCCAACCAAAGAAGGACGTTTTCAAAGGGGGCTGATACACGTTAAATCTGCCGGGGTCTTAAATGTTTTCACATTAGCGTGGGTGGATGTTTGGAGAGAAGAGTTCCAGATGAGGCGTGATTTCACCATCTAACCGTTCAAAATAAAGTGATGTTGTCCTCGGATCTTTAACTTCGTGTACGATACATTGGCGTGTTGTGGGAGTTTGGAGAGCGGGATGCCAGCTCACGTATAGCCTCGTCATCTGACTATGGTTCCAAATTACGTATTGTTGTCTGCGAATGTTTCCCTTCGGATTTTTTCCCGGACCTTCAACAATAGCCCATCGTATTGATCAACTGCGATGTTAATTAAAATATCTATCTACTTACACTTCGGGTTTGATTCCGGACCATCGCCATGTTGTCCTAGGATCTTTCCTTTGGGGTATTTATCCAGGACTCTCTTGAGTAGCCTGTTGTGTTGCTCTAGTATGACGTTAATTTTAAAAAAAGGTGCAACACCACACGTAATTTTGAACCACAGTCAGATGACGAGGTCACATGGGAGCTGGCACCCCCACTCTCCAAACTTCCGCACAACGCCAACGTGAAGACATTTTAGAACATGACAGAATTAACGTGCACCAACTCCCCTTGACACGACGGTCTTTGGTTGGATTCGAACTTGCAACAGTCCAGTTACCACTTCGTTTCTAATTTTTCTTGTCATCTGACCGTGGTTCAAAATTGCGAGGTGTTGTCCTCGGCTCTTTCCCTTAAGGGACTGATCCCGGACCGTCGTCAATAGCCCGTTGTGTTGCTCTAGTACGACGTTAACTAAAATTACCAATTACCAATTACTATCTAATTTTTCTTGTTAATTTAAATCGTTTCTCTACTCTCTTTTGAGCCGACCAACCGGTATAGTGGTTAAGGTGTTAGCCTCTGGATTGGAAGGTTCCTGG